>SJYQ01000812.1:322964-411583 GCA_006410935.1 Redunca redunca
TGTGTGTGTGTGTGTGTCTATGTGGGGTGTCTGGGGGGTGGGGAGTGTGTGTATATGTGTGTGTCAATGTGAGGCATATCTGGGAGGTGGGGAGTATGTGTGTGTGTGTCTATGTGGGGTGTCTGGGGGGTGAGGAGTATGTGTATATTTGTGTGGGAGGGGGCATGTCTGGGAGGTGGAGAATGTGTGTGTGTGTCTCTATGTGGGGTGTGCAGGGGGGTGGGGAGTATGTCTGTGTGTCTGTCCACCCAACCCCAGCGACCTCCCCCCGAAGGTGAACCACCAGGAAATCAGCCGCCGACCTGGAGGTGACAAAGGCGTGGTCTTTGATGGCCTGCACAACGTCATCGAACTTGATCTTGGTGGTCCGCGTCCAGCCGTGGTAGATGATGGGCTTGCCATCGGGCCCGTCCCAGCAGTCCACTGCGGGCAGAACCGGGCACCCTGAGCTCCCGCCCGTCCCCCTCCATCCCCAGTCCTCTGGGGGTGCCATGCTGCCCAGTGACAGCCGTGCCCTGGCCCCCAGCCCGGAGCCGTCTCCATCACCCGGACACCGGGGCCAGACCCGGCCAGACTGGGGCCACCAGCCTGAGGACACGCCTCAACTGCGTGCACGTGTCACCTGCATCATTACAGGAAGACTGGGTGGTCTAATTAAAGGTCCCTTTGTAATGCCACACACCAGTCCAAAAGACACCAGTTCAAATTTTTTTAACAGAGATCCATCGTGTGTTTTATCTTCTGATTTGACTTGTCTAAACCCTGGCTTGCTTTCTCTGCTAGAGGGAACATTACAGGGCAGTGAGAGATTTATTTTTCGAGATTCATGGTGAAATGTTCAGACAGAACTAGGTTACGTAGAAGGTGAACAGCCTCTATATTTTTAACCCCCAGAAGAGACAGGAGCTGACAGTTTCAAACTAAATTTTTTTCACATTTGCTTTTTCCCTAACTGGGAAAAAGGCATAAATTAGGCAGCACTCTGCAGGAGGAACTGCCATTAAGGTTTGATACCGTGATGAATGTTTCTGATTAAACTGGAGCCGACATCAGTGCTCTGGGCCTTTCCTCCGCCTGGCACAGCCATGAGCCTCTGGCGCTGAGTCAGGCTGGGGGGTCAGGAGGAAGCACCTGCTCCCAGCCATGTCTGGGGGCCTGGAGTCGCTATGTGGGGCAGCTGCGGGCAGCCGGGCACAGGCGCTCAGGGACCCCTGCTGAACCACGCAGGGCGCCCTCCTGCCTCTAACAACAGACAGGAAGGCCATCTTTGCCACGGGCCTCCCGGCCCCTCCGCCGTATCTGGATGCCTTCCGGACAAGAAGACCACTGCCTGGGGTGCTGTGGCTCCGACCTGGCCAGGCCCTAGGTCCCTCCTTGTCATGGGGGACCCCATCTTCGGGGGAAAGCCCCCCGGCTGGTGGGGGCCGCCTCGCTCACCCCAGATGCTGAGGGTGCCTGGCTCCGGCCCCCAGGCTGCCCCACCCACCCCCACCATCGGGCCCCCACGCGAAGAGTCCGGCGGGCGGGCACTCACGCTCGATGCAGCGGCAGCCCATCCGCAGGCAGCGGATGTAGGCCTCCGTGGACGACTCGCTCCGCAGCTGGTCCCCCGTGAGATACCTGCGGGAGAAGGGGCCGTGTGGGGGCAGGCCTGCACCTCGCGTCGCCCCTGGGGAGCTTCTCAGCCTGAGCCCCCAATGCCCTGAGTTCTTCCTGTCTAGAAAGAATGCCCCCACCCCACCCCCCAGTTAGGATCTGGGCCAGACACAGGCAATCATGTGGCCCACATGGTCAGGAGCCTCAGACTCAGGCTATGGTCATGGGAGGTGAAGGGGACATCCTGGAACTCCCAAGGGTGGGGTGGAGAACGTGTGTCCTTTCGAGGAAAACATGGTCGAAGGGAGTCAGGAGCGAGACTGACAGACAACGATAAACCCACGACTCCCGACGGCTGCCCCGCAGGCTACACAAGGCAGAAGTGGGCCATCATTCGGACATCAGGGTCCCAGGCCGGGCACAGGATAAACGGAACTTGCTACCCTGTGAACTATGTCCACCAAAACTGATGCAGAAAGACCAATTTTTATCATCCTCCTCCTTACCACCCATGCCCCCGCTTTAAGAGTCTGTGTAGCTCAGCTATCTTCTGGGTTTGGCAGAATTCGCCATTCTAAGACACAAAAAAGAGCGGACAGGATGGGAGAGACTCCATAAATCAAATCAAAGTACTCAGATCAAAGGTAGGGATGAGAACTATGAAGTCCCTTTGCCCCTGAATAGGAAGGTGTCTTCCAAAATGCCTGGAGACAAACCTAAGGGCCGTCTCTCCAACTCCTGTCTGTACCGACACTCGGGAAAGTGCCAGTCAACAGCCCAGGACCGAAGGCCTCCACCCTCTCACCTTATACAGCAGACGGAGGGTGAGAGCCTGAGTGGCACATCCTTTTCTCCCTTCCTGTCTGCTCTTTTTTTTTCAGTCAGGGCAAGCTCCCAAAGATACACATTTGAGCGTGCTGTTCTCCGGCCTAAAATCCATCAGTGGGGGCTCCCACTGCCCTCCCTGCAGCTTCAAAGATTCCACTCAAGCTGACTCTTCCTGGCCTCATCTCCTGCCACTCTCCTTCCCAGGGTCTGGCTCTAGTCTTACTAGACTCCGCTCGGTTCCTCCTACCCCGGGACATTTGCATGTGCTGTTCCTGTGCCTGAAGCCCTCCTCCTCCTCGCCCAGCCACCTGTTCTTCTCTCACCAACTCCCGCTCATCGCTAAGACTCAAGGGAGGCCCTTTCCCCCTCCAAACACAGGAGGACAGGGGCTGATCCTGCGCCCAGCCCCATTTTCCCTATCTTTTGGCCCCGCTGTGCCGCCTGTGGGATCTTAGTCCCCAGCCAGGGACTGAACCCGCGCCCCGTGCAGTGGAAATGCAAGCCCAGGGCCTGGCGCAAGGTGAGCTCTCAGTAAATGTCAGCTCAGTGACTAACTCAACTGCCTTCCTGAGAGCTGGAACATAAAGAAGGCTGAGCACCGAAGAATTGATGCTTTCGAACTCTGGTGTTGCAGAAGACTCTTAAGAGTCTGTTGGACAGCAAGGAGAACAAAGCAGTCCATCCTAAAGGAAATCAACCCTGAATATTCACTGGAAGGACATGCTGAAGGTGAAGCTCCAATACTCTGGCCACCTGATACAAAGAGCTGACTCACTGGAAAAGACCCTGAGGCTGGGAAAGATTGAAGGCAGGAGGAGAAGGGGATGAGATGGTTGGATGGTATCACCCACTCAATGGACATGAGTTTGAGCAAAGTCAGGGAGATAGTGAAGGACAGGGGAGCCTAGCGTGTTGCAGTCCTTGGGGTCACAAAGAGTCGGACATGACTTAGAGACTCCACAACAACTATGAATGAGATGCCCAAACTGTGCAAACTGGCTTTGTTGACTTGCTTCTTAGGGCCACAGAAAAAGGACTACTATGGCAATACCAACTAGGAAAGATAGATGCATCTCCCCTCCCCTCCAGAAGCTTCCATATATCCCAGTCTGAGCAGCGAGGGCCTGCACTCTGCCCACTGCCCACACGCTCTGCCGAGCAGCGCCCTGGAGCACCCTCCGCACCACCGGTCTCCTGCCCGACGGGCCACAGGCTGGGGGGAGACTCACGTGTTGTGAGACGAAGAGATCCAGTAGTGTGACAAGGGGTTGTTCATGTCCTGCATGTCCACCACGTCATACTTCTCGTCCCAGATGCTGTTCTCCCGGGAAAACAGGTACGTGAGGAACTAGGAGAGTCACAGACACAGGGAGGGATCAGCACATCGGCGGCGACGGGTTCTTACGGGCCTGTGTCAGCTCGGCGAGACGGTACGTGAAGATTCAACACATGGCCCCCTGGCCTCAGTTACCCAAGGTGCCAAAGCAGAAAACTCGGATTGCAACAGGCTGTATGAACACACGCTTCGCTGAGCTATACAGCTGATTTCCTTTTCAATATGTATCCTCAAGTATTGGAGGCTACAAGAGTACATGCTGCCCATATACAAGTGTGTGGGGACAATAATACCAAGAACATTTGTGAACGCACCATCCGAGGTGAGGGACAGAACACGGCCAGGGTCGTGATACCTAAAAGGCAGGAAATTTCATATGCCAGTTCCCGACCTCTTAAAAAGAAAACAGAAGCCTGAGTGACACTCTGCTTCCTGGGGACAACCCTGCATGGGGCGAGGGGCGCTCCCCAGCTCCCCTCAGCCCCTGCTGCCTCACGCAGGGCCAAGTGCACCCATTTCCACATCTTGCAAGAGCCACAAAACCTCAGAATTCTGGTGCTGTGCTTGTAACCGTTTAAGGCTCACTGGCAGCAACTCCCTCTAGCGGCAAAAGAAAAGATTTCACCTACGTGACCAAACAGGAGGAGGAGAAAAATCAAAGGCTCTGATGGTTTAGGACGGGGGGGGGGAAAAACAGCTCTTGACTGAGAGAGTCAGTCTAGGGACATCTAGCAGCAAAGCCCTCCAAGGGAAGAGGCCTAGAAAATACACTTCAGAGGACAGCGATGTGAACCCAAAAGCCATGCGCACAGGACAGGGAGCTCGCTCACCTCATCCACAAACAAGAAGGGTTCAGCAGTTTCCCTCATGGTGTCGTCAATAAACTTCGTCATCCGCTCACGGACTTTGTTCAGATCCTGAGCCCAAAGCTCCTTAGAATGATAAAAAGAACGTGAGATCACCAGAAAGAGGACTTTGCAAAATTCTTCACCTCCCAGGATCCAGTTTTATTGAAACATGGATGCATTCTGGACACGCATACCATCAAAGCCTCACCCCATGCACAGCACACATTTTCCCTAAAGGACCAGAGAGTAAACATTTTAGGCTTTTGGCCACAACAACTTAATTCTTCTATAATAGTGCAGAAAGAACCACAGACAACAGGCACACAAATGGCCATGGTTATGTTTATAAATAAAACTTTATTTGTAAATAAACAAGCTGTGGGCCAGATGCGGTCTGTGGTAATAGTCTGCCAACTCCTGCTCTAAGCCAGTTCCTTACACTTGCTAGCATGAAGAGGAGGGGAGCACAGTTATGCCAGACCACTACGGTCACTCCCCTGGCTGATGGTGGGCAAGTCACAGACCCTCTCTGAGCTCCCAGTCCGCTACCTTGGAATAATGATACCTAAGCTCACAAACTGTGAAGGACTGGATGAAATAAAAGTTCTGTGCTTAAAACAGCACCTGGTACACAGAAGGTGCTCAAATCACAGCAACATGAATGGTCGATTGTCATCCCCCTATGACATCTCATTCTGTCCAGACAACTCTGCAGGCCACATACTGTCACTGTCGTTTTAGAGATAAGGACACAGAAGCTCAGAGCATCCCATGATCCCAACTTCACACAGCTAGTAATCTGGAGAGCTAGGCTTCCAAATAACTAAACATTGGAAAACCAACACAGAATCAGTCAAGATCAGCAAGGTATTGCTACTCAGACACCAATAAGGTCTGAAAGATACATGACCAGTTCAAAAACAGCTTCTGCACAGTCTCAGAAATTCAGAAGCCCTTCAGAAAAAAGAACATAAAACGTCAAAGAACTTCCCTATTTTCTCTTCAAACCCTAAATCCCCAAATATTCCTAGACAAAAAGGATAAAACATGACCCAGATATTCAATTGTGGCTCGTGTTTTCTGGATCCCTAAACTCTTATCTGCAGGAAAAATAAAGCCAGATGTGCTGCCAGCGACGTGTGGTTGGATGGGAAGGTCCGAACAGGAAGCTGGAAAGAAGGTAAAGCACAGGGGCAGACACAAACGAGGCGGGTGCCAGGCAGCAGCAAGCCTCACTGTTGATCCTTGCAAATCGCCTCGGATGAAGGACACCCAACAGCCAGGAGCCAGGGGAGCAGCTGCTTCATTTGCGTAGAGGGTGTTACAACCTTTGAATACCCAAACAGGAAACTCAAATTGTAGGATATTTAATGCAAACACCTTGCCAGGCCTAGATGCCCTGCAAAGGCCAGAAGCTTCCTGCTTCCTTCTCCTGTAGAGCTTTTGCATAAAAAATCATGGGTACTGAGCCATGGAACTGAAATAGCTGTGAATAAGAAATCTTCTGCCTAAAGGAGTTTAAAATATGAATATCCTAGGGGGTTAGTAAATGTTTCTACTTGGTGGGACTTTCCTGGTGGTCCGGTGGTCAAAGCTCCACCATTCCAATGCGGGGGGCACAGGTCTGATCCCCAGTCAGGGCACTAAGATCCCACCTGACACAGGGCCAGAAAAGAAAAAACATGTGTCTCTGTGGCGTGGGGTATCGTGCTGGGCAACGGCAACAATGGCAGTGATGAGACTATGAGGAGAGAAGTAACTGCGGTGAGGTGGTCTGCGCTGGGCAGGGGCGGCATGCCAGGCTCTGCCCTCAACCTTGTCACGTGCGGCTCGTTTTGAACTCACACAAGCCGGGAGATACGTATAACATTATTCTCCGGTTAAATAAATAAGAAAGCTGAGGCTTCGGGTCATTAAATACGCTGACCCAACAGTGACCCAGACACATCAGGTTCGGGTCAGTTCACGTCACCTGTCCCTCCCAGCGCTGGACTGCAGCCCACCTGACCAGCCCCCAGATGGACATTCAGACGGGTTCTCTGAAATCCTCACATCTATTAAAATGCCGCCGTCACACCAGCTTGTTAGAAAAGACGAAGATGGTGGATTTCCACATGAAAACTGTGCCAGGAAGAGAAGCACCAGGGCACAAAAACTGGGTTGTGAGTAAATCTGGAAGAGTCTTCCCTGTCCTTCATGTAAAGAATGAACATAAACGTGAAATCACAAAGTATGATCCCTCAAAATACTGCCACAACTTAAAGAAGACAGGGGAGGATTTCACAAGCGCTGTCCCTGTGTCCAACCTCACTTGGGAGCTGGAAGGAGAGAATGATCCTATGAGTAAGAAACAGCGAGAATTCTCTGCCTTTCACAGCCCTGCCAAGAAGACGATAAAAGTGCAGAAGAATGAGGGTTCCGCTGCATCTCTGACCATGAGATCAAAACCGAGTAGCGTAACGGAGAGTCTGCATTTAATACAACAGTTTGCACAAAAACACCTCATAATTCCATTATTCCTAAATCACCCTCTACAACTGATATTGATCATCAGAAATTTTAAAATGTATGTTTTCAGACTTCTGGTTTAGAAACTACCAAAACCAGAAAAAGCATATCTGATGATGATATTGATTCTGAAGATGAATTAAGACTAATGATTGCAAGACAGGAAAACTTAGAGAAAACAACATGGTCCTCCAATGAATCTGAAAATGATCCCTTTGAAGTTATAAGGGATGATTTTAAATCTGATTTTCACAAATTTCATACTTCAACAGGTTTAGGCCTCAGAAACAATGTCTCTTGCCTCAACAGTGAAAATAATGTTATGGAAAATGGTTGTGACTCTGATTCAGGAGATACAGATGAAATCATTGCAATGAAAAAAAGTTCTGGTAAGATCAAAAACAGTATAGATTTTTCACAGATAGAAAAGTCTATGAACCAGAACACTTTGAAAAACAGAAAAAAAAAAAAAAGGATGATCTTTCTGATGACTGTATTAAAGTACAAAAAAGAGAAAATGAAGTAGAGATAGCCCTGAGTCACAGAGTTAAGGCTCTTAGTTGTAAATCTCTGAGTCCAGTAGCAGTGAAGACGCTGATTCCGAAAGGAATATAACACCTTGATGGAAAACTGTCTCCTTGTGGATCTGACTTTGGCTGATTTGGAACAGTTAGCTGGCGGTAACCAGGAGGCTCCAGAAGAAAAGACTGACAGCAATGGCCAGGAAACCACTGCCAAGCGTGACAGGGCCTCCAAGAGCCAAAGGACTCCAGGTGACCTCCGCAGAGGCCAGCATGTAGTCATCCCGAGGAGACTGTGGCTTCTCTTTTAGAAGGAAGAGAGAACCCACGTGGAAAACAGAAACCAAAGGAAAATCCCTTAAAGTCAAAATTTCAGGCTTTCAAAGGAGTGGGCTGTCTCTATGGAAAGGAATCAATGAAAAAAAACCTTGCAAGAGAGTGTCACCTCTAACAATCTTAATAAAGATCAAATTTCCTTAAAACTTGAGGAACCCAGGAACATGTCCACGGAAAAATGTGTGTTAATGGCCCATCAGGTGAACAGACTCCTTTCCAATAGAGGAGGCAAATGACTCAAACCAAATTCAGCCTCAAAAGAGACAGTCTTCTTTTGAGAGCCAGGATCACAAAGCAGGTGATCTTTCTGATGTTCAGAAAGAGAAAGTTCAGAAAAGAGAAACAGGAATCTTATTTCTAGTCTGTTGCCAGTAAAAGATAAGAAATCTTTAAGTCTTGGTGCTAAGACTCACAGCAGAGGCCTTGATGAAGACTGTGCCACAGGACTGGAAAGTCAGGAGAGGGCTCTGATTGGAGGCCTGATCTGTGCAGCTCCAAGGCCCCTGAGAAACCACCAGAGGTTTTCTCAAGGAGAGACTTCCAGAGAAGCAACACTGATGTCCCACTTTCTGTTAATAGTTCACCAGGTGTTAGTGCTAAGGATAAGCATGCTGAAGATAATCAGAAACGTCTGGCAGCCTTAGAGGCAAGGCAGAAAGCCAAAGAACTCCAAAAGAAGTCGGTTCACAATGCTCTGGCAAATTTGGATGGCCATCCAGAGGTCAAGCCGACGCACATCATCTTTGGTTCCAATAGTGAAAGTGAAACAGAGGAGACATCCACTCAGGAGCAAAGCCACCCAGGAGAGGAACTAGTAAAAGAGTCCACAGGTAGAGCCTCTGGGAAGCTCTCTGACAGCAGTGATGACGAGGAATCTTGTTCAGAAGATGACAATTACAGGGTCAGAATTAAACCTCAATTTGAGGGCAGAGGTGGACAGAAGCTCATGAATTTGCAGTCTCACTTTGGCACTGACTCCCAATTTCTAGAAAGTGATAATGAAGAGGCACAGGAAGAAATAAATGAAAAGAAAACTGCTGAAGAGGAAGAGCTTGCTGCAGAGAAGTTGAAAGCCCTGAATGCTGCGCAGAGCATTTTGCAGATCAACTTAAGCAATGCTACAGGCAAAGGATTAGTAGCTGCGAAGAAATTTAAGGACATCGTACATTATGATTCAGTGACGCGTGACCGTGCTGCATATGAAAGAAGGCAAGATGAAAGCAAGGCAAAACAAAAGCAGCAAAGGGGGCACACCTGAGGTCTCTAAAGAAATGTATCGTAACACTCAGTTCAGCCGCTCAGTCCTGTCCGACTCTCTGCGACCCCATGGACTGCAGCACGCCAGGCCTCCCTGTCCATCACCAGCTCCCAGAGCTTGCTCAAACTCATGTCCATCACGTCGGTGATACAATCCAACCATCTTATCCTCTGTCGTCCCCTTCTCCTCCCACCTTCAATCTTTCCCAGCATCAGGGTCTTTTCAAATGAGTCAGTTCTTTGCCTCAGGTGGCCAAAGTATCAGAGTTTCAGCTTCAGCATTATTCCTTCCAGTGAATATTCAGGACTGACATCCTTTAGGATGGACTGGTTGGATCTCCTTGCAGCCCAAGGGACTCTCAAGAGTCTTCTCCAACACCACAGTTCAAAAGCATCAATTCTTCGGCGCTCAGCCTTCTTCACAGTCCAACTCACATCCATACATGACCACTGGAAAAACCATAGTCTTGACTAGACGGACCTTTGTTGGCAAAGTAACGTCTCTGCTTTTGAATATGCTATCTAGGTTGGTCATAACTTTTCTTCCAAGGAGTAAGTGCCTTTTAATTTCATGGCTGCAATCACCATCTGCAGTGATTTTGGAGCCTAAAAAAATAAAGTCTGACACTGTTTCCCCATCTATTTCCCATGAAGTGATGGGACCAGATGCCATGATCTTCATTTTCTGAATGTTGAGCTTCAAGCCAACTTTTTCACTCTCCATTTTCACTTTCATCAAGAGGATTTTTAGTCTCTCTTCACTTTCTGCCATAGGGTGGTGTCATCTGCATATCTGAGGTTATTGATATTTCTCCTGGCAATCTTGATTCCAGCTTGTGCTTCTTCCAGCCCAGCATTTCTCATGATGTACTCTGCATAGAAGTTAAATAAGCAGGGTGACAATATACAGCCTTGACATACTCCTTTCCCGATTTGGAACCAGTCTGTTGTTCCATGTCCAGTTCTAACTGTTGCTTCCTAACCTGCATACAGATTTCTCAAGAGGTAGGTCAGGTGGTCTGGTATTCCCATCTTTTTCAGAATTTTCCACATTTTCTTGTGATCCACACAGTCAAATGTTTTGGCATAGTCAATAAAGCAGAAATAAATGTTTTTCTGGAACTCTCTTGCTTTTTCCATGATCCAGTGGATGCTGGCAATTTGATCTCTGGTTCCTCTGCCTTTTCTAAAACCAGCTTAAACATCTGCAAGTTCTTACCTAATTACTTCAAACAACTTGAACCTTTGTTTTAATGAAGCATAAGATAGTCCCAAAAATACTTTTGTATATAATCTCTTTGCCCTCTATCTTCAGTAACTAATGGGCATTTCCTGACATGAGGTTTAATAAAGCTTTTTAAAATATATGCATCATAGCACTTAAATTTTCCAAATTATGGTTCATGTAAATTATACTTGAAATATTTCTGATTGTATTAAATACACCTTACCTCCAAAAAAAAAAAAAATGCTGCAGTCATTTCTTTAGGCTAAGTTCCTAGGAGAGCAATTATTAAAGTACAGAAGGCTATTTTCAAAGTTTTCATATTAACTGCATTTTGCCCAAAGTGGTTTCTAAATAATTTGTGTTAACCCGTACACCAAGTGCTGCAGCGATTATTTCATATCACATATGAGCCTCTGGGCCCTGGGTCACCGGTTCAGCGTCCCATAGAGCACTGGGGGCTGAGACATTCAGGGTCCACCAGACTGACAGCCTGGGCCCCACCCCTGGCTTCACCCCTTGTTCCCACCACACACACTCACATGGACGCATGCAGGCTGTCTGTGTCCTAGCTCCCAGATGTGGGATCCTAACTCCCTGAACTTTGCTGCCGGCCCGTGACCCTGACCTCTGAGGGCAGCCCAGCGACAGGGCCAATGTGGGGAAGGCATGCGATTCTCCCAGGAATATCATTACCCTGCACAAGGCGGTGGATCCAGGATATACAGTAAGTTGCCCCCAGGAGTTTAACCATTTAAGTCCAACATCTCCCTACAAATTCAGGGAGTAATTCAGTGCAAGGGAGAGCACGGAGAAAAAGCAGACAGCATGGGTGCCTCTCTCTCTGCTTCGATCTCTGGGCAGCTCAGCACCTTACATGTAATTGGGTCCAAGAGACTTCATCTATCCCCTCATTTCACCTGCCCTCGGTCATAGTCCCAGGTGGGTAGGACTTCTCTTGGTCACTCCCATGCACCCCAGCATCCTGATCACCATTCATCATGAGCCACTGCCGCTACCCGCTCCGCCTGGACCTTCCTGCGGCCGGCCTCATCCAAGTGCCTCTGTTCATCAGTGCGCCTACAAGCAAGGGCATCTGAACACCAGACAGGTGCTGACACTGAGAAGTTAGTGCTGGCTGTGAAAGGGTTAATAGGAGTGTTACTGCCCTGTTTTGTCTTTTAAAAAAACTCCATTTCACAAGAGAGACATACTGGAGTATTTACAAATGGAATGATACAGTGTCTGGGGTTTCCAATAGAATTTGCCAGCAAAGAAATGAAGAAAGAGGGAAGGGAAGGGAGACACATGGGTGTGGGGATGGAAGAGGGATGAAATGAAAGTGGCAAAGCGTTCATAATCCTGTAATCTGAGTGGTGGGTCCACGGTAGTTTATGATACCAGCCTGTCTACTTTTGTGTATGTTTGAGATGCTGTACAATCCAAAGTATTTTTTAAAGCAAATGAGCTGAATATCACTATGAATCTAAAGCTGCCCTTAAAAAGTCTATTTAAAAAACAAGGGATGCCCTTGGCAGTCCAGTGGTTAGGACTTTGGCTTCCAACACACAGGGTGAGGGTCCAATCCCTGGTCAGGGAGTTAAGATCCCTCGTGCCTCAGGGCCAAAAAATACAAAATCCAAAACAGTTGCAGTATTGTAAAAATTCAATAAAGGCTTTTAAAATCTTTAAAAACAACTGAAGAGAATAAAAGTACGTGAAACTCCAGTGATTAGAAATAAAATTTCTGAATAGACAATGTGACTATATATGTACACACATACCCACACATACAAAGATCAACACCATCTTCTCCGAACCCCGTAATTCTGAGAGGCAGGGCTCTCATCCCCATCCAAAGAGGAGGAAGCGGGGCACAGACAAGTCGAACCACCTGCCCAGGCTCACACAGCCCGTGACAGGACGGCAGGCTTCCCTCCCTCTAGCTCGGCGTCTCCACCGAGGCACTCCTGACACGCGGGGCTGGGGAACTCCTTGCTGCGGGAGTGGGCGGAGCTGGGGTATGGTCGCCTTGCAGCAGCCCTGGGCTCCCCCACTAGATGCCAGGAGCCCCGACCTGAGTCTGCAGCCCCTGCCCGGATGGCCCCACAAAAAACCACTGCCAGACATGAACTCCTACTCAGCCCCCAGCTCGGGACCCACACGCAAACACCCCAAGAGACGTCCGCGGGTCACCTGTTTGAGGACAGCATGCTGCCTCATCCCTCAGAGGACCCGCAGGCTCATCCACCTGAGTCCCATCCTCCCCGAGCCCGGGATGGCTTCCCGGGGAAGGGCCCCCCTAGATGAGCTGGAGTGGGAGAGCAGAGGCCAGCAGGTGAGGGCCCTGCCCGCCCCGCAGTGTCCCCATCGCCCCCTCCTCCATCTGCGCCCAGGGAAGGGGCTGCTGTGAGGCCAGCCTCATTCCAGAGTCTTAGCCCCCAGGCACCACTGAGCAGGGAGATGATTCCTGTTTCCTGATGGCAGCTGCTGACAAGGTGACAAACTGCGGGTACAGCGCCCCCACCCTGCTATCCCCTCACCTGCTGTTCATGCAAGAGAAACCGCTGGAAGTCATGCAAGTGGACAGCAGAAGCGTCCGGCCGGTCGGTGTTGCTGCCCTCGGGGAAAGAAATGGTGTTTAGAGGTGGGCAGCCAGCAGTCAGGAGGCGGTCCCCGCCAGCAGATACCCGGGCGCCCGGGTACCCAGCCGAGCCCCCCACTGCCGCCCCACGGGGTCAGGTGTGGGCTGGCCAACGGAAAGACAAAGTCACCCAGATGACACCCCTGACCCAGGAGGATGCAAAGAGGGGCCCTGACACCAGAACCCAGGAGAATTAGGCCCTGGAATCCACACCCAGCACTCTCAGCTGGCCCCGCAGGGGCAGGGAGGGCAGGCAGGACAGCAGAGGCCAGGGTGGGGCTGGCCGTGGAGTGTATTTAGGGGGTGGCGACACTGGAGAAGTGACCCCAGAGCCTGCTCTGAGGCAGGAGAGGGGCCTGGATGAAGCCCCGACTCTGGGCGGACAGGGAGAACCCGCTGGAATATGCAAGACTAGGGCCAGGGAGTGAGTGGAGGGCCTCTGCTGGGAGAATCTTCCGCCTGAGACAGGGAATCCTTCAGCCTGAGAAAAGGGAGATTCCTCCTTGGCCAGCAGCCTGCTGGCCTCCTGGAGAGGGTGCTCAACTAGACCAAGAATCTCGCTGGTCCAAGCAACCGCGAGGGCTACACAAGGTACATCCTGTAAAACAGGGCTCTCCAGGGAAACGCATACTTTTCCCTGAGCATCTGCAGTGGGGGTGGGATGGTGTTTTGTTTTTTTTTTTTAATACAGGAGACGAAACATGCTTTAAGTTTTCTCCCTTTACTAAACACTCAGGGTCCAAAAGTCTACTGTGTCCGAGTGTATTTCTAACCTTCTTTCTTAACAGCCTCATGGTCCAACACTAATCTTTTCAGTAAAACACTGCAAACAAATCAGATTCATTTAGATGAATGAATATTTTGGAGTTTTCAGGTTTCTGGTTTAGAACTCAACAGTTGCCAGGGCACCTTCATCAATGAGGGCTGGTTCCTAAAAGCAGGCCCAGGTCAGCAGGCCACAAACCACATTCCAGGTGCTGTTAACACCACAGTAAACCTTCCTCCCAGGTAGACAGGCTTGGGAGACACAGCACACTACAGATCTCCCACTTGGGGAATCAGTAAGCTCAGTAAAGAGCCTCACAAGTCCTGCAGCACTTAAGTTTTAGCCATCACATCATCACCACTATCTATGAGCCTTTTGCACCACATAAAGCACTTCATGTGCTCTGACTCATTTTAATTCGGCTCAGCCTGCTTAACCGGGACGTCCTGAAGCAAGCAGGCTTCTCTACAGAACCTTCTGGGCCATCCTCCCAACACTCCACAAGCCTACTGCTGTGCACAGTTATGCGTGGCACTGGACTGACTGGAGTCCATGACTCAATGGACATGAGTTGAGCAAGCTCCGGGAGCTGGTGATGGACAGGAAAGCCTGGCGTGCTGCAGTCCACAGGGTCGCAAAGAGTCGGACGCGACTGGGCAATTGAACTGAACTGAGCGTCAGGATAGTCAGTTCCCCAACAAGGGGACCCCATCTCTGTGGAGACCAGTGCCTGCCAGAGAGGTGACCTCCTGGAGGTCAGGCGGCCGGGCTGGGAGGACCCACAAGGGCGCCCCTGCCTGGCACAGCCGCCCAGAACCACAACCCAGCAGAGGTGCCTCACCCCAAGAGGAAGACGGAAGAATCCTTTTTGAATTCGTCAAGGATCTGAAACAGAAAATAGAACACAGACACAAAACAAGAAAATTAGACATGTCGAGACAACGAGAATAAACAGAGTTTTTGTTAAAAAAATTACCATGGTTGTTTATGTGACTTGTAAATATTCAAATATTTACATCTTGACACAAAAGGTAGAAGTCTTACTCGCCTCTTTCACAGCCTGATTCCTGAGAAGCAATCACTCATAATAATTTGGCAGTTCTCCACCTTGAGTTCATTTTATGGATATTCAATTAGTTATATCTTATCAAATTATATCTTATCACCTTATGTTACATCTATGTCTTCCAACATTTTTGCTGTTGTTTCACGCTTTAGCTATTATTTAGCAACTTCAAATCGCCCTGCCTCACTACTTTGAAAACCCACACTGCATTCCATGTCTGTCCTTCAATTTTCTGCTAATCTATCCAGTATTACACAGAATGTTCCCACATATTCGTCTTTGCCCATCTGTGCCAGCATTTCCGCGGGGCAGATTCCTGGGTGGGAAAGCACCTGGACACAGGGTGTGCACATCACCTTTCACAGATTCACCAGAGTCCTCTCTAAACAGTTGTCCTGACTGGCACACCCAGCAGAAAATACACACCCCTTTCTGCACCCTCACAGCTACATTTCAAATCCTTAATATTTCAATGGGCTCATTGCTCATCCTTGAATTCAAGAGAAAGAAAAATATCGGGAGCTCTAGTCCAAGGCTTCATGGCCTGCTCATACTGCAGCTGTTGATGAAGGGTGGTGAGCTCCCCAACCAAGGAGGAGCGGGGACACCCCCGCCCCCAGCAGCCACCACACCAGCTCCCTGGCCAGGCATCTTACACACACAAGGGCATGGATGCACAAACACCCACACGCCACATACACACGTGCACACCCACACCGCATCCATTTCCAGTTACGCAGTATGACTGGAACAGTCTCGAATGACACTGTGATTGGATCAGCACTGGAGTAATTCAGGATACAGATGCAGCGCCTGGCAGGTTATAAACGCTAACAATCTAAAACAACTCCTGCCCTCGATGCCCCAGTCGTCTTGCCAAACAGCCTGCACTCCAGGATGACATGTGGAAAATCAATATTCTAGAAAAGGTAGCCACTGGCCCCTGGGAAGCCTCAGGAGTCTGCAGAAGTCTGTGCATGTACTTTTTTTTTTTTTTTTCCCTTTTCCTAGAAAGATGGTCCGTAGCTTTAATCAGCATCTCAAAGAAGTAGGTCACCAAAAAAGGTTAGGAGTCACTCTTTTAGAAAGACTTAGAAGGACTTCCTTTCACGTACATGTCATTTACAGCAGCAGTCCCCAACCTTTTTGGCACCAGGGAGCGGTTTTGTGAAAGACAATTCTTCCAAGGACTGGGGAGGGGGACAGTTTCGGGATGATTCAAGCACATTACATTCATTGGGCCTCCTATTACTATTGTACCAGCTCCACCTCAGATCATCAGGCATTAGACCCCAGAAGCTGGGGAACCCCTGGTTTATAGCATGGCCATTCATTTTTTTTAAGGAGGGAGGATCTTAGGCAGGGCATGCTGTTTGCCATCTGGACTCATTCGGCCCTTACATCACTGGGTCAACTGGGGCATAAGGCCAGATCCTCTCAAACCCAAACCCCAAGACCGGATTCCCCACATCTAGAGGAAGGCCACCTGTGACTCCCCTCTGAGTGTTTCCACTCCACGTGGTCCTTACTTAAAGCCAGTCCCTTCCTCGCCACGCAGTGAAGCGGAGACAAGCTCCACTCCATTCCAGCCACACAGGGGGCCAGGATGAAGGAGGGGGCGCCTCTACTTCAGAGGTGACTCCAGACCAGGAAAGATGGGGAGACACACCCCAGCTTCCCGGTCCCTCTGCCTGCAGTCTCACGTCACCCCACTTTCTGAACCTCCAGAAGCCTGTGCACAGAGGCAGAACACGTTTGTAGGAACCAGCCCCTTGGGGTACAGAGCAGGGACCAGACTGAAAGCAAAGGCAGAAGTAGACTGAAAGCAAAGGGGCTTGTTGCACTCTTATCTCTGCCTGTCTGTGTCTGAAATTTCCCTTAATACAAAAGTTTAAAATATTAAAAAGTATCAATGGGAGGGGCTTCCCCAGTGGCCCAAACGGCAAAGAATCTGCCTGCAATAACCCGAATTCCATCTCTGGGTTGGATCAGGAAGATCCCCTGGAGGAGGGAATGGCAGCCCACTCCAGTATTCTTACCTGGAGAATTCCATGGACAGAGGAGCCTGGCGGGCTGCAGTCCATGGGGTCATAAAGAGCTGGACATGACTGAACAACTAACACACACCCCCCCCCACGGTGACCACTGGTGGTACAGTGGCTAAGACTCCACTGCAGGGGGCCCAGGCTCCATCCCTGGTCAGGGAACTAGACCCTGCATGTCGCAACTAAGACCCAGCAGAGCTAAACAAACAGTAAGTATTTTTAAAATAATAAAAAATAAAAAGAAGCATCAGCGGGTGGGCAGTGAAGCTGAGCAAAGGAGAACCGAAGCTCCAGCTCTGCAGTAGCCACCTGACCTCCAACAAGTGACCTGAGTGTCAGCATCTTCGGTCCATACAAGGAGGATTATAAGAGTTCCTATCCTACAGGGCCTTGAGGAGAATTAAATGCATGTAAGACATATAGCAGAGTGCCCGACATAGAGTACACTTAGCAAATGTTAGTTGTGATCTTTTATTCGTAACACCGTTATTACAACCTAGTCAGAGATATACCCCTCTCCCAAGGGTAGACACACGTGAAATTTTAAGTTCTTATCCTCCTTCTGCTGCCAAACTTTTGGAAGCTTTGAGGCTTGAGTGCAGCAATGTAAGCAGGTAGTTAGACAGGAGGAGGAACTGGCAACTTCGAGTTGGAAACCTACAGCTACTGTTAAGCAGGACTCCACTCCCTGGACTTAAGTCTGGGGATCACCAACCATCATAAACAGTTCCATCACCCCAAGGAGCCCAAGAAACCCAGCTGAACCCCTAATAGCACCAAGGTAACACTTTTCTCTGCCCTGAGCTTCCAGCGAGGCACTTGGGAAGTAAACGGTATGCTGTCAGCTGGAAAGTGAAAGTGAAATCTTTGCAACCCCGTGGACTATACCAGGCCAGAATACTGGAGTAATCCCCCAACCCAGGGATGGAACCCAGGTCTCCCACACTGCAGGCGGATTCTTTACCAGCTGAGCCACAAGGGAAGCCTGCTGACAGCTGGGGGAGAGGCATTTACATACACAAGAGCAGAGAGGCTTCTCAAATGGACCAGTAACTATCTATAGAGCCTGGGGCTTTGTTAATCAAATTCCAAGTCACTGAATTGAAACATGCAGTGGCCAGACAGGACAGTTATACCTGCCAATGAAAGAGAGAAGAGGCTGTTGGCCCAAAAAGTCTTAGGTACCAGAGAGGTGACCCTGGCCCCTAAATCAGTAAAGAGGGCTGCATGTGGGTGGGGGGCAGGGCTGGGACAAACCAGAAAGTATTCTTCCCTCCACTCACAGGTTGCCAAATATAGCCAGAACATGATATTTTTTTCCCAAGAGAAGCAAAAAATCTGGATCTTAATGAGAAATCTTCCAAGTTTTAGATACAAGCAATTCATTTAAAAAACATTTAGTTTATGGCCATACCACCCTGAACACCCCTGACTGCATCTGATCTCAGAAGCTAAGCAGAGTCGGGCCTGGTTAGTACTGGGATGGAAAAAACATTTAAACCACTAGGCTAAGTACCAACCAAATGCCAGCTGAATGTGGTATTCTGGCCACCAGGGGTAACCTCTGATAAGTACAGACATTTCCAAAAAAAAACTGGCCATCTAGGACTCATGGACTATGCAGAATTTGACTTAAATTTCTCTCTCCCTTCTCCCTCTCAAACATACAGACATTCGCTTTAAAAAGAACCACAGTGAAAAGTTCTCTTATGTGGAATTTGATCACGGTGGAGACTATCAGTGGGTAAACTGTACTGGCAGGTATGACAGCTTTTATGCAAAACGTATTCCCAAGCGTTGCCTGCCCTCCATCTGATGAGACAGCAGCTTAAAATGTCACGGCAAATGATAAGTACTGTTTTTTTTGCAACTGCTTATCTTGAGTGAATCAATCTTTTCTCAGTCCTGGTCAACCGCCTAAGACAGCAATTGTCATTATTCTGGACTTCGTTTATATACTATTATCACAACATTTTCATTGCTCTCAAAAACTGATTATAAATGAAAGTTGCAGATTCAAATCTAAAAAGTGTTTTGATCAGCTTTTAGGCAGCAGAATTGTCTTAATTAAGGTTTCACATAAAAAAGAAGAGGGGGTTGGACAGTTTAAACAGTTGTCTAACCGACGACCTGATTTAATACTTTCATTTTATAGAGGAGGTTGAGTGATGGAGCAAGATGGCTTCCCCCCAAACCACCAGGGGGCTGGAATTTAACTCTTTCTACTCCCAAAGTCTACCATTTCTTTCTACTCTACTTGGCAAACCAAGCACTAATGATTACATGGGTAAAAACGTGAACGCACTGCAGCCCAGTCTTTTACTCCATACAACCATGTATTTTTCCCCAGTCTAGGCAGACAAGAGAGGCTCCTCCCGTTTCTCTGCCTCGGATGCATCCGGAGCCCGGCAGCCAGTGGTCACCCATCAGGAGGTGCGGCCCCGCGGCCAGTCTGAAGGAAGAAGGCGACTGAAAACTGTCTCTCATGCTCATCGCTTTAAAAGTCTGCACTCCTGACCTCCAAACCCTCGTTCAGTCTTCCCCAGAGCCCGGTGGGGTGGGACTCATCACCCCCACTGCATGGATGGGAAGACTGGGGCCGGGAGGGGTCAGTGGCTGGCCCAAGATCACACAGAGTCCTACCCATTCTCTGCTCCGGACCCGGCTCGGCCGCCTGCAGAGCCCTGTCCCAACAGCAGCAGCCACCAGCAGGCACAGCGCTCCATGCGCTGCACTCAGCACCTCCCTTTTTATGCCTTATGCTTTAATGGGACTTTTTTTTCATTGCAAAAGTAGCATACTACTTGGAACAGGCTGAAGAAAACAGAGGGATGCAAAGAAAGATTTAATTATCTCGCCGGCACATTTTCCCAAATCCCTCCAGGACATGCAGAAAATCAACATTAAATGTGAGGTGTGTGTACTCTTCTCCTTGTTCATAAAAACACATGCAAACGTATACAGGAGGATTACTGTTTGTTACCAAAAAGTCAGACCTGGCTCTTCCTTTCTGCTGCTGGTTTTCCTCACAAAATACCATCAACAGCCCTTCAGAAGGACAGAAACCCAATGAACTCAGGCTTCTTAATCAGCTTCGGTGTCCCATAGTATGGCTGGACCATAACTTACCCGGCTATCACTCTCCTGAGAGGCATTCAGACGGCTCCCAGGTATTTGGCCAGCATAAGTAATGCTGCAATAAGCAACCTGGTAATACATTCCTAGGCCTCAGTGCTTTCATTTCTCTAAAACAGAGCCCCCAGATGCCACTGTCAGGTCACAATGCATGCACGTCCTAATTTTAAAATAGCATATTATCGTAATCAAAAACCATTCTCATTGTAGGAACAAAGCTGTAAAGAGAACAACACACACACATAATCCCTCCACCCAGAGGTAGCTAACTATTAATACTCTGGTAAATTTCCTTCCAGAACAAGCTGACACAGTAGAGTTAGCTGAACCTCTTTAACAGTCTCAGACTAAATTCCAATCAGACCGACAGGCACTCACATTCCCACCAAGAAGGTAGGAGACGGTCACTTCCCCACCCTGTCCCCTCAGCTCTATCCTATTCGAGACCTTTGCCCATCTGACAGATGAAAACAGGACGCCACTGTCACTCCCACTGTATATTTCCTGGACTAGAAGGGAGACTGAATGCTTCTCATGGGCCTCTTAGGAACGGGCCAGACTTTGAAACCCAGGGGAAACAGAAGCATCGTTTGATCGTCTGCTTAGGAATCATCTTACCCGTAAAGATGGCCAATAGGCACAAGAAAAGATGCTCCACATCGCTAATCATCAGGGAAATGTCAATCAAAAGCACCATGAGGTGTCACCTCGAACCTGTCAGAATGGCCATCATCAAAGAGAACAGGAATAACAAACGCTGGCGAGGATGTGGGGAAAAGGAGACCCTCAGATACTGTTGGTGGGAATATAAACCGACGCAGCCCCTGTGGAGGTTTCTCAAAAAAACTAACCACGGAGTTACCATATGACCCAGCACACCCACTCCTGGGCATATATATCCAAAAAGAGCAATAGCGCTAATTAAGAGAGATGCAGGAGCCCAAAGTTCACAGCAGCATTATTAATAACTGGCAAGATACAGAAGCAACCTGAACGAATGGATAAAGATATGATACACACACACACACACAAAGGAGGACTACTCAGCCATAAAAAGAATGGAACACTGCATAATTTCTTTGAAATACTGCCGTATCCAACATGGATGAACTCAGAGAGGACCATGCTAAGTAAAATAAGTCAGAGAAAGACAAACGCTGTATGACATCATTCACACGTGGAATCTAAATAACTGTAAATGGAGTATAACCTTTAAAAACTGTGTACCTTTGATTTATAAAACATTATACATCAACTAGACTTCAATTTAAAAAAATAAGGTCAAACAAGACTATCAAAACCTTCAAAAACATGAAGGGGGAAAAAAAGAATCATCTTACCGATTTTTGCTGTTCAAACATAAGTTTTTTATAGAAGAGATGGAACTGTTCAAAGCTGAGTTCATCTTTGTGTGCGCCTATTTCCTGTAAAAATTAAAAAAAAGTGACCACACAATTTTTTGTGTCCACCACAAGAATGCCTCCTCCCTGTTCACAGAAATAGCCAGCTCTGCTACAACACTGGCTGAAAGCAAACTTGCATTCCTCTGAACCCAACCTCTCTGCTTGGAGAACATACCCACCAGGGACCCCACGTAAGATCCTTCAACTCCCCAAAAGCGAAGGGTCTCAGCCAGAATTCCAACAGGCATAATGCAGAATCCCTCCTTTTGGGGCAGGAGACACTTTCAAATCTAGACGTACTTATAGGGTATGTACACACAGGTCACTTTTAAAGCACAGCTTCCCAGGTGGCTCAGATGGTAAAGAATCTGCCTGCAATGCAAGAGACCCAGGTTTGATCCCTAGGTAGGAAAGATCCCCTGGAGAAGGGAACGGCAACCCACTCCAACATTCTTGCCTGGAGAATTCCAGGGACAGAGGAGCCTGGCAGACTAATAGTCCATGGGGTCGCAAAGAGCCGGACATGACTAAGTGACTTTCGCTGAACTTTAAGAAAAAGTACCGAGCCTTTAGAGTTAATAGAGCTCAACTCCAGTCAAGGCTTGTCCCCTGAATTGCTTCAGGGATTCCCTGGTAGCTCAGCTGGTAAAGAATCTGCCTGCAATGCAGGACACCCTGGTTCAATTCCTGGGTCGGGAAGATCTGCTGGAGAAGGAATAGGCTACTTATTCCAGTATTCTTGGGCTTCCCTAGTGGCTCAGCTGGTAAAGAATCCACCAGCAATGTGGGAGACCTGGGTTCAATCCCTGGGTTGGGAAGATCCCCTGGAGAAGGGAAAGGCTCCCCGCACCAGTATTCTGGCCTGGAGAATCCCAAGGACTGTATAGTCCATGGGGTCACAAGGAGTTGGACACGACTGAGCGACTTTCGCTTCACTTTGTCCCAATTCGCTTAGCTCCATCAGACCCCCAGTTTCTTCCTCTGTAAAATGGGAGAACCACCACTACCCTGCTAGGACTTCCCTGAAACCAAACCAGGTAACATTCACGTAGCACCTGCTTGCTAAAGGCATGATAAGGGACAAAATCCCAATTACGGGGTGGCCAGTGGTAAATGCTTCTCCCATCTCTCTTCTCTCAATCCCCACCCTTCTCTGGTTTTGCCTTCTTGGACAAGTTGAAATGATGGGGGTGCCAAAAGATGGCCAGACATGCCATAAAATGGGTTAGCTCTTCTGGGAACTCATGGGTACAAAATGAATGAGCTTTGCTAAGCTGAGGGATCCTATGGCATGGCCCTGAGAGCCTCCAACTGGGACTGTGGGGAGGGAGTCCTGCTGGGGTCCTTGACAAGAGTCCGGACTTCTGTGAAGGCCAGAAAGGATGCCCAGGGTCATCTCCATCCTACACCCTTCAGAAGAGCCCCCACCCGACCTACACTATCCCCTCACTCATGGAACAACCTGCCCCAGATCTACCAACAGCTTAGCTACACAGGAACAGAAATGAAATGATGGAGGAAGGAGGGATGGAAGGAAGGATGGGTGGGTGGAGGGTGGGCTGGGAAGGGGGGGAAGGGCAGAGAAGAGCCAACTCCGACAGCTCCACTATCAGGGCTTGCATACAAAATGCCACCTCCCTGGCAACCTACATAAGGAATCGTTCATAATATTTTCCGAATGAAACACATGTGTTCATATTATTAAAAGAAAAACAGGCTGTGGGTTGGTGAGGGAAAGGGAAAGTCAGACTGATGGAAAAATTCCGAGCCAAGCAGCTCGGTAAACATGGTCTTCCTGGATGACATCCTCTGTCGGGATGGAGAACGTGGGCCTAAGATCTTCACATGATCCCTCGGTCCGGACTAAGATGGATGAGTCTGGAGGCGGAGGGCTTTCCTGAGCACGCCATGCAACAGCTCTTCAAGGCATGCAGTGGCTTCATGGAAGAGGCACACATAACCTTGGGTTCACAAAATCACCAGGCTGAGCCGTGAAACTTACCAGGAACTTATCTTTGAGGAACTTGGCACTGCTCACTTTGAAGTTGACCAGGGGCAAGATGGTCTTCAACTCCCGGAGGCTGATGCTGCAAAAGAGAAGAACCCCAGTTCCATCAGCCTCAAGGGGTTTCAACAGTGGAAGGCCTGGCTACTCCCACCAGCTCCCACCTCAACGAGAAGACCTGCCACCAGCTCTGAGTGACTGGGGGCAGAGAGCCTGAGGTCAAGGTGGGGTGACACCCCGTGTGCGAGGATGGTCCCCGTCGTCGGGGGATTGGCCATGGATGCGGATCACGGAGGAGATGTACAGAGTGGGCAGAAACATCGCAGACGGCCTTGGCAGACAGGAAATGTCACCGGGGTTCAACCAAGAGGAGGTCACTGAAGGCCAGAGATGAGGAAGGGCAAGAGGCAACCTTATCTGAACACCTGCTATGTGCCAGGCTGCCCTGGGTACCTCCAAGCAGTGATGTCACCTCGCCCCTCAGTACACTCGACCCTCAGGATTCAGAACAGGCAATGAGGGTGGGGGCCGGAACACTCAAGATCGGAGCTGCTCTAAAGACCTTAGAAGGCAGATATCGTTATCACCATTATCACAAGTCCATCCTAAAGGAAATCAACCCTGAATATTCACTGGAAGGACTGATGCTGAAGCTCCAATACTTTGGCCACCTGATGCAAAGAGCTGACTCACTAGAAAAGACCCTGATGCTGGGAAAGATTGAAGGCAAGACAAGGAAGGGGGCAACAGGGGATGAGATGGTTGGATGGCATCACCGACTCGAGGGACATGAGTTTGAGCAAGCTCCGGAAGACAGTGAAGGACCGGGAAGCCTGGCGGGCTGCCATCTGTGGGGCTGCAAAGAGTCGGACGTGACTTGAGAGACTGACCAAGAACAACCATTCTTACTCTGCACTCCAGGTGAAGAAACTGGGGCTCAGAGAGGTTTGGTGCTGCATGTGGGAGAAAAGACTGCAGAGGAGCTGGCATCTGGGCCTGCCTGTAAGCGCTGCGTTTAACTGTCTCTCAGGGAATGGCAGGAACAGAGGCGGGGGAGGAGGTGGTCGAGGGCACGCGTTCCAGAGCCTTGTGGCTGCAGAGCTGAGGGCCCAGCAGAGCAAGCGAGGGTGGTCCTGGGAGCCTCTGGCTGTGGCCAAAGAAAACTGTGCCACGTTCTCAGGGACGTCAGACCAGACAGGGGCTGTGCATGGCCAGGAAGGAAGTCTGCCCAGGCTGTGGGCAGACAGCGGCCCCGCTACCCCCACCCCGTCTACTCGCCCAGAAGGAAGCGGCACGTCCCAGCCAGCAGCAGCCCCGGGAGACGGCCAAGCGGCCTCCTGGCCCCACCCCCAGCATCCTTGCCTCTCATCCAACGGCCTCCCTGACGCCAGAGACCATCACGTGCCCGGTGCCCCCTGCTCCCAGGACTGGCACCCAGGGCTTCCCCCGAGAGACGGCAAGAGCCACACAAAGTCCCCAGTGGGCCAGGCGGGGCTGGCTGGGCAGAGGAGTGAGCAGACTGGCTGAGACCCCTTTCCCACCCTGCCCTGGGCTGTCCGCGAAGAGCCTGCCGGAGTAGGGTGAAGGGAGAGGAGTTGGGGGCGGGGCTGGTGCTGCAAAGGAGGCAGGGTGAGGGTCTGGCCAAGACGTTGGCCCCGGGGGCTCATCCAGGACCAGGGAAGAGGACAGAGTCCCCTGCGGAACCCAGGACTTCCAGGCAGAAATAGGGCCAAGAGACCCTCCCATAACCAGGAACAGAGAGACTGGGGAGCCGGGAGTCAGGGCAGCTGCTGGGGAGCCAGCGGAGCAAACACAGCCTCCAGGGTCGTGAGAATCTGAGCACTGGGACATCCGAGCCCGCCTGCTCCAATGGGCCCCCTCAGAGCAGAACAGGTGAGCCTCCAGGGAAAGGTGGGGCCCGAAGAGCTCCTTGGGGCTCCCATGCAGGGACCTCACCCTCCCTCCCCATCCTGGGCGTGTGGTCAGGCCCCACCTGAGCCCCAGCCAGGACTGGCACTCGGATTCTCAGCCACTGGAGGGCAGGAAGCTAGCAGCTCCCAACTTCACCCCTCTCCCCGTCCAGGACTTGTCTTCAAAAAGGGAGGGCCTCGGCCGCCGTCACGCCCTGCCCTCTGGCCTCCATTCGGGGCAGTTCTGCAGGGCCATCCCGGAGCTCCACCAGGGGCCAGCTGAGGCTGTGGTTGTGACGGCATCTGAGCCCAGCAATCCCCCAGCCTTCACTTCCACAGGTGTGGGTCCCCTACACATTCCATAAGCTTCCTGCACACAAACCCGCATCTCAGGTTCTGTCTCCTGCAGGCTTCGCCTGTGAAGCGGGCTAGGAACTGGGGCGAGCCTTTGGGGAGAGATGGCAAGAACGATTCCTTGCCCTAGAGGCAATAAACAATCAGGGCCCCTCCTCTCGTCAGGCTGGCCTGGTCCCAGATCCCACCACACTGCACCCCGGGGGTTGATGGCCCCAGAAAACTTCCCTGCCACCCTGAGGCTGATTACCAACAGGCCCACCATCCCTGGCTTATTGTAACAGCGGTGGCTCAGACAGTAAAGAATCTGCCTGCCATGCAGGAGACCCGGTCTGGATCCCTGGGTCAGGAAGATCCCTGGAGAAGGAAATGGCAACCCACTCCAGAATTCTTGCCTGGAGAATCCCATGGACAGAGGAGCCTGGCGGGCGACAGTCCACAGGACCGCAAGAGTGGGACACGACTGAGCGAATAAACCACCTCCACACCCACCACCACAAGCAGGCACTGGCCAAGCACTTTTCACATACTAACCCACTGAATCCTCACACCAATCCCAGGAGGTAAGAACTAGGATCTCTTTTACAAATTAGGAAACTAAGGCACAGGGAAATTGAGCAATTTACCCAAACTCATCAACCAGTAAGTGTGAAGAGCTGAGATTCAAACCTTAGTGCTGCCCAACAGAATGTTCTACAGTGTTGCAAATGTTCTAGATCAGAGCTGTCCAAGGCAACTAGGACGACCAAGGAATTGAATTTTTTAAATTTGATTTAATTGTAATTAATTTAGATTTAAATAGTGACATGTGGACAGTGCCGCTCTAGAAGCCTGCTCCTCTAAGTAGGGTCCCTAAGTAGCGTCAGCTGGGGATCTGCTGGAAATGAAAATCTGCGATCCCCACCAGACAGAGAAAAATCTGTGGCCCCCAGCCTGCTGTGGGGCAGGCACAGCCCCCTCCAGGCTGTCCGTAGTGCTGGAGCCAGGACTGCTGACCACGGGGAACCTATTTGCCTTTCTGTTGAAGAGAGAACCGGACTACACACCTGCGAGCCTGCCCCTTCCACGTCCCAAAGGCTCGGGTGAGCAAGAACCGGAAGTGCAGGCTCAGCTTATGCAAAGTCAGGGTTACAGGCCAAGGGGCAAGGGCAAGGTGGGAAAGAAACCACAACCCTGAGGGCTGCTGGTCCACCACAGGACCCGCCCATGAGGCCCGCCCTGAAGAATGCAGTTCCAGTGGCTGACCCAGAAGGTCCAGGGCCTTTCCCGAGGGCTATTTTGACAGGAGAAGTTTTCACCTATAGCACTGACCTTAGAAACCTAATTCCCAGATAAGGCAACTAAACTCCACAGATTCAAAAAGAAGGGGTTTCTAGAAATCTGGCCAGGATGAATGTTAAAACATTCGTCTTTGACTCAATCTCCCCAGGCCTGGAGATGTCATAAGGAAAGCTTCCAAGGGGGAACGATCTAGTTGTCTGATGTTACACAAAGGAATGAAAAGGGAGGGCCTTTCATTTCATCTGACCAACCAGCCAGATCCCTGACCTCAAGGAGCCCCTTCAACGTGAACAGCAGCAATGAGGACGAAATTCTAAGAAAGCAGATGGGACCCTGGAGCCTGGCACTAAGGCCAGAATCCCACAGTGACCCCAGAAGCACAGCTCTTGAGGGGCACTTCCTACTGCCTCATACGTCCACTTTGAAACACAAGACGCAAACCAAATGACAAACAAAAGGCAACTTTTCAAGCGAGATATCAAATCCCATTGGTTGAATTATAATGTAGGCGTTGATACTGGTCCCCAAAGAGTTACAAGGAAATGTAAACATGTTTATAATTTAAGGGGAGGTGAAAAAACAGTTTGCCACCCTTTCACACGGGCTGGACTTAGTGACTGATTCCCAGAAAATAGAGTGGGGATGAGTGGGGGGCAGGGGGGCAGGGGTCATTACAAAGGAGAGATCTGGAAGACACCACTTTGACCAGATGGTCAAGATTTCCATCACCCTCGACAGACCACGTGAGAGCAGACACCCCTTGACTGAGGTGAAGAGAAAGACCTTCACCTCCACGATGTTCACCTCCATGCGTGCTTCCCAAACACAGCCTCAGGTTCCTCTTAACTCCAGTCTACCCATGAGGAAAATGCCAGATCGCCACAAATGGAGGGGCATGCTACAGAATGCCCAAGACCTACTCCTCCATACTGTCAAGGTCAGGACTTCTCTCCAGGGGCTAAGACGCCACACTTGCAATGCAGGGGGCCTGGGCTGGATCCCTGGTTGGGGAACTAGATCCCACATGCTGGAACTAAGAGATCACATGCTGCAACTAAACAAAAAAGATTCTGCACCCAGCAACGAAGATCCTGCTATGTGCAGATCATGGAATATCATTCAGCCTTAAAAAGGAAGGGACTTCTGACACCTGCTATAGTGACATACCTGATCCACAAAGACATCACACTGCGTAAAATAAGCCAGTCACAAACACAGCATCCTTCCACTCACAGGTGGCGCCCGAAGGAGGCAAATTCACAGAGACGGAAGGAAGAATAGAGGTTACCAGCAGCTGCAGGGGAAAATGGGGTAATGGTTTGATGGGTAGAGAGTTTCAGTTTTTCAAGATGAGCAGAGCTCTGGAGACAGACGTTGATGGTAGCATGGCAACGTGAATGCACATAAATGCACCCTGAAAATGGTAAGTTTTATGTTACATAGTTCATCACAATGAATGAGTAATTTTCAGTCATAGGAAGTCACGGCGGGAAGAGATTTCTGCCTTTGACCAGCTTAGTGATCAATAAGCCACGGCTGACTGGCTCGGCTGCTCTGTTCAAATGACAACCTCTCGTGGCCTCAGCATCCTCATTAAATGGCCCAGGGGATGCCTGGCTGCTCAGTCTGCCAGCATTCGTTCCATAACCTCTCCCCAGCTTACTAAGTCGAGAGGGCGCTCAGAACAGCGGCTGCCGCAAAGCCGCTTCTCAACAAACACCAGCTGCTGCCGTCTGGCCCCTCAAAAGGTTGAAAGTGAAACACACGTTCAGGCCAAGGAAAACCTGGGAGCGGGCACTGCCAAGCCGGCCCTCTCCACCCAGAGGACACTTCACCCCGCTGCTGCGCCTTTGTTTTCCTCCAGGAGACTCGATTAACGTGGGCAACAGGAAAGGAGGGGAAACTGGCAGGAGTCAAGAACGCTTTCATGGGCACCTTGGTCAAAGCTCCTTTGGAAAAGCTCCCTCAGGGCCTCCCAGTGCCACGTGAAAGGTGGGATTTTCCACGTGTCGACAGAGCAACAGGGCTCAGCCCACAGGGAGGGAGGGAAGGATGTTGGGGTCGGGCAGGGATGGGGAACAGGGAACAAGGCATCGAGGCCAGAGTCAGACTTGCTCCCTGCCAAAGGTTCTGAAAAACACTTCTCAATGAAGGACTTGCAAGAATCGTTCCGAGCAGAGAAAGCCGGGCTTCCATTTCTTGACAACACAAGATGGAGAGCAGACTCTGGAACCAGACCGATGATGCCGGGTACCCCACCTCATGGAGACAGGGCCCTGGCGGGCTCCCTCCGTCCACTCTGTGCCAACCTCAGCTCTGAATCACCAGGCAGCCAGAGAAGGGAAATGGTCATGGGAGGCTCCACCCTGAGGCTGAACGAGCCCAGTGTGTACAAAGGCCCCCTCGTTTGATCCGCCTCTGAAACACCAGGCCCAAGCCCAGGGTGTGGGACCACAGAGGATGCTGGCGGGTGGAGAGGAGGAGGAGGAGGAGGAGGAGGAGAAAGGAGGGAGGGAAAGGCAGATGGAAAGACACGGGGAGATGCTGGCTGACCTAACAGCCTCAGTTAACTCTCCACTGCTTTCTGGTTATACCATTTGCAAATCACCCCTCGGGGCATGCATACAAGAGACCACTTGAAATTGACAAGTGATGGGTGACACTGGCCTGACACCAAAATGCCTTAAAGATGGAAAGACTTTCAGGAACAAGCTGGGTAGGGACTTCCCTGGTGGTCCAGTGGTTAAAACTGTACTTTCAATGTTGGGGGCATGGGTTCAATCACTGGTGGGGAATTAGCTCCCACATGCTGTGCAATACACGAGGGGAGCGTTGCAGAGGTTACTTGTTGCCTCGTGTAGGAAGCTGACGTCTCTTAATGGAGAATGGAAGGAAGGAAGGACATTTAAAAATGCTGAAAAAGGTCTGATGTGAGGCTAAAATGATACAGTGACTGTCAAGTGCTAAAGATGGCACCTGCCATGCCAGGTGCTCCATAAACGGTGGGTTTTATCATTATACTATTAACAGGAACTGGATCATAACCTAAAAAAAAAAAGTGATGAGAGGATGTTCAACTTCTCCCTTAAATAAAGAAATGCAAATTTAAGCCAAAACTCCACTGCTGCTTTTCACCCATCAGGTTAGTGAAGGTCAAAGTCTGATGACACACGGTAGAGATGAGTCCTCTGAACTGCTAACAGAAACACAAACTGCCATCACCCCTCTCAAACTGTCAGACCCAGTGACGCCTGGGTCTGGAATGCCTCTTGTAGGAATTTATCCTGTTCATATCTGTGTCCCGCACATTTACAAAAAAGGAGACCCAGAGACTTCTCTAGTGGTCCAGTAGCTAAGACCCCACAGTCCCAATGAAGGGGGCGCAGGTTCAATTCCTGGTCAGGGAACTAGATCCCACATGCTGCAACTAAGAGCTTGCAGGCCACAACTAACGATCCCGCCTGCGCAATGAAGATGGACGATCCTGCAGACCTCAACCGAGACCCGGCCCCACCAAATAAGCAAATAATAATAATAATTAGTGGCTCAGAGGTTAAAGCGTCTGCCTCCAATGCGGGAGACCTGGGTTCGATCCCTGGGTCGGGAAGATCCCCTGGAGAAGGAAATGGCAACCCACTCCAGTATTCTTGCCTGGAGAATCCCATGGACAGAGGAGCCTGGTAGGCTACAGTCCACGGGGTTGCAAAGAGTCGGACACGACTGAGCGACTTCACCTCACCTCACCTCAATAATAATTAACAATAACAGTTTTTAAAAGGGAGACCTGAAGGTTTTCATAGCTTTATAATAAAGAAACAACCTGATGTTCATCGAAAAGGAACTGGTTTCCCATCAATATGGTAATTACACCACATCTATCCAAGGACCACTCACATCTGTTCCAAAACTGTGTGGCACAGAGCCTTGTATGCGCCAAGAGAGAACCGCTCCAAGACGTGCTATTAAGTGAACCAGTCAGGGACACTGAATTACAGGCTGCCACATCGCCTGCCTGGTGTTCACCCAGCTCTCAGAAGCATCGCCCCCGAACTGGGTTTACTTCTGATGTTCAATCTCCACCACAAAGGATGGGCGGGCACCATGGGGATCCTGTTTCTCCCCGGGACACAGAAGATGCTCAAACGCGAAGGCCTAAGTGACATGGTCCGAGTGCTTCACATAGCAGAGAAGTCCTCCCCGCAGATGGAGTGGCACTGTCCACTGCAATGAGACCCCACATGGGTGGAGACTTTTATCACCACGACCCACACCACTGAGCACTGCATCCGCCGCCTTGTTAAGTCAAATCTGATTTCATGAGGACCTTTCCACAGCACAGAACTCACTCCGACCCCCTTGGGATATTTCAAGAAAGAATGAGATGATCCAAAATGATCGGGAGGAAAGCACAAAAATGCGAGTGAATCTTACCTATTTCTCCTGGTTTGATCCACAGAATAAATCTGCTTTCTCAGCCAGCTGGGAAGAGATGAGACAAGAGAGAGAGAGAGAGTTAGAAAATCAGAAAGCTAGACTCACAAGTCCAAGGAATTTCTGTAGGATGGGACACAGAGCCTGGAAATGAAAAGGAAGGTCTTCCCACTTTCTAACACCAGCAACCTGGGAAAAAGCAGCTTCTCCGTATGGGTGAAATGCCGCCTGGCCGAGCCAAGCAGCCCTGTGGCCTCACAGAGGCTGGATTCTTTAAACTGACAGTTCCCTCTGGTGCTCTCTGTTAATCTCCCAAAAAGCTGGTAAGAGAGACGGTCAAGATCAGAGGGCTCCGGGCCGCTGGATGGACAGCAATTCATACACGAGTCCCACCCGACACCCATGACGCTGATGGACAGTCCTGAGAAGGCCCTCGTCAAGCCAGGAGGAAAATCCCAGACCTCGAACCCGAGGGCCTCCCGTCAGTCAGCTTAATCTCTTCTTAAATTCTCTGAGAAATAAGCCTCAGGACCTCCCCTCAGACACAACACCAGGACGAGTTTCTGTCTCAATCCCAGTGCACTTCTCACCCCAGCAGAACAAGGCCCAGGGAGATGGGCGGCTCTTCTGGGAGATGCTGGAGTGTCCAGCGTCACTACTGGACACCTACTTCATACAGGGCACTCCAGGAGCCTCCAACACGAAATGTCTCCTTTTCCCTTCTTTCGCCATTCTGGCTAGAGGGAGCAGAACAGACGCCCAAGTGAGCGACTGCGGAGAGAAACAGGCAGAGCCGTTACCTCTCGATGATGGTGGGGGTGGACGCGCTCATCACTTCCTGGTGTAAGATCTTCAAGCCAGACAGCCACTTAGCTGCATCTTCCTTCGAGTCGGCTGGAGAGAGGAGGGGCCAGAAATGCTGTGTTACTCCCTGGGAAGATCTCTGCTTGGAGACTCCCTCCCCATGCAGACCACGGCGATGGGAGGAACCTGTGCTGGTTCCTGGGACCTGCTTTTTGCCCAGGGTGAGCCTCCTACAGCAGGAGTGGCAAGCCGGTAGAGCTTTAGCTTTAGTCCTATACTAACGAACAAGAGGCAGAACTCAGGCCAACTTGGACCACGATCCCGAGAGCCCTCGGCACCTCCCTTGTTTCCCATCAAGGCCAGAGAGAGGGTCGCCAAGTAGGCGAGGCTGCTGCCTGTAAGGGAAGCGGCAATGAGCGGTGGGTAAGAGCTTGGCATCAACCCAAGGCCCACTGTAGCGCTTCAGGGCTGTGTGATGTTCGGCTGGTTACTTAACCTCCCTGTGCCTCATTTCCTCATCATAAAATGCAGCTGGCAGTGCAAACACCTGGTCCCGCTATTAAACATCTTTGCACACCGCCAGGGGCCTTGTTAGCCTGGACAGAGCATGCCGAGGCCTCTGCTCTCATTCCTCCCAGGTGGATGAAGAGAAAGGTATGGCTAGGAAGGGTGAAGGGAAGAAGCCGGGATCCAGCCTTCAAGCTGGCATCCTGGGCTCCACATCTTGCTTGGGCTTTCACGGCCTCCCTACAAAGAAGAGCAACCAGGCCTCAGCCTGCAGCCGGGCTAAGTGGACAAAGCTCTGAAGGTTCAGGGTCATGGGCCCCTCTCTCCTGTCCTGTCTCTGCCTCCTGCCACACCCCCTCCATCAGACATTCACCCATCACTTCCCACATCCAGCTTACTATTTCCCTCCTCCAAGCCTGGCACATGCAAGGCTCTCTCCCTGGACCATCCTCTCTCTTTCCTCACAACTCCTACTGATGCCTCAAAACCCAGTTTTAAAAAAGCCACCTCCCCGGCAAAGCCTTCCAGGGAGTTAGGCTCCGTGTATTCCTCCAGCGCACTGTATTACGTTTGGACTACGGCTCCTATCAGAGAGTACTCTAAGTTCCTGTCCACACGTCTTCTCCCCAAGTAGACCGTGAGCTCCTTAAAGGTGGTAACTGGGTCTTATGTCTCACTACAGCCCCATGGACATCTAGCACAACCCAGAACAGAGCATATGCTCAAAAGATGCCTGATGAAAGCATGAATGAGAAATTAAACCAATGAGAGTTATCGGGCCTGAAAATAAAAGCTGCTACTCAGCTTCCACAGTTTCCACCCACTTTGGTTTAATGCTACTTATTTTCTCTCTTGTCCACCATGATTTTATATCAAGTTCTAAGCCAAGAAATTCTGGGGTTAGACTTGAAGGTAGCTATAAACTTCTGCCCCTGAGCCAAGCGCCTGAGCTTTCTCAGTTCTTCTCCTGGCCAAAGGCCTCTTTGACTTTCTGGAGGATTCACAAGGAGGACCAGACATCACACCCCCAGACTGTGTCTATCTGTGTGTACTATGTGTGTGCACGTATCCATGTATGAGATAGAAGATTTCAGGATGGTTCCTTCAGATCAGTTAAGCTGAATAAATGGTGCAGGCCACACTCGGCTGGACAACAAAATGTAACCTGCCTTCAGTTCTCAGCACAGCATGGGCCAAACAGGCCCTTAACATAATCCTTTCAACATCCCCATGAGGTCAGCATGAGGATGAACTGGGTCCTGTTTTACACTGAGCAAACTACAGCTCAGAGAGGCGGAGTCGCTTACTCAAAGCGCTTACTCACAGCTAGAAAGAGGCAGGGTCAGGATTCAAAACCGTGATGCCCCAGACACGCATTAGCAGGGGGGCAGGGGTGAGCATCCTGCTGGAGCACTCTCCGGGAAGGAAACCCCGGCGCAGGGAGGGGAAGCGCGCACGGCGGGCACCCACCTGCCAGGCTGAGCGTGCTGAGGATAAACTGGGTGCCGTACAGGATGGTGAAGCAGCACTCTTCCTTCTGGCGGACTGCTTTCGCGCGCTCGAAATCCTTGGAATTCTTCCCTGGCCGGATCTCCTTTATCTCCATGATGTCCACTGAAGGAAAAGTAACAGCAGCCGGTCAGAAGCTGGACGTCACCCCATCTGAGCCTGCTGCCACGTGCCTGCACCCCAGAGACACCCCGCCCAGCTCTTCACTGGACACCCCGCCCAGCTCTTCACTGCCCAGGGTGAAGACAAGCTCGACCAGCCCTGAGGCCCTGCCCGTTCACAGCTTTATGTGCAAATAATGAAATGCGTGTGGTTCTCAGGCACTCAGCGCTGGGAGAGCTGTTGTGCAGCAATGCTGAGAGTCGCTCAGTTGCATTTGACTCTTCGCGACCCTATGGACTATAGTGTAGCCCGCCAGGCTCCTCTGTCCATGGGATTCTTCAGGCAAGAATACTGGAGTGGGTTGCCATTCCCTTCTCCAGGGGATCTCCCTGACCCAGGGACTGAACCCAGGTCTCCCACACTGCAGGCAGATTCTTTACCGTCTGAGTCACTGGGGAAGCCCTAGATGACAGAAAAAGAGGAAATTCATCCTCCCTAGAACCCCGGCCACAGGACTCCGACTTTCTCCTGGGCAAAGGTCAGGACGGCCCCTGACTCAAAGGTGAGCCCATCCCCTCACAGGGTGGCCATTTGTTGCATGAGGGACCCTGCTCCTATCTCAGAAGGTCCAGTGAACTAAGGAGTGTCACAAAGAGACAAGTCCATCGATCCCTTCCTCCTCTTCTTCTGTCAGAAAAGTACCTTTTCCTGGGATGGACCCACTCCACACGCCTGAGATGAAGATGGTCCACCCGCCTCCCACCACAACAGGCCAAAGGAGGGGACCAGGGTCCCAAAAATGACCAAGGCATCCCACCTCGTGGCCAGGATGCAGAGAGGAGCACACGGCCTCAGCTGGGCCCATCAGCATCCTCCCAGGACTGACTTGGCCAAAGCCATTCATCACATTTCTCCTGCTGCTGCTGCAAGCTGAGGAAGCGTGAGGCAAGGGGTAGCAGGGTCCATGCTGCTGCGGACGAGGAAAGCAAAATGACTCAGCCCTGATGCACTAGCGAACTCCTGGGTCCGTTTAGGCTTGAAGCCTCTTCTGCATTGGAACACGCTATCTATGTGACCTAATCAATTCTTTTTTGCTTTGGTTAGTGGGAAATTTCTGTCGCATGCAACCGTAAGAATCCTGGGACATACACCTCTATTATTGCACTGAACAGAGAAACAGCAAAGAGAGGTATTCCTGGGAATGAGAGGGTAGGAAGGAGCCCTCAGCTTTGACCTGGAGTCCAAGAAGCAAACAGACCCAAGTGAAGCAGGGCATTTTAGAGTCAGAGTTCAAGTAGCAGTGAAGGTTCACAGCTGTTCACACATAAAGGCAGAATGAGATATGTGTGTGCTGAGTCATGTTCGACTCTTTGCACCCCCATGGACTATAGCCTACCAGGCTCCTCTGTCCATGGGATTCTCCATGCAAGAATACTAAAGTGGGTCGCCATTTCCTCCTCCAGGGGATCATCCTGACCCAGGGATCGAACCGGAATCTCTTGCGTCTCCTGCACCGGTAGGCAGATTCTCCACCACAGGCACTACCTGAAATGGTGTAATTTCGTTCTTTCTTTATGGCTGAGTTGTCCGGCCATCATCAATTTTCACCATTTTTTTATATGGCCTCAATTTTGGTTTCTTTTGTTTCGGTGTACAGTTTTGAGGAATTTTGTCACATGTACAGACTCGTGAAGCCACCCCCGCACACAGGGTGCAGAAGAGGGGAGACACGTAAACTAGGGGAGGAGGGGGGTGGAATGAACCAAAGGCTTTCCACTGTCTTACCAAGGACCTAGCCAGACTGAAAACAGTTTGGGGGACAAGAGTCATGAAGTAAAGTGCAAAAACGTTAAATAAACAGCATTCACTCTGCATTCTGTGCGTGGTGGTGGTGGTTACTTACACAAGTCTATACATGTGATAAAATTCCTTAAAACTCTTCACCAAAACAAAAACAAACCAAAACTGAGTCCACATTTAAAAAATGATGAAAACTCATTATGGCCTGACCACTCAGCCATAAAATAGAACAAAATTATACCATTTGCAGCAACTTGGATGCAACCTAGATTACCATAGTAAGTGGAGTAAATCAGAAAGAGAGATAAGTACTACATGGCATCACTTACATGGGCTTTCTCGGTAACTCGGTGGTAAAGAGTCCACCAACTACGCATGAGACACTGCCTAGTTTGACCCCCGGGCTGGGAAGATCCCCTGGAGGAGTAAATGGCAACCCACTCCAGGATTCTTGCCTAGGAAATCTCATGGACAGAGGAGCCTGGCGGACTACAGTCCAGGAGGGCTGCAGAGAGCCAGACACGACTGAGCGTCGGAGCATGCACACATCACGTATATGTGAACTCTAAAATACGAAACAAACGAACCTCTCTATGAAACAGAAACAGAATCAGGGACGTAAGAGAACAGACTGGGTTGCCAAAGGAGCAGGGTGTCAGAAAGAGCTGCGTTGGGAGCTTGGGATTAGCAGATGCAAACTGGCATATACAGAATGAATAAACCACAAGGTCCTACTGTGGAGCGCAGGGAACTATAGTCAGTATCCTGTGATAAATCATAATGAAAAAGAATGTAATACATGTATAAATGGGTCACTTTGCTGTACCGCAGTAACTGACATAACAGTGTAACTCAATTATACTTCAATAAAAAATAAATTTAAAAAATAACTAATTATGGTTTAAGAACATTTTACCAGCTCAATTTCCTGGGTTTGATAACTATGGTTATGAAAAATGTTATCATTTTTCATCAATTAGATGAATGGCACACAGAAACTTCGTATTATTTGAATCTACAATTTTTTCAAGCCAAAAAAAAGTTTTTGAGACACTTAGCAATTATGAATGGCCCTATTATTGGGGGGGGGGGTCTCTAAACCTTGGCAGGTAGAGAGGCAGGAGGTATAATCCCACCCTTCATCCAACCCTGAAACCAGGGAATCTTATCTTTTCTTCTTATCGTCATTCCTCAAATGCCAACAACAAGACACAAAGAGACTTTGTGTGCGCTCAGACCCACCACCTTCTGAGAGGTCAGATCGGCAGTGCTGATCTGCCTGCTTTAGCAGTTATCTGGGAACATCTAAGGTATCAAGGTCTGTTCTCAGAAATCAGTTACTCACCCAAGCAGCCAGTCAAGAGTCTAGCGACTTTAAGTAAATACTCTTTTTTTCTCCCCCTAGTTAGTCTAACAATGATTACCTAACCATTCTCTTTCCCCATAAAATAAATACTGCTAAGAGGGAATTTCTGAACTGGCCTACTGTGAGCTTTTTTCCTTACAGCAAAATTATAATATACATAAGACTGTTAAAAGGGGAAGGGGACAAGCCCTCCCCTGGCGGTCCAGTGGTTAAGAATCGGCCTTCCAATGCAGAGGGCACTGGTTCAATCCCCGGTCAGGGATCTAAGATCCCACATGCCACGTGGTGTGGCCAAATAAATATTTTTTAAAAAAAGAGGAAGGGGAGAGTGATGGGGACGATGGGACAGACCTCGAGATGGGACAGAGTGGGAGACTGAGGGAGACAGACACGCACAGAGATGAACACACACAAACAGGGTCAACCAGGGTCAGGGACAACCAGACACAGACAGAAGACGAGCTACCCAGACGAGGAGGGAGAGAGAGGACCGTGCAACATGCAAAGAGAGAAAGACGGGCTTCCCTGGTGGCCGGCGGTTAAGAATCCACCTTCCAGCGCAGCGGGCACTGGTTCTATCCCTGGTCCGGGAATGAAGATCCCACATATCATGGAGCAACTAAGCCCATGCCCTCCAGGGTTCATGCACCAAAATTTCTGAGTTCACGGGGCTGCAACACAGCACACGTGCCGCAACTAAGACCCAGACAAATAAATAGTTTCTTAAAAGATAGAGAAAACAGGAAATGGGGAGAGAATGAAATGCAACAGCTACTCTGATGACGTAACCAGCCCCGACGACCCCTACACCACCGCCCCTCACTTCACGGCAAGCGAGCGCCCTCTGGAGGCCAGCCCCGTCCCAGGAGAGGGCTGCAGGTGCCCGCCCTCATCGGCAGGCCTGGACACCTCCATGAGGTCATCCTGATCACTCCCCTCTTTGCCCAGATAAGTACTGGCCTATTCATCATACTTCTGGTAAGACCATGCTTTCTCCATTGGAGCCTCCCTTCCATTATCAAAGGTCAGCTGACTATTTGTGTGGGTCTATTTCTGGTCTCTCTCTTCTGTTCCACAGATCTATTATTTCCCTGATTGTCCTGATAACTACGACTTTACTGTAAGTCTCAGAGTGAGGCTGCAACCCCCTCTGACTTTGTCCTTCAACACTGCATTGGCTGTCCCAGGTGTCTTGCCTCTCTATATGAACTTTAGGATCAGACTGTCAATATCTGCAGAAGAACCTGCTAGGATATTGATGGAGACTGTGTTGACTACACTTGGTTGCAGAGAACTGACATATTGAGTCTTTCTATCCATGAAGGTGGAGTATTGATTCATCACACTTTGTCAACCAGACAATCCCCTGAATGTACACAGTCCTGGGCCCCAACGGTCTTACAGACACACTGAGTTCAACCGTGAGAATACAAATCCAAGCAATGATAACCATGTGCAGCTCTCACAGAGCGCACGCTATAACGCCAGGCACACTGCCAGTGCTTTGCACGAGTCATCGGTTGGTTCCCTGGAAAGCTCCACACTAGCACCATCTGCAATCACAGGTTCATCTGTTTATTGCCCATCTGCTCTCCCCTCCAAGTCCCAGCAGGACAAGGGTCGTGTCCATCCTGTGCACGGCTGCCTGAGTCAGAGCCTGGCTCAGAGCAGAGACTCAGACTGCCGCACAATAAATGAGAAGGTCTCCCAGGTGGCTTGGCTTCCCCCAGAAGCAGATTCTCAGGCCGCGATTTGAGCACATGCAGTTGCCCCGGGAGCGGATGCCAGGAAATACCAGAAGAGGCACGGGGAAGCAAGACAGGTGCTATGTTATCAAGCTGGTACCCCAGGGGCACTGGGAGCTGACCCCACGGGGACTAGGAGCCCCCTTAGAGGCTGCCCCATGGGAGGAAGGAGGGAGCTGGGGTATTTATCCCCCGACTTCCACCTGCTATTGGTCGATGACTGCTTCTGGAGGCCTTAACCCCCCCAGGCCTTGAGCAGAGGGCTGCAGCGTTCAGAGCAAAGTGCCTTCAATGTGCATCAGCGACCACTCTAGCATAAGGGTCAGCCCACAGCATCCTCTGCTGTGTCAGCTTGTCAGTCTGGTAGTTTCTGCACTGTGTGTGCTCAGCCGCTAAATCGTGTCCGATTCCTCGCAACCCCAAGGACTGTAGGCCGCCAGGCTCCTCTGTCCATGGAACTCTCCAGGCAAGAATACTGGAGCGAGTTGCCATTTCCTTCTCCAGGGGATCTTCCCGACCCAGGGATTGACCCTGACTCTTCTAAGTCCCCTGTGCTGGCAAGCAGATTCTTGACCACTGAGCCACCTGGGAAGCCTGTAGTTTCTGTGCCACCCTCGCAGAACTCGGGGATCAGATGCATCAAAGCTGCAGTGTCTCCAGTTCAGGCAGACAGTGGGGGATGTGGACAGATCCCAATTACTGACAAGAACAACGTCTCTGGGCTCCCCGAGTGGAGCTGCTGCATGGAGACAGGACGAGATGTTACCACTTCCATACATTTTGCAGCCCTGAAGGTATCCTGGAACTACACAAATCAGTGCACTCTCTCACTCAATCTCTCTTAAAATAACAGCTTTTTTAAGATGCAGCTCAGGACTTCCCTGGTGGTAGAGCGGTTAAGAATCCTGCCAACGCAGGACACAGGCGTTCGATCCCTGGTCTGGGAAGAACCCCCATGCCGCAGAGCAACTAGGACCACACGCCACAACTACTGGGCCCGTGTGCTGCAGCTACTGAAGACCGCACCCCCAGAGCCTGTGCACACCCAGAGAAGCCAGCACACTGAGGGGCCCACACACCACAGGAAGAGGCACAACTAGAGAGAGCCCGCACATGGCAAGGAAGACCCAGCACAAAAACAAACGGGTTTTTTAAAAGACTACAGTTCACATGCCATCCACTTACAGCAAACAATTCAATGGCTTCTAGCAGATTCACAGACTCGTGCAGCCACCGGAGGCAATATTAGAATCTTCATCTCCACGAAAAGAAGCTCCACATTCCCGCTCATCCCCACCAGCCCCTGGAAACCACTCATCCACTTTCTGTCTGCATACATCTGCCCGTTCTGGACGTTTCATAGAAGCAGAATCGTAGGATACGGGATCTCCTTTCTGGGCCCGGCCTTTCAGTTCACTTGGCAGGACATCTCCACGGTCCCTCCGTGCTGCAGCATGCATCATTCTCATGCATGAGTAACATGCCATCACATGAATCTTTTCTAACCATTTATCCACTGATGGACATTTGGGTTGCTTCTGCCTTTGGGTTGTTGTAAATACTACAGTTCTGAACATCCGCATGCAGGCTTCTGTTTGAACATCTGTTTTCAGTGATCTTGGGTGTCTGGAAGCAGTGGAAACTGGTCCCCTATCGTTTACACCCTCAGGGCCGCAAATGCAATGGTGACGTGCCCCCTTCACACCACGAGGCTGACCAGCCGCCAACCCGGGGCAGCAGCGGCTCACATGTAGGTGGACGGTCACCTCTGCATGGGCCTGTGGCTGGGCCTCCGTGAACCACCACCAAGTCCTTCAAAACAGGCACCACTACCTTCCAGGCATTCTGGGTGAGCAGGGGCCACCTCCAGAGACACAGGGGTACCCACTGTCTGGCCGCCCCTTGAATACCAGGAGCCCCAGGAAGGAAATCCCTAACCAGTGGGAGCAGCTTTCTATTGGTGATCTGCAGAGGCTGATTCTTAAAGAGATAGAAATATCAGACCACCTGACCTGCCTCCTGAGAAACCTGTATGCAGGTCAGGAAGCAAAAGTTAGTACCAGACATGGAACAACAGACTGGTTCCAAATCGGGAAAAGAGTACGTCAAGGCTGTATATCGTCACCCTGCTTATTTACTTTATACGCAGAGTACATCATGAGAAACACTGGACTAGACAAAGCACAAGCTGGAATCAAGATTGCCGGGAGAAATATCAATAACCTCAGATATGCAGATGGCACCACCCGTATGGCAGAAAGTGAAGAGGAACTAAAAAGCCTCTTGATGAAAGTGAAAGAGGAGAGTGAAAAAGTTGGCTTAAAACTCAACATTCAGAAAACTAAAATCATGGCAGCTGGTCCCATCACTTCATGGGAAATAGATGGGGAAACAGTGGAAACAGTGGCTGACTTTATTTTTGAGGGCTCCAAAATCACTGCAGATGGTGACTGCAGCCATGAAATTAAAAGACGAAAAGTTATGACCAACCTAGACAGCATATTAAAAAGCAAAGACAATACTTTACCAACAAAGGTCTGTCTAGTCAAGGCCATGGTTTTTCCAGTAATCGTGTGGATTTGGACTATAACGAAAGCTGAGTGCCAGAGAACTGACACTTTTGAACTGTGGTGTTGGTGAAGACTCTTGAGAGTCCCTTGGACTGCAAGGAGATCCAACCAGTCCATCCTAAAGGAAATCAGTCCTGAATATTCATTGGAAGGACTGATGTTGAAGCTGAAACTCCAATACTTTGGCCACCTGATACAAAGAACTGACTCACTGGAAAAGACCCTGATGCTGGGAAAGATTGAAGGCAGAAGGAGAAGGGGACAACAGAGGATGAGATGGTTGGATGGCATCACCAACTCAACAGACATGAGTCTGAGTAAACTCCGTGAGCTGGTGATGGACAGGGAGGCCTGGTGTGTTGAAGTCCACAGGGTCGCAGAGTCAGACATGACTGAGAGACTGAACTGAACTGAACTGAAGAGGCTGCAGGAGCCCTTTGAGCATTTTTGTTGACACACCCAGCACTTGCTCTTACATCACGTGGGGCAGTGGGGCACCTTCCTTATTGAAAGGTGGTCCCACTGACTCAGGGGTGTGAGACAGCAAGGTGGGTTATGCTGGCTGCACTCAGCCAGGTTAACCCCAAAGTGCCTTTCTGACCTGCCACTGGGAATAAAACCCCGGTGCTAGGGATGCAAATCCACATGTTCCCGAGGGTCTCCCAGGTGTGGGAGACTTGTGTGTGGATCCACACGTACGTACACACATGTGCCTGCACGTACTGTATGCCTGCTAAGTCGCTCAGTCGTGTCCGACTCTGTGCGACCCCATAGACGGCAGCCCACCAGGCTCCCCCGTCCCTGGGATTCTCCAGGCAAGAACATTGGAGTGGGCTGCCATTTCCTTCTCCAATGCAGGAAAGTGAAAAGTGAAAGTGAAGTTGCTCAGTCCTGTCTGACTCTTAGCGACCCCATGGACTGCAGCCCACCAGGCTCCTCCGTCCATGGATTTTCCAGGCAAGAGTACTGGAGTGGGGTGCCATTGTGCTATTCAAATGCTCACATATGAGTAGTCTACGACCCAGATGCTGGGAAAGACTGAGGGTGAGAGAAGAAGGGGGCGACAGACAATGAGATGGATGGATGGCATCACCGACTCAATGGACGTGACTTGGAGCAAACTCCAGGAGCGGGTGGAGGACAGGAAAGCCCGGCGTGCTGCAGTCCACAGGGCCGCAGAGTCAACAACGACTTAGAGACTGAACAAAGCAACAGCAACAATTTTTCACCTGAGATGCACCACTTGGACGCACACACCTGCGAGCAGGCACCTATGAAAATGGCACTGCGCGTCAGTCTGCCTTGGAGAGGAGCACAGCCAGCGCTACCGGCGGCGAGAATCGTCATGCAGCAAACCAGTGTCCTGCCGCCCCAGACCATCTCAGGGCTTACTTCCGGCAAGCCAACTACCAACCAGAGTCCATTTTAGATACTCTCTTTAGTATTTTTAACAGGCGATTTCACTGCCGTTTCTATTAAGCTACAAAGTAGTTACACGACAGGAACAAAAAATCACAATTCAGAACCAATACTGTACAGCTTCATACACACGAGTGATAAGGTCATCAAAGCATCAAATCATTAGGTGTTTGTTGCTGTCAATATGCTCTATATTCTTGCAGAAATATTTGATGGGCTGGTTTTTAGGTGCTGAAGGGTGTTAAGCAATACTGCGGAAATGGGCTCGGTTTTTTTTCAAGCTGTTGGTGATGCGCCACCACTTGTATTCACGTAATAGGACATAACACATTATCCCAAGAAAGATGCTCTCCATTGCATCTTCAGGGATGCGCTAGGCTCGGCTAAGGAGAGGTGCTTTTATTTGTACGTGTGCGCATGTGTGTGTAAAAGTGTGAGAAGAGGTTTAAAAAAAGAGAGAGGGGTTCCCACCAATTTGCTGACAGTAAGGGTGACTCATGGGAAGGGTGATGGGCAAATGGTGGCCGGGGGACCTTGACCTACGTGGGCGGGAGCTTTGGCCAAGGGCTCAGGCAGAGCTCAGACTCGACTACCGAGTGGGCTCTGGGGCTGGGGGTGCTCGTGTGGTCAGCTCTGCAGCCGTGCTTCCTGCTTGAAGAAGCGAGATGACACAGCCACAGAGGCGAGGTCTCAGCACAGCCCCCTTCCCGGCATCACCCTGGGTCTTCCCCAAGTCCGGCCACCACTACCCACCCATCACCTGCAGGCGCGCCTGGGGTTTTTGCGCCCCGTGTCTGTTGTCCTCATGACCCTGCTTTGCGACTCCTGTTTCCTTCCTCCTCTTACTCTTGACTCTGGGCTGCTCTCAGGCTGCCCCCCCACGCCTGGAACCTCCTCCTGCCCTCGCCTGGCCTTCTCCCCATCTCCTCACCTGACCTCAGGTGGCACCACCAGCCAACGAGCTTAACAGAACACCTTCAAGGAAGCTCCAGGTGTAACCGAGGGGAAAAGAGACAGACCAGACTCGGGCACCTCCCTGCACATGCCCACCGTCCCCCTTTCCATCTTTCAGTCATTCAGCCAACCGGGTGGAGAGTGAGCAGCCCGCTGAGTGCCAGGGAAGAAGCCGACAGGCACGGTCCCCGTCCTCAGAAGCTCTGAGGCTGGAAGGAGGGACAGACCCTGAGCAGACTGGCACACGGGTGTGCAAACCTCCCGTTGAGCTAAACACCACAAAGGAGCAAGATCAAGTTTACCCGGGGGCTTCAGCCCAGCAAGGGGAAGAAAGGCTACTCGAGGCTGTGTGCATCCCGGCTGAGTTCTGAAGGCTGGAGTTATCCTGTGAGGGGGTTGGGGGGAAGCCCTGGAGGAGTCTGGACTGCAGAGACCCCAGTTCCAAGCCCAGCTCTGTTCCCCAATGACACCTGGGAGCCTGGGCGAGTCACCTCCCTTCTCCCCTCAGCTGCAGGCACAGCGCTAACAGCAGCGCCTTCCCTGAGCTGCTCTGCAAACAAGATGAAATGGCAGTCAGTAAACACTGCGGTGGCCCCGGGAGGTCTCAGAGTCGGGGCTGGCTGAGCTGTCGGGATGAACACTCTTTCACGGCATCTCTCAACAACACCTTGGCCACGGCTGCTGGTTTCGCTTTGTCTCAGTGAAGGACCCTGCTTTAGAAAGCCAAAGGGCATGGGGTTACTTTGATAAATAACTGAGATGCACCACGGAACACACACTTACAGGAGGTGCACGTGGGGCGCAGGAAGAGCCCAACTCCACAAAAATCGAGGCGACACGGCTCCAACTTCCACGCTATCGCCCCCAGCTATGCACTTGGGGAGGAGTTGGCCTCTACCTTCTCACAGGTGCAATGGGGAAATAACATCCATCCCATAGGCAGATATACCTCAAAGAACTTGGTAGAATGTCAGAAAGATGAGGTTTTGATATTAAAAATTATTTTGGGATCTTCCCTGGTACAGTCCAATGGCTAAGACTCTGCACTCCCAACATCAGGGGGCCCAGGTTCAATCCCTGGCCGGGGAACTAGAGTCTGCGTGCCACAACTAAGACCCACCGCAGCCAAATAAATAAATATTCAAACAATTATTTTAAGAACTAGAGATGGGGAGTGAGGGGGGCTGCTCTCATCTTCCTTGTTGACGAAAGCAACATGCAGGGGATGAGACGGTGCTGACACCCAGCTGAGGACATTCGCCTCCTGCTCCCACACAGAGACTTTTCCAGAGAAACAACACTCAAACATTAAGCTGTTCATGGAAGGCTCTGCATCCATGCAGGAATGTTTGAAGGGCCGATTTATGGGTGTCAAAGAGTTTGAAGTGATCCTGGAGAAACTTACCGGCCTTCTCTTACCCTCGGGGACTCCCTCTCCCCCAGAGACAAGGGAACGCTCTCCAGCAGGAGAATCTGGGAGAAGGAAGCCAGCTTGCCCAACTCAGGCTGCTTATCCAGCTCTGGTCCAACCTACCCCCTAGGAACCACACGCCCAGCCCCAATCCCTGTGGCTCGGAGTGGGCACCCACAGTGCCCAGGATGAGTGGGTCAGGGGTCACAGAACAGTGCTAAACCAGATTCTCGGGGCAGCTCAAACACAGAGCAAATCTTCTCACAGCCCATTATGAGTGACCTGGGAGTCAGTTCTTAATCGTGTTCAAGCTCAGGAGAAGATGACAGGAAGAGAAGCCTTAAGAACTGGCCAGCCAAAACATCAAACACCAAGCGTCAAATACAGCTCTTTAAGTACTCATTGTTTTAGTGTCACTTTAATTTGACGTTTCCTCTCTCCTGCTGAAAACGAAACAAGAATGATCCCACATGTCTGATGTGGGAGATGAGTTTAACAGTATCTACATTCTTTTTATGTCTTAATTGTGATGCGTATTTTTCCAATTTATATTGAAACACATCTAGCAGCCTCTAAACTGTGAGCTCAAAGTTCCTTCTATACAAATTTAAGTTTTAAAAAGTTGATTTTAAAATATGCATTAGGTATAGAAAACAGGTGGTATGCAGATTACGACAAAAATCATTAAGGAATTAAAAGGAAGGACTCACTCTTTTATGGGTGCGTGGCCTAACCAAATGTTAATTTTCTTTGCTTTAAACGCAGTACTGGGGCCTCCCTGGTGGTCCAGTGGTTAAATTTTTGCCTTCCAACGCAGGGAGTGGGGATTCAATCCCAGGCCAGGAAGCTAAGATCCCACATGGCCAAAAAAGCCACATCAAACAACAGAAGCAATATTGTAACAAACTCAGTGAGGACTTTAAAAGTGGTCCACATCAAAAAGAATCTTAAATAAACCCAGTACTGTGAATCAAAATTGCATAGAAGGCCTTAATTGTACCAAGACTATCTACAGATCTTTCCTCCCATTGGACTGACCAGCTTGGGGTCTAGAGTTTTTTGGAACCATATGTGTTTCTGATACTATTTCTCAAATGCCATCTGATTATCAGCTCAGTAAAGTCTGCCGTATGGCACGGTGCTGGTACTGTTTGTCTAATATTTACCTTTAAATCAACTTGCCTTTTCATCTGAGTATTCTGAGTTTATGTCTTAGGTAAAAAGAAAACCAGTCCCATCCCTTGTATATCATGGTGGTGGTGGTTAGTCGCTAAGTCGTGTCCAACTCTTCTTTTTCAATCCCATGGACCTCCAGGCTCCTCTGTCCATGGGATTTCCCAATCAAGAATACTGGAGTGGGCTGCCAGTTCCTCCTCCATGGGATCTTCTCAACCCAGGGATTAAATCCAAGTCTCCTCTATTGGTAGGTGGATTCTTTACCACTGAGCCACCTGGGAAGCCCGTATATCATAGGAACTGTAAAATAATGCAGTCAGTAGAAATGGGACAATATTATTAAAATTCTGCCTACAGTTGATGCCAAAGCAAACCCTTGGGTGCTTCTGAGTTACAAGAGAACAGAGCAGTTTTCAGACGGCTATTCTCAAAAAGTCCACCACAGTCAGAGTCACAGAAGGACACAGAAGCAGAGCGGTGGTTTCCTCGTGGGGACAGTGGCCACAGAGCTGGACACGTGTAACTTTGAGCTCATGCCCACCTCACTTGCAGTTTTTCCCATAGCTAAGTTATACCTTATCAAAGAAAACTTATGCCTTTCAAAATGAGATGTGTCAAAATTTTAGAAATGGAGGTGAGTGTGGTTATTAAGAGGCATGCTGATATGAACTTCGATATCTTGTCTGAGGTGGAGGACGCAGAAATCCATCCATGGGATAAAACTGTACAGAATTAACACATAAATGCATACCAAGCATAAGGAAAACCAGGGGACTTTGCTGGTGGTCCCGTGGCTAAGACTCTGTGCTCCCGATGCAGGGAGCCCAGGTTTGATCCCTGGTCCGAGAACTAGATCCCACATGCCGCAACTAAGACCCAGCGCAGCCAAATAAATAAATGTTAAAAATAAAAGGGAAACTGGGGACATCTGAGTGAGACGGGCCGAGAACTGATCAGGGCCAGCGTCCTGGCTGTGACGTCACATTACAACTTTGCAGGATGTTATTAGTACTGGGGGAAACTGAATACAGTCCACACACAGATGATCCTCGGAAGACCTCAGTAAAAGTTTCAGTTAAAAATACAGAGTATTAAGAAAGAAACAAACCAACCGTGCTAGTACCACACAGATGTTCTCCTTGACGTGCTCAGAAAGACCAGAAAAGAACTTTGGAGGGAACGGTGTTTCCAGCACCGGCTCCCGTCCCCGGGGCCTGAGTCAGTCTCCCAGGGGGCACTGGGGACAGCAGCCCTCACCCCTCCCTGTGGACTGCTCCTCTCTCCACCAGGATCCATACTATTTCTAGCCAGACCACAAATAGACGCACATGGGGCTGCCTGATAACCAGTCACAAACCCAGAGGAAGTGGCCTGCAGGGGGCCCGTGACGGGGCCCAGCCTGGGGGCCCACTCATTCTGCAAAGGATGAGGATGGCTGCCAAGAACACAATGTCAACGAACGTCCAGGAGGAGCCCTAGCACTCAGCACCTGCGGAAGGACAGCGTGAACTCCCCTGTGACAACAGCCTCTCATCCCATCACCCCTCCCTGACCTCAGTCCAACCAGCGTGCGTGCACACTCGGCTGCTGCGTCGTGCCCGACCCTTCGCGACCCCGTGGGCTGTAGCCCTTCAGGCTCCTCTGTCCATGGGCCCAGGCAGACAGCACTGCACGTAAACACATGCTCATCCTTTGTGTCCGACAGTTCTTCTCCTATCATTTTTTTTAAAACAGGAAAAGAAAGGTACTGAGAATATACAACTATCTCAACTTGGACCACTTTGTGTAGAGAAAATGCTCGAGGTCAATTGATGTTGAATCCTCTGATGGAAAATGCCGGCCCTCATCTTTCTACCAGGGACCTCTTGGCTTCAGTGGAAATCCAACAGGCACAAAGGACAGGAAAGCCACATTCACAGAAACACCAAGTACGGCTGGCCAGGCACCACACCAGAGATTCTGACACGTGCATGTGAGCAGAGATCATCATCTGTGTTCCAAAGACGGGGAAACCAAGACAGAGATTCATGACTTTCTAAGGCCCCCGCCAGGCTTCCCAAGTGGCCCAATGGTAAAGAACCCACTTGCCAAGCAGGAGAAGGAGGTTTGATCCCTGGGTTGGGAAGATCCCCCGGAGGAGGGCATGGCCACCCACTCCAGTATTCTTGCCTGGAGAATCCAATGGACAGAGGAGCCTGGTGGGCTACAGTCCATGGGGTCACAAAGAGTCAGACACGGCTTAGCAACCAATCGGCAGCAAATGAGGTCACCACCACCACGGTGCAGCCAGGACTTGAACCCTGGCAAGCCACCTCCCAGCAGGTCCTCTTAATCCCTCCGCAGGGAAGGCCAGCTCCGCTCCTGGCAAGAGCCCCTGCCTGCTCAGCTGTGTCCCTCGGGGTCCTTTGTCTCAGGAACATCCTTGCTCGGATCCCGGCTCCGAAACCCCTACACACACGCAGCAGCAACTCTGACAGGCCACCGTCCACCAGCCGCCAGCCAAGGATAACACTCGGTATCCGTCACTTCAGAGGTGCCTCCTGCAGCCCTAAGGGGTGAGTGGCCACTGTTATCAGCACCCCAATTTTGCAGAGGAGGAAGCAGACTCTGGCAGGTTGGGCGACCCAGGTCCGAGCCCTGCCAGTCCAGCCCCAGCACCACCCAGGCAGGCTCCCCAATTCTACCAGCCAAAAGGGGGAGCCCTGCCAAGGTCAAGACCCAAGGTCAAAACACCTGAGCTGGACAGTTAACAGACAGGAACCTTCTTATGAAATATTTATTAGGTGCCAGAGCTGAGCTCACCAGCTCCTTAATCCTCTCAACCCCAGGAACAAACTCCCATCTTCCAGACTCAACTCGGGAAGGTGAGGTCACCCCCTCATGGCCACCTGGCTGGCCAGACTGTGACGCCAAAGGCAGCAGGGCATGACAGGGCATGAGCCCCGATGTGTGACATGGGGGTGTCACACAGAGAGAGCCCGCCGCCCAGGGGAGCCTGCCTCTCTCCTCTCCCCACTTCTGTTTTGGGGCACAGGCTGCTCCCATGATGGTCTCTAGGAAAACCTTTGGGGTGAACAGGACAGATACTGACTCAAGGGGGCTCTTTGAAGGCAAGTCTTGGCGGGCTTTGGAGAGAGAGGCCAGAAGCACTCAGGGCTCCCGATGCCAAGCTCAGCTCCCGGAGGAGAAGGCAGAGACCCCTTTTCACCCCGCTGTTGACCAGGACAGGCCAGGGGTCGCCAACAGAACACTCTCCCAGTCTCCAGCAGGGCCTGGGCCATGTTGGCGAGAAAAAGGGTTCAGGTGCTTAGGGACCCGACTGACGGAGCCACTCAAGGGGAAGGGCCCCAAGGGACATGGGCAGCCTGCAAGGGAAGGCCCGGCTCTTCCCGGAGCCGACCCAGGGCCCCGGCGGGTGAAGGCAGCTGGGGAGCAGGAAACAGCATTCATCTGGCTGGGCCCCGAGTAGATGCCCCCCTCCTCCAGAAGGCCTTCCCTTCCTCTTCTCAACTTCCCCTTTCCTGGTTCTCACTACACTTTCGGTAATGACTCGCTGCTCTGCTTCACTGCTACGGCCTTGACCCGGGCCCTGGCCCTGGGAAAGCTGGGCCCCCTGGGAGCCTCCAGAGAGTTACTGGCACGGATGCTGGATGTCCCAGCGCGGGGGTGTGGGGGTGCTCACTAGGCACCCGTGGGCTCCCCTGCTGGTCCCAAGGCGGGAGGCCCAGCTCTGCCTCCTTGTTCAGCTTTGCAGGCGTGAGGTCTGACCCTCACAACGCCCTCCATTGAATCAGTGTCAGACTGCCCCACGAAGTTTGACTAACCTGGCCAGGTCTGCTCAAAGAGGAAAAGGAAATGGGTCAGGAAATATTCCTTTACCCCCTGGTTGCTCCACTTGAGGATCATTCCTAAAAAGCAGCTACCGAGAGGAGCGCAGGCCGGAAGAGGGGTGCCCACTGTCTGTTTGCACCCCAGGAATGATGCTAAGAGCCCCCCAGGAGGAACAGGGTGTCAGGCACCGCGTGCATCTCCTCCTCTGAGCAGCCACCGGACCACCACCACGTTATCATGATTACTCCCGTTTAACAGAGGGGAAGACTGAGGCTGAAAGACGAGAAAGCCCGCAGTCTGTTAACTATCTCAAGGCTCCCAGGCCCCATGGTGGGACATGACCCGCCCCAGCAAGACAGCTGCCTACAGATGTAGGTCCCTTCTGCAGGGGCAGAGAAGGGGCCTGCGGCCCCTGCTTTGCCTTTGCAAATGAGTTTTCACTGTGGTTAGCAAGCCAGCCCTTCATTTCCCCACTAGGCTCAGAGTTTTGCAAACCAAGGCTCGGGGGGAGGTGGCAGTTCCTGTTACAATGAGCTAGAAGGTGAGAGTCTTCCTTCCCCTTCGGAGAGGGCAGGATGGGGGCAAGAGGGTCCCCCCAGCACTCCAGGCCAGACAGGTTCACCCGCGTCCTCCTGGCACGAGGATCCTGTGTCCAGCCCGGGGCTATGAGCACTTGTCTGACTTCACAGCCCAGAGCGGAAACCCACAGCCTGCCTCCTCTTTGCAGCATCTGCCAGGGAGTCAGCCTGGGCTCCCAGCTGGAACTTGGGTCAGCGGATGGCCAAGTCCCTGCCCCACAGTGACGCCACCTACACCCCCACCAGCTCCCAAACCCCCTGCAGAGAAGAGACACCATTAAGTTGGGTCGGGCTCATGGAGGGGATGCGGGGATTGAAGGAGAAGACAGCTCATGACACAGAGCTGCATCTGACCCAGTGCGAAATGCCTGCTGCTGTCATCTCAGGTCACCCAGCGAGGGGAACACCCAGCCACTCATCCGGTCGGCAGAGGTGCCGAGGGTCTAGGGCCCAGCATAGGGTGGGGGCTGGAGATCCAAACAGACCAAATCCCTGCCCTCAAGGAAGGACATTCTAAGGAGGCTGACAGATACATCCACATACATCTGCCATCCAGGATGGTATCAACAGATCAATGGACATGAGTCTGACCAAACTCCAGGAGATAATGGAGGACAGGGAAGCCTAGAGTGCTACAGCCCGTGGGGTTTCAAAGAGTCGGACACAGCTGAATGACTGAACAACATTATGCCTGCTAGTGAGACGGGCTACAAGAAGTAAACCAAAGCAGAGTGAGGCCCAGGGCTTCTCAGATGGTACGGTGGTAAAGAACCCACCTGCCAATGCAGAAGACGCAAGAGACATGGGTTTGATCCCTGGGTCGGGAAGATCCCCTGGAGGAGGGCACAGCAACCAGCTCCACCCAGTATTCTTGCCTGGAGAATCCCATGGACAGAGGAGCCTGGTAGGCTACAGTCCATGGGGTCGCAAAGAGTCGGACACGACTGAGCGCACAAGCCCAGAGTGAGGCCTGGTGGGTGATGGGCAGCAGAGAAGCTTGAAGGAGATGCCCTCTAAGCTGCGGCCCGAAGGAAGCGAGGGCAGATCCACGCAGACGTCTAGATTAAAACAGCAGGGGGAAGGATGGGGGATGGGCTCGTTAGGGAGTTTGGAGGATGGACATATACACACTGCTATATTTTAAATGGGAAGCCAACAAGGTCCCACTGTAGAGCACAGGGAACTCTGCTCCATGCTGTGTGGCAGCCCAGGTGAGAGGGGAGTTTGGGGGAGAATGGATACACGTATACGTATGGCTGAGTTCCCTTTGCTGTCCACCTGAAATTATCACAATGTTGTTAACTGGCTATACCCTAATATAAAATAAAAGTTTAATTTTTTTTAAAAAAAGAGCAAACAGCAAGCACAAAGGTTCCAAGAGGGAGCTGGGTGCGTTTCGTCCTGCACGCCACCAAGCTCTAGACGTGAGGATCAGGAGGGCGCTGTGGACACACGGCCTGTATCCCCGGAGCCCCGTGGCCCCCAGTGCCTGCCCACCTCCCCTCCCCCGCCTGGACAGTCCAATCACACCAGCCCTGCCTCAGTACAGTCGGTCAACCCACCTGCCTGGAGCACACACCTGCATGGTCTTCGCACCTGCCTGCAGCCCCATCCCAACAGCTTTCTCAGCCCTCTCCACTGTCCATCCAGCTCTTCTAGGGTCCTCTGGGGTCAGCTGCGACCCACAATGGTGGTCTTGCCATGATTTATGGACATCTACTAAAAAGCTACCTAGATAGCATACTGAATAGCATATTGAAAAGCAGAGACGTTACTTTGCCAACAAAGGTCCGTCTAGTCAAGGCTATGGTTTTTTTTTTTCCTGTGGTCATGTATGGATGTGAGAGTTGGACTGTGATGAAGGCTGAGCACCGAAGAATTGGTGCTTTTGAACTGTGGTGTTGGAGAAGACTCTTGAGAGTCCCTTGGACTGCAAGGAGATCCAACCAGTCCATTCTGAAGGAGATCAGCCCTGGGATTTCTTTGGAAGGAATGATGCTAAAGCTGAAACTCCAGTACTTTGGCCACCTCATGCAAAGAGTTGACTCACTGGAAAAGACTCTGATGCTGGGAGAGATTGGGGGCAGGAGGAGAAGGGGACGACCCAGGATGAGATGGCTGGATGGCATCACGGACTCAATGATAATTCACCGTCTGGGTGAACTCCGGGAGATGCTGATGGACAGGGAGGCCTGGCGTGCTGCGATTCATGGGGTCGCAAGGAGTCAGACACAATTGAGCGACTGAACTGAACTGACTCAAAAGCAGTCTCTCTCATTGCTGTGTCCACAGCGTTCAGTGCCTGGTACCAAGAGGGAACTCAACCAAGAGGTAGAACAAGGACCCTGGAGAGTGACCTGGGAATCAGCGATCACACTAGAAACACAGGTTCCCTCCCACCTGGCGGTTCCACCTCCCTGGGTCGATCCACTGGCAAGAAACCCCACCTGTGCTGAGGGCAGTGTGGCTCACAACTGCAGGAGGGAAAGAGAATCAGTGTGCGTGTTCAACACTGGAAATATGAGCAAACGGGCTCTCATCATCAATGGATCCCTCTGCATCAATTAAAAAACACAGACCTATACACAGCAACGTGGATAAATCAAAACAACTCAATGCAACGGACTGCTCTGGATGGATTTTGGGACAGAATAAGAACATTTGTGGAAAAACACTTGTGGAACATTGTGAGATCCAAATAAAGTCTGAAAGTTAGTTAACAGTCATTCACTGAGGTTCCTTTCCTGGTTTGGGCAAATTCATCACACAGCAGAAGGTGGGAGCTGGGAGAAGGGCACACGGGAACTCTGGGTCTTTGCAACTCCTCTGTAAACCAAAAACTATTCCACGACTTCCTTGGTGGTCCAGCGGTTAGGGTCCTGCCAATGCAAGGCACATGGGTTCGGCCCCTGCTCCAGGAAGATCCAACATTCCACGGGGCAACTGAGCCCGTGCGCCCAGCTACAGAGCCTGAGCTCCACAACAGAAGAGGCCGCTGCAGTGAGAAGCCGGAGCCGCACCAGAGAGCAGCCCCGCTCGTTGCAGCTCCAGAGGGCCCACAAGCGGCAACGAAGACCCACACAGCCATAAAGGAATTAAAAACATCCTCTAAACAGTCACTCCAAAAGCTTAGTTTCAAGAAATGCTGAGCAGGGAAAGGGCTGCAAAAGTTTGAAAGTTTATACAAAAGCAGCAACGAAGACCCACACAGCCATAAAGGAATTAAAAACATCCTCTAAACAGTCACTCCAAAAGCTTAGTTTCAAGAAATGCTGAGCAGGGAAAAGGCTGCGAAAGTTTGAAAGTTTATACAAATGGTAATGACTCATTTAAAAGACACAAGTCAATTGTCACGGGTGCCTGTGATGCCAGTTACCCCACGGTATAGAAAGTTTAAGACATAAAAGGGTACATACCATCACAAAATGGTTATTTCTGGGAGAACTGACAGAGGGATTTATAGCCCTTTAACATTTAATAAAAAAGAATCTCCATGCTCCCAATGCGGGGCCAGGACTCGATCCCTAGTCAGGGAACAAGATCCCACATACTGCAACCAGAGACCCAAGGCAGCTAAGACCCAAGGCAGTCGAATAAATAAACAAAAAAAATTTTTTAACTCAAACATGTTATTTACTAAAATAATTAAACCAAAGCTCATGAATGAATGAGCAGCACAGAAGCAGGAAAAAGGGCAGAGCTAAGCCACGTGCCTCAGCATCACTAAAACCCCGATTCTGTGACGATCTATCTCTGAGTCTAGACACCGTCAAGAGATTCAATGTTCATAGCAGAGAATTCCCTCTAAAACCAAGCTACAGCTGGTGAGAAAATCTGACAGGATCTATGAAAATGTTCAGTGTGCACGCCCAGGAAGTCCACCTCCAAGAACCCACCCTGCAGAAAGAGCAGCAGAGGTGCACAGAGATGCTGGTACCGGGGTTTTCTCCTCTGGACGGTGCCCTCCTGTCCACCGGTCGGGCACGTGCGTTAAAGAAACGGCAGCACAGCCACTGTCTGGAATACCAGGCACCAGTGAAGGGAGAATGGGACAGCCCCGCGTGTGCTGACGCGGAAGCTGCCCGGAGCGCGGCTAAGGGAAGCGGCAAGCCACAGAGCAACAGGCGCCGTGTGGTCCTACCTCTGCTTAGAACACTGTACATAAACCTATGGACAGGGACCACCCTGGTGGCCCAGAGGCTGAAAATCCGCCTTGAAATGCAGGGGACTTAGGGTTCAGTCCCTGGCTGGGGAATTAAGATCCCACAGCCCAAGGGGCTGCAACCACTGAGCCCATGCATTCCGGAGCCGCTCGCCACAACTAGAGAGTCCGTGCCCCGCTGTGGAAGATCCTGCATGCCGCAGCTAAGGCCTGACAAAGCCAAAGAGATAATGTAAAATTCCTGCGTACATAAGTGTGTATATGGACACATACACACATAGGAAAGACATAAAAAATCACACTAAACAGTTAATACTGGTTATCTCCAAGATGCGGCAGAAAGCACACTTTTTTCCTCACTTGCGTTGTTTGAGCTTGGCACTGTACGCAGGTAAGGCTTCTGCACTAATACGGCCCCTTTATCTCAACATTTACAGTGGCTAGTGGAAAAAACAAAAACCTGACCACACAGTAAAGGTGATTTACCTGTGATTCCGCCACACTGAGGGCTATTATGCAACCAGTAAAAAGAGCATATCAGACTGCCTGTGTCAACCGAATTGGAGATTTCCTGAGCTATTTTTCAGTGACAAAAGCAAAACAGAAAAGTGAAGAGCTAGTTGGCAAGGGAGGAGGGGTGATTGGGACCATACACAGGAAACTTCTGGGAAGCACAACGTTCTTGGTCTGAATTTGATGGTGACATGGTGGTTCATCTTGTGATTATTCAGTATACTGAATATTTAATTTGTGTTATTTCAAATTGGAGAAGGAAATGGCAACCCATTTTACTATCCTTGCCTGGAAAATCCCATGGACAGAGAAGCCTGGTGGGCTACAGTCCGTGGGGCCACAAAGAGTCAGACATGACTGAGAAATTAAGCAACAACAACAATTTCAAATATAAAAAATAAAAAAAGCTTACAGGACTTCCCTGGCAGTACAGTGGATAAGAATCTGTCTGCCAGTGCAAGGGATACAGGTTCAATCCCTGGTCCGGGAAGATTCCACATGCCGCCCATTCCAACTAAGCCCATTCGCCACAACTACGGAGCCTGCGCTCCTCAACAAGAGATGCCACTGCAAGGAGAAGTCTGTGCACCACGATGAAGAGTAGCTCTTCATCCAGAGAAAGACCACTCTCAGCAACAAAGACCCAGCGCAGCCAAAAAGAAAAAAAATTGTCAGCTTAAAAACACATAGTCGACGCCGAAGAGTCTCTATAACGGCCACAAGCCCATAGCTCACTGGCCTCACTTCCAGCCACCCTGGTCCTCATCAACACCCTGCCCTCCTTGCCCTTTTTTTATTTAAACATATCCAATTCATATTAAAAACCTGGCCATGGAACCTTGGCACCTGCCAGGATTCAGAATCGGTTCTCTTGCAGCGATCACTCTTCCCTTTAGACGCCAAGCGCATCTCCAGACCCGGAGTCAAGTCTGAGCAAGAGCAACGCACACAACATGAAGCCCATACAGAGGACCTCGGGTGACTCGCAATGTCTCCCCGAAAAGAGGTCTCCAGTGATGAACCAAAAGGGCTCTGGGCCGTTGTGGGCTCCTTGTTTTAAAAATTTTAATCCAAAACTTGGAAAAGAAAAGGAATGCAAATGGATGGGAACAAAATCCACTTTTACTGACACCTTCTATGTAACACGCCTTTCATGCTCTAAAAAACGTGCAAGTTGAGCTGTCACAGCAGCTTTGGAAGGCTGGTGTTGCACAGGCCAGCCGAGTCCCAGAGATCTGTAACTTGCTTCAGGTCACACCAGCATGTCTTCCCAGGCTCCTCTGTGGACCCCAAGAACACACTGATCAAAACTGTGGCTGAAATAAAGGAGGAGGCACCACCTGCCGTGCAACAGTAAAAACTGTGAAAAAGCTGGCTTAAAGCTCAACATTCAAAAAACTAAGATCATGGCATCCAGTCCCATCACTTCACAGCAAATAGATGGGGAAACAATGGAAAGTGACAGTCTTTATTCTCTTGGGCTCCAAAATCACTGCATATGTGACAGCAGCCATGAAATTAAAACACGCTTACTCCTTGAAGAAAAGCTATGACCAACCTAGACAGCATATTAAAAAGCAGAGACATTACTTTGCCAACAAAGGTCCATCTAGTCAAAGCTATGGTTTTTCCAGTAGTCATGTATGGATGTGAGAGTTGGACTGTGAAGAAAGCTGAGCGCCGAAGAATTGATGCTTTTGAACTGTGGTGTTGGGGAAGACTCTTGGAGAGTCCCTTGGACTGCAAGGAGATCCAAACAGTCCATTCTGAAGGAGATCAGCCCTAGGATTTCTTTGGAAGGAATGATGCTAAAGCTGAAACTCCAGTACTTTGGCCACCTGATGCAAAGAGTCATTTGAAAAGACCCTGATGCTGGGGAAGATCAAAGGCGGGAGGAGAAGGGGACGACAGAGGATGAGATGGTTGGATGGCATCACCGACTCGATGGACGTGAGTCTGAGCAAGCTCTGGGAGTTGGTGATGGACAGGGAAGCCTGGCGTGCTGCAGTCCATGGGGTCGCAAAGAGCTGGACAGGACTGAGCAACTGGACTGAACTGAACTGACCCTCAACAGTCTAAAACAGAGCTTATATTCATTGGCTGGGGGCTGCATCTGGCTGCAGACGTGTTTAGGTAGGTCAAGACCATGTTGCTTATTTAATTGTTTAAGTGTGTCAGCACTTTTTAAAACTGAGCTGATTTCGCAGTAACGACCAGCGTTTTCAGCCGCAGGTCTATCGACCCTGAGCCTGCAGCCCTGGGCATGATCTGCCCACCTCGCACCCCCTGCTCCATGGTTCCCACCCGCCCTCACATCTCTGCAGCCCAGACGTCCTGTCACTCATCCCCTAGACCCTGTCCTTCTCTTATGTAGGTCACTGCCCAGCCTCTTACAAGCAGATGAGTTTCTGGTTCCCCCATCGGGAACGGAGGAGGTGGAATTTTAAAAGAATAAATGCAAAGTTCTATCTCGGGGTCTGAAAACTTAAATGACACAGAAGTACAGAAGAAGCCAGAGTTCCCAAACAACACAGACCCTTTCTAACTGCAGTAGACGTGAATTCACCAGGCTCCTTCCCACACATCTCATCTACGAGGTCCCGGAAAAACGTCCAGTAAGTCTGATTTCAGCACAAGGTCACAGAGACCTCAGGAACATGGTGACAGAGAGTCTACAGATTACGAGGCAATTCCTTAGGGCAGCAGTCCCCACTGCAATGAGAAGCCTGCACTGCAACAGAGAGCAGCCCCTGCTCTCCGCAACTAGAGAAAACCTGCTCAGCAGTGAAGACCCAGCGCCGCCCCTCCCCCACCAAAATAACAAATAAACTACCAAGAGGTTGGGGACCGCTGTCTTCAGGGACTGAGGAGGGGGCATCTAGAGAGGAGTTCAGGGCCAAGTTCCCTGGTGTCAGTTAACTGATCCATCAGAAGCAGGAGCCTGGTTTTGCTCCTCTCCAGTAGTTAAGATCCACACTTCCAAGTGGTTACAGGAAGAAACCTTCAAAAAACCCAAGAGGTTCTGAAAATGGTCACAGGCTGCACTGAGACATAGTGGAAGAAATCACAGCAGAGTTTTACCAGCTAAGTGGCTTCAGGAAGGTCATGCTACTCTGTGAGACTCAGTTTCCCCATCTGTGAAATGGGGAGGCTTTATAAAGGCACAGTGAGGACTGATGAAGACATCAGGGACAGAGGTTGTAAGACCCCTCAGAGGACACGGTTAGAAAGTGGCTACTGCTGTGAGGATTTTCAGTGCTTCTCCACCATTTATGGAGAGCGTCATTCTAAGTGCTTTCTGTATTTTAACACATTTAATTCCAAGACATCACTACTGTTTTTATTACCATTTATCATTGAGGAGACTGGGGCACTCCAAATGAAGTGATTCGACCTCAAGAGCACACTGCTGGGCTTCCCAGGTGGCGCGGTGGTAAAGAATCCATAGGAGATGTGGGTTTGATCCCTGGGTCAGGAAGATCCTCTGGAGAAGGAAATGGCAACCACTCCAGTCTTCTTGCCGGAAGAATCCCATGAACAGAGAAGCCCGGAGGGCTCCAGTCCACGGGGGTCACAAAGAGTCGGACACGACAGAGCGACTGACTACGAGCACGCCAAGTGCGGAGCTGGGGTCTCACCCGGTAAGTCCGTCTTTGGAGTCCACCCTTCCGGCCATGACCCCTGGGGCCTCCTGCTACCTGATGAGGGAGGCAAGTCATGCAGGAGGTTTTTCTCCACTGCCTCCGTCTCTGACCCTGGATCCCAGTGCTGTCCAGCTGGCGGGAGGGGAAAGGAACTCCAGATGGCGACAAACCCACAGCCCTCGGGGGCGGGCTTGGTGTGGGAAGCGAAGGCGAGAGCAGAATCAGGGGGACTCCAGGTGTCTGGTGTGGGCCGCTGGGTGGGTGTGGTGAACCTCTCACCAAGGTGGGGGAACAAGGAGTAGGCTTAAAAGAAGGAGGCCTCAGAACTCCGCCTTGGGATAGGAGTCCACCTGCCAGTGCTAGGGTCGTGGGTTCGATCCCTGGTCCGGGAAGATCCCACATGCCACAGAGCAGCTAAGCCCTTGTGCCACAGCTACTGAGCCTGTGCTCCAGAGCCTGAGAGTCACCATTACTGAGCCCACGCGCCGCAACCACTGAAGCCCGCGTGCCTAGAGCAGGTGCTCTGCAGCAACCAAAGTCACTGCAATGAGAGTTCACCCACCGCAACAAAGCACAGCCCCCACTCGCCACAACTGGAGAAAGCCCATGCGCAGCAACAAAGGCCCAGCGTAGCCAAAAAGAAACAAAAGAAGGCAGCCTCAAGTTGGCTTTTCTTTCTTTTGGTGACAAATTCCATCTTGAACAGTTTCAGCTTAAAAGACTTAACTAGATGTCCAAGTAGCGATAACCAAGAGATGACGGACATTTCTAGAATTCCTACTCCGAGTTCAGGGACTCTCCCGATGACTCTCACCAGAACTCTCCCATGCCCCCACCCCCGGGGGTGGTTCCATGTCTTCTCCGACAATTCCAGGGCACCCTGCACACAGGCGTTATCAACTCTTGCCCGTCTCCCCCTCTGACTGTGACCCTGAGAGACAGGATCCTGCTGTATTCAACCTGCTCACCTCGATGCCCAGCAGAGTGTCTCAAACATGGTCGATAAGTCTCTACCAAGTGGACCAGTCTGAAAAAGCTTGAAAGAAGATGCATATTTGGGAGTGTATTCACCTCCTGTTACTGCTCTAACAAGTGACCGCAGACTTAGAGACCTAAAACAACGCACATATAGTATCTCACCCTTCTACAGACCAGAATTCCAAAGCAGGTGTGGCCAGGGCTGCCCCTCCTGGAGGCTCTGGGCAGAACGCTCGCCTTTTTCAGCTTCCTGGGCCACCTCATCCCTTGGCTCTGCACCCTTCCTCCATCTCCGAGGCCAGAATCTCTCAGCCTCTCCTTGACTCTGAACTTCTACCTCCCTTTTCCATCTTTTACAGATCCTGGTGATGGTACGGGCCCGCAGGGATTGTCCAGCATCATCTCCCATCTCAAGCGCCTTAACTTAATCACACCTGCAAAGTCCCTCTTTGCCACATCAGTCACGTATCCATAGGTTCCGGGGATTAGAACCTGGACATCACTGGGGGACCACTATTCTGCCCACTTGGGGGTGGGGGCGGGGGCAGGGGTATCCTGGAAAGGACCAAAAGGGCAAAAGGTCACAAGATGACCATCTCACACCCAGTGAGATGACCCAGCCATGGCACGCGCCTCATTTCTCAGCCTTGGGGCTGCTCCTTCATTAGAACAATCATTATTACATTGGAATGCCCACCACGGCCTAGCACCTCATACAAGCAGGACATCAGGAAAAGTGCCAAGACCGCCCAAGATGGACCCAAGCAGGGTCCCCGCAGAGAGCCGCGGCCAGCTCTGCAGCCCCACTCCTGCGCCTCCACGGAGGCTGGCGGTGGCCTTACACTCACACCTCCAGGGGCAGGGTGCTGCCACATCACAACAAAACAATCATTTAAAAGACTGCACACAGACCCACACTGGGCAGAGAGAGGCGCTTGTGCCAGAGGACACCAGAGTGTGCCCTCCCACCCGACCTGGACCCGGCGCGCCGGTGGGCGGAGGCAGCACACAGGAAGCCTGGCCCCCGACGCCGCGCGGCTCGTTTCTCTTCCTGCTGGAGAGAGGAAGCCCGTCTGCAGTGGCTCCCCCAGCTGGGGGGGGCTCTCGGCCGCCTGACCACAGAGGCCGAGGCCGGGCCCCGGAGAGGCCAGAGCATCTCAAGTCCCACAGGCCCGACCAAAGCAGTCCATCGGAGTCCGAAAGGGAGACACTTACACACGGGCACAGGGGCCACCACCTCGGAGGCCACCTTCCTACGGAACCATCACAGCACGAGCCCGGCGGGCTGTGCACGTCTCCCACAGCTGCCGTAACAAAGGGCTGCAGGTGGAGCGGCTTGCAGCGACACACACTGACTCTCTTTCTGTCCCGAGGTCAGGATCAGCCTCCCTGGGCTAAGGTGGGCTACGCAGGTATAGCCAGAGCTGGTCTCTTCTGGGGACCTTCGGGGAGAATCCATCTGCACACACTGTTCTCAGCAGCCAGGGGCCTGGCCATCTGCACTCCTTGGCTCGTGGCCCCTTCCTCCAGGACATCTCTGCAACCTCTGCTCCTCCCACATCTCTATGAACTCCGACCTCTCACTTAGAAGGACCCCTGTGATGACACTGGACCCCCATCCCCGCCGCCCCGTAGACAGATCACCTAGAATGACCTTCCCATGGCAAGATCCTTAACTCAACCCCATCAGCAAAGTCGCTGCTACCACAGAAAGGAACGCGTCCACAAGTTCTGGGACATCTGGGCCACTGTTCAAGCCCTGCCTCTCCACTCTCCGTCAGTGACCTGCAGAGGAGGAAGGTATTACTTCAAGGGCACCCTTGCAAACACTTTCCTAGGAAAGCCAAAGCTTACCCCTTCCCTTCATGTCTACCACATTTACAGACACCAAGGCACAAGTGCTGGGACACTTTTTTTTATTATTTATCAAAAAAAAAAGGATACCATTTGCAGCAGCCCACCACGTGTCAAATGCTCTGCTTATACATTTGAGAGTCTGGTCTCATTGTTGCCAGTGAGCACAGAAGAAAAGTAAGGCTCAGAGAGGTTAAGGAACTGGCCCAAGAGCCCACAGCTTGCCAATGGTGCCTCTGGGATTCCAATTCAGGCCTCTTACTCTGGGCTTCTCAGAAAAAAACTTGGATCTTCTTGAGATTCTTTTTTTCCCCCTTTTGGTCCCAAAAAGTTGTTCACAGTAAAAACCTTTCCTTTCGGGTAGGAAATTATGCAAAGCATTCACCACTGCCTCCACTGGCTTGGAGACTGAGCAGAGAAAGATCTATTTTGGGGCTTTGCGCTCCAGTGATCTGCTTTCTTGGCCTAAAGCTCACCACCACCCGCTGCTTATACGTTTTTTTTTGTTGTTTTTTTTTTTTTCTACAGAGGCCACTTCCTGAGGCCCAAATGAGGTAAGCTGGTGGGTCGGCTCAGCAAGGCCAGAGCCAGGCTCAGGGCAGGACGCAGGGTGAGAAGCAGGGCCAGTGCTGAGCAGATCAGAGCCCCCAGGACCCACCTCCAAACAAAACCCACCCGTGTTCAAAGCAGCAGCATCTGCCTGTTAGCCTGTCGCCGAGATGCACGCCGATTTTATTTAATCCTTGTTATTATTCAAAAGAGCCTCAGATGGAAAACACCCCCAACGTCTACCACTCAGTTTTGGGGGTAGTCTGTTACAAGCAACAAGTAACTGAAACCATCATTACTCTCAGGAAGAACCCCCGTCATTTAGCGCTTGCCATGGGCCAGGCAGTCTTCTCATCACCCACAGGAATCATTCAATCCTCACAGCGACCCAGCAGAGTGAACCTATTTCCCCCCATTTTACAGAAGGGGAAACTGAGGTGCCCAAGGTCATCCATCAGAAGGGTGGGCAGAGTACCTGCGACAACACGCACGACCTCAAGAACAGCACGCTGAGGGGAAGAAGCTGGCCACCAAAGAGCACATCTTGTAGGACTCCCTTTCTGTGACATTCTCACACACACAAAGCAAGCTAAGGATGGAAAGACGGCAGAGGAGGAGCTCCCTGGGGCAGGGGTACTGGCGGCAAAGGAACAAGAGGGCGCTCTCGGGGGTGATCTGGGGTGGTGACTTTTTACACGTGAACACGTGTGTCAAAGTGCACCAAACCATACACTTAAAATGGGAGTACTCCATTGCATGTAAATTACCCCTCAATGAAGTTCATTTTTTAAATACCAGGCACAACTATCTCCCAGGAGATCATAACCCTTAGAGATGAAACATCATATCTTCACAGAAAAGCAACCAAATACTAGCTTGGTTCCTGAGCGGATGCCTAGATTGTAGGCAATGGGAGATATTCTTCTTTTATCTGTGTTTTTCTGTATCTGCCAAAGGTTCTACAACGAAAATTTCTTCACTTGGAATGGAAAATAAATCTACACTCTGTAATTTTTTAAACTCAAGTGGGAGGTCATCCAGCCTTCCTGAGATGACTCGGATGACCGCCTTCCCCAAGGAAGTGTGGAGAGGAGTCAGGAGGTGTCCTGGGTTCCGTCTGGAGCTTCCTGGATGTCTTGGGCCTGATCCTTAACTTCTGTGAGTCTGGCAGTACCAGGGGACTCATGTGAGACCCTCCTGAAAATCCTGCCCGACCATCTGCTCTAAAAGGAACACAGATCACCCTCCATGTGTCCCCGGAAGCAGCCATGCACCCAGCAAGGCCTCTGCACTCCACAAGAAAGCCCTGCCGTCCCCCCCTAAACCCCAGAGGCAGGCCGACCAGGACCTGGATCCCACCTCTGCCATCCGCTGGCTGTGGGGCCTCCAAGTCACTGGACCTGAGCCTCAGTTTCTTCATCCACAAATCAGAGGAGTTATTCCTGCTTATGAAAGGGCTAGAAAAATAAAATGAAACAATGATGGTACTGGGTATGCCCTAAATTCCCACTAAAAAGCTGCACTTGTTTGTACTCTTGCTTTTAATTTATTTATTTGGCTGTGCTGGGTCTTACTGGCAGCAGGCAGGATCTTTAGTTGCAGCATGTGAGCTCTTAACTGCAGCATGTAGGATTTAGTACCCCAACCAGGGATCGAACCTGGGCCCCCTGCATCAGGAGCTCAGCGTCTAAACCACTGGACCACCACCAGGCAAGTCCCTCTTTTCACTTTTGATTCAAAGATTCCCCCACCAAAAAAAGTGCAATGAGTCCCCACTAGTTTATCTCCCCCATTCATGCTTCAGCTAAACACCAACTCCATCCTCCTCCCTAATGCCAAGGCTGACGANCTCCTGCCGCCAAGGAGCGTACCCCTCTCCTTGAATCTGGGCCTCCTGACCTGCTCTGGTCAACAGGACGAGACAGAAGTGACACTGTGCAAGGTCCAGGGTCGAGACCTCAGGAAATCTTGCCGCTTCTGCCTCTCAAAACACTTCTCTGAGACCACCACGTGAGGATCAGGGCTGGGCCTGCTGGAGGATGAGAGGCCACATGGAGAGCAGAGGCCAGGAGCCAGGACCACCTGCCAGCCACGTGAGCGAGGCCCCAACACCCAGCAGAGGAGCAGCCTCAGGCCAGCAAAACGACAAGTCATCGCAGGTTTAAGCCACTGATCTTTGGGGCAGTTTGTTGCAGACCCACAGCGAACTGAAACCATTGTGACCACTGTCAACAAAAACCACGGACCATGCCGTAGTCACTACGTGCCAGGCAGTCTTCTAATCACTCGTACGTTAACTCATTTAATCGGCGCAACACTCTGATAAGGTGGGTAATGTTTTCACCTACTACACATAAACAGGAAGCTAGGGAGTCAAGAGGTGAAGTGACTTACCCCAGGTCACCCACAGTGACCATCTGAACTCAGCTCCTCTGATTCAAGCTCAAGATCTTAATCCCCTACAACTAGTAACAGTTTACATTTCTTCAGCCCTCTCTGGATGCCGGCAATTCAACAAAACGCTTCGTGTGAGTTAACTCACTAAAAATTCATCACGATCGGCAAGGCAGCTCTGATTATCCTCGTTTTACAGATGACGGAAAAGCCCAGAGAGGTGAAGCTACATGCCCCAGGTCACCCAGCTGAAGTGAGAGCATGCCAGGATCTGGACAGACTGTGTGCTTCCAGGGTCCTGGTTCTTAACCACTCCCACAGATGGTAACAGAAAAGCCACACCACCATCTGTCTTTTGATCAACACCGCCCACTTCTTTGTCAAATATGCTGAGGGCATGCACCATATACCACTCTGTGACACAGCTCACACCCAAGCTTCATAAACAGGCCGGAACACATTCCTGGTCTTTGGGCATCACACACACACTCACACTCACACTCTCTCAGGTTTCCCAGGAGAAACAGTCAGACTCCTCTCTAGCATAACAATAAAATAATGATACCTATAAAAGCCTTTTGTGCTTACTCAAGGGGTTGATGCTTAGGTCGTAATTCATTCTATCTTTGCAGCTGCCAAGGACATGGACGCTAATACTCCCATTTTACATGTGGGTTGGCTGAGACCTCACTATCCTCAGAGAGGGGTCTTCACTGGCCACCCCCACCGTGGGTGGCCTCACACCCCTTGAGCTGCCTTCATTAAAAAGGATGGGTCTTGGTCTTCAATTCACTACCCATCTCTTCCCACCAGCCTACAAGAGTCACAAGAAGGACCTTGTCACTGTTACTTGCCCATTTACCCAGCATCCAGAACATCGAGTGCCTCACCTCCCAGGCAGCGGGTAGTTGAGCAATGGATACAGAAGCAAAGAACCTGACTCGGAGGAGACGCAGAGCCCAGCTGAGAGAACCAGCATACGGCCCCGGGCGTCTGAGTCCCGCCCTACACATGGTCACAACGCATCCACAACTCTTGTTTCTCCGTTCTGGAGCCCCGTCATCTTGGGAGTGAGTAGTCATCTTTGACGGGGACAAGGTCCCCTTCTCAGACCTGTCAGGTGGCCCTTTCATAGCCCCAAACTGGGTTTTGCCCAGCAACTTGGGAGACAGGGATCTCCCCGAGGCGGCGGGATCCCCCGAGGAGGCGGGATCCCCCCCAAGGAGACGGGATCCTCAGGGGCTCAGACCCAGAGCTGCTGGAAGGGGACCTGTGTTGCAGGTGGCTCCGGAGCACCCTTCACCTTTGGAAGAGCCAGGAGAACCACCAAGCAACAGGGTGAGTGGGCAGACCCCACGCAGGGGTTAGCAGAAGGCGAAGTAGACCCTGACCATGGCAACTCTAAAGAAACAAATCAGGCAGCCTTAGGGGCGGCCTCACAGTCCCCAGGCTTCCTCCCAGAGGTACAGGTCACCCTGGGGTTGCACCTTCTGATCCTGGGATTCCCAGGGCCCAGCCGAGCAAGAGCAGCTCACTGTCCTGGGTGGCCGCCCTCTGCTCAGGCCGAGACCCCTCGGGGAGGGCTAGGAGGCTCGCCGGCTAACCCGGGCACCCCCACACGGGAGGGCCAAGACCCTCCAGCCGAAGGGCCCCTCGCCTCTCCCGTCAGAAAGCCTCCCTTCACTCACTCTCAGCAACTGGCCAGTGCCCGTCCTCAGCACCCCTTTGACAACCGGGGAGAGAGAAGAACTTAAAAGTTAACCTCAGCAACAAATCACCTGGAAGGCCATCTGTTAGGCTGGTGCGACTTCTGAAACAAGCAGTCCAGCCACAGCAGAGGTAGCTGCGTGCCGGCAGGGCCCTCAGGACGAGTGTTCACGGAGCACCTGCTCTGGGCCAAACCCTGGGCTGCACACCCGGCACGTATGAGCTCACGCGCCTACCCTGTGCGATGGGCGCCATGAGGATCCCCACGGAACACAGACAAAGAACCTGAGTTCAGAGAGGGTAAGTCTACGGCCCATGGCCACACCGCAAGGCAGCACAGGGCCCTGACAGGAGCCGGGGTCTCTGCTCTCCAGCCTCCCTGTGCCTCATCTCCCACTGGGCGTCCTTCAGCCAGACCCCCGCTATACCCCACCTCGCCAACCTCCCAGGCAGGTCCTCCACTCCCAAACGCATGGACCTAAGATATACTCATGCCCCTTTCCACCTCACAGGCAGGTCCCTGCCTATGACTTTATACCCACCCAGGGGAGCAGTGCCATAAACAGTGGACAGAAAGCAAACAGCGAAGAGTCAGCCCCCTCCCTCCCTGGGGAGGAGACCCTCTAAATACCCCCTTACCAGAGATGCCCCCGGGACACCCAGGTGCATCCAGGGTCAAGGCCCAGAAAGGCAGAGAGACTCCCTGGCTACCAGGGTCATTCTCTCTGGGGGTTAAAGACGGCCACAAATTTAAAGCCCGTGACGGGGTAGGGTCTACTTCCTTCCCCTTGACTCTGGGCTGACCCTGTGACTTGCTTTGACCAGGAGAATGCAGCAGAAGTGACACTGGGCCAACCTTCGACCCTAACCCTGAAGGTGACTCCCAGTTCCCTCTCCTCCTTGCCCCCGTCCACAGGAGCCAGTCCGATGCAAGAAGTTCAACTACTGTGAGACCACCACGCCGTTAAGAAGCCCAAGCTAGCCATGTGGAAGGAGAGAGGCAGACAGACTCTCTGGCACTATGGAGAGCACACACCAGCAGAGAGCCCCCTGGGAGCTTCCCGCCCAGCCAGCAGCTGACTACACCCCGGTGAGTCCAGGCAACCCCCAGGAGCAGAACCACGCCTAGCTGAGCCCTGCCCAAATTCCTGACCCACAGAATTCGGGCCCTGAGTTCGGATAAGGCTTGTTACACAGCAATAGAGAAATTCCCAAACAGGTCTCCAGGCTTGGGCGGGGGAGGAGGGGGGCAGAGGCCACGGCACCTTCTCAGGAGACTCACACCAGGGAAGACTGTCCCCTGTGTGAGTCCTGGACCCTGGGGGTAAACAAAGCCATGCCCTACTGATGACACGAAGAAAAGCACTCAATTAACCCCGAGCAAAAGGCTCCAGGAAGCGACCTCTGGTCTGCACACCAACACATGAGGCAGGTATCACGGCTGCGCCCATTTCACAGATGCAGACCCTGAGTCGGGAACTCACACAGACAGAGCGGCAGAGCCGGGACTCAAGCCCAGGCTTGAGCACGCCAGTACTGCCCTTACCTGTGATGTCACGCGACCTCCTGCAGCCCACCACCCACCCCAGCGGAACCCCTGGACGTGCACTCTCACAGCCCTCTGGGACACAGGGCAGGCTTGGGCTGGAGCCACAGATCACAGCCACTGGGACCAGACAGGCCACAGCGGGCTCAGTTCAGCTGCTGTCTCCTGGGCCCCAAACAGAGGTAAAACCTCCCGGAGTCCCTCCAAGAAAGTGTCAGAACATAACTCCATTTTCATTACAAACGTGTTCACATGTATGTTCCACCAACGTTTGCCCATCCTCCAAAACAATAATGCCCATGTCATTAAAGACCATGTCTATTTCAGGCAGAAGGCAGTTTCCTCATCCTTGGTAGATGATCAGCACATGCTGGCTGGGCTGAGTCACTCAGTCGTGTCCAACTTAGCGACCCAATGGACTGTGGCCCACCAGGCTCCTCTGTCCATGCGCTTCTCCAGGCAAGAGTACTGGAGTGGGCTGCCATGCTCTTCTCCAGGGGATCTTCCCCACCCAGGGATCAAACCCACAACTCCTGTGTCTCCTGCGTTGCGGGCAGATTCTTTCCCTGCTGAGCCATCAGGGAAGCCCGACGATCAGTAAGTAGTTATTAAACGAATGCATGATGAGAGGAATGAATTCAGTGATGAATAAAAGAGGTGACCAGTTGGCTGGTGGCCTCTTTCCCTGACCAACCTTCAAGAGCCATGGACCAGATGTGTCCTTGAGACCAAAAAGCGTTCACAACCTTGCAGTAGAAAAGACTAATAATTCTAAAGAAGCAGACCTTCTTCCCTCTCAGACCCAAGGGACCTCAGATCTCCTGCGGTTGTGGGAAGAGCAGGCAGAAGGTTCTAGAAAGCAGGATGGGGGGCTGAGTTTCACATTGAGACTCCCAGTAGGTGGCTTTCGTGGCAGGAGACATGCTCTCAAGCCCAGGGAAGCAGCCAGGCACACGCTCCCATCTGTCCTCTGCCCTCTGGTGACCCTCTTCTAGAGTTCACGTCAGGTGGGGAGCCCGAGACAAAAGCAGAACCAGGCTTACTCCTGTGTTGACATATACGGGCAAGTCTCAGCTTCCACAACTATCACATTCTGTAAAGTCACTGTAAACACTGAATTGGCAAATAATGAACCATCACCCCAGGGAGGGGACACAAGGTTAGGTTCCTGCAAGCCTCTGGTCACATTTTCCTCAATCAATAAACACAAAACCTTGGTCTTTTGGGGGAGGGAAGCGAATTGGGAGATTGGGACTGACATATATACACTACTGATGTGTGCGCGTGCCAAGTTGCTTCAGTCATGGCCGAGTCTTTGTGATGCTATGGACTGTAACCCATCAGGCTCCTCTGCCCATGGGGAGCCTCCAGGCAAGAACACTGGAGTGGGTTGCCAGGCCCTCCTCCACGGGATCGCCCCAGCCCCGGGACTGAACCCGTGTCTCTCGTCTCCTGTGTTGGCAGGCAAGTTCTTTACACCAGCACCGCCTAGGAAGCCCTGTACACTATCAATTCATTGTTGCTGTCAGTCATTCAGTCATGTCCAGTCTTTTGTGATCCCACAGACTGCAGCATGCCAGGCTTCCCTGTCCTTCACCGTCTCCCAAAGTTTGTCCAAGTTCACGTCCATTGAGTCAGTGATACCATCCAACCATCTCATCCTCTGTCATCCCCTTCTCCTCCTGCCCTCAATCTTTCCCAGCATCAGGGTCTTTTCTAATGAGTCAACTCTTCACATCAGGTGGCCAAAATACTGGAGTTTCACCTTCAGCATCAGTCCTTCCAATGAGTATTCAGGGTTGATTTCCCTTAAGATTGACTGGTTTGATCTCCCTTCAGTCCAAGGGACTCTCAAGAGTCTTCTCCAACACATTTCAAAGGTGTCAATTCTTCCGCACTCTGCCTTCTTTACAGTCCAGCTCTCCCAAACATACATGATCAATGGGAAGACCATAGCCTTGACTAGACGGACCTTTGTCAGCAAAGTAACATCTCTGCTTTTCAACACACCCAACACGCAATCTAGGTTTGCCATAGCTTTTCTTCCAAGGAGCAAGCGTCCTTTAACTTCATGGCTGCAGTCACCATCCACAATGATTTTGGGGCCCAAGGAAATAAAGTCTCCCACTGTTTCCACTGTTCCCCAACTATTTACCATGAAGTGATGGGACTGGATGCCATGATCTTCGTTTTCTGAATGCCGAGTTTAAAGCCAGCTTTTTCACTCTCCTCTTTCACCCTCATCAAAAGGCTCTTTAGTACCTCTTTGATTTCTGCCATGAGGGTGGTGTCATCTGCATACCCCTAGGGGTAGCTGGCAGCCAAACGGCAGGCAGAGGGGCTCAAGTAGACCATTCAGAATGGAGGAGGCACCTCCAGGGTTCTGTGAAGAGATTCACTACGTATCTCTTCTCCACTAAGTACCCTGGGGCCAAGGCATTAAGTCTTGATGTGAGAGTAAATCTGTGCTGACTTTGAACATTTACTAAGAAAGCTAAGATGAGCTACCCCCATGAAAAACTGGTCCTTTGTCCCCTCAAAGCAGAATTAATGGTTAAAATGTATGGTTCTAGACTGAAGGCAGGAACAGCACCCTGATGACCAGTGTTCATCCACACGTGCTCCACGCTAGCCTTTTCAGAGTTTCTTTGTCCATTTGCCCTGTAGTGATAAGCACCCAGATGGCAATGCCAGACCCCCGGCAAGTGAAAGTAAGATTGGATGCTGCTGTGGAAAGCAAGCATTTGATGGGAAAGTACTGCACCAGCTCAAAAGTACACCGTACAATCAGCTCTATTTACAATAGAACAAAGAGCCGTCAGAGAACTGCAAATCAGAACTGCAAGGAGATACGACTTTACCTCCACCGAGAACAGAAGGCTAACATCAAGAAGACAGACAACAGGGCCTTTCCTGGCGGTCCAGTGGCTAAGAGCTCGCAACGAACGCAGAGGACCCAAGTTCAATCTCTGGCCAGGGAACTAGATCCCACATGCCACAACGAAGGGATCCGGCATGCTGCACCTAAGACGCGGCACAGCCAAGTACTGGAAGTGTCAGTCCCTCAGTCCCATCTGACTCTGCAGCCCCATGGACTGCAGCCCGCCAGGCCCCTCTGTCCACGGTGTTCTCCAGGCAAGAACACTGGAGTGGGTAGCCATTCCTTCTCCAGGGGATCTTCCCGACCCAGGGATTGAACCTGGGTCTCCCACACTGCAGGCAGATTCTTTCCCGTCTGAGCCACCAGGGAAGCCCAAATAAAGAAATATTTAAAAAAAAAAAAGGGGGGGGGGAGACAGTAACAAGTGGTGGTGAGGTTGTGGAGAAATTGGAACCCTCAAACACTGCTGGCAGGAATATAAAATGGTACAGCCACTTTAGAAAACAGCCTGGCAACTCCTCAAACAACTGAACAGCTACGTGTGACCTGGCAAATCCACTCTTAGGGATACATCCAAGAGAATGAAAATACAGTCACACAAAAACTTGTACACAAATATTCACAGCAGCACTATCCATGGTAGCCAAAAAGTGGAAAAAACTCCAACGTCCACGAAGCCTTCAACAAAATACAGTCTATCCTTACAGGGGAGTATCATTCAGCCATACAAAGGACACATGCCACAACGTGTGTGAACCTCAGAAGATTACATTAAATGAAAGTAACCAGGTGCAAAGGCTAACAGGGCTTGTTTCTGTTGTTGTTGTTCAGTTGCTAAGTTGTGTCCGACTCTTTTGGCACCCCATGGACTATACCCACCAGGCTATGGAATTGCCCAGGCAAGAATACTGTAGCTCTATTTAAATAAAATGTCCAAACTAGGCAAGGCTATAGAAGAGAAAGTAGTTCCTGCCAAAAAAGAGAAAAAGGACTTCCCTGATGGTCCAGTGGCTCAGACCCCACATTCCGAATGCAGGGGCTCGGGTCTGATCCCTGGTCAGGTAACTATATTCCACATGCTACAGAGAAGAAGCTCACAGGCCACAATTAAGAACCCCCCATGCCTAAGCTAAAGACTGAAGATCCTGGCGCAGCCAAACAAACAAACAAATGAAAAATGTTTAAGCGGTAGCTCACCGTGCAGATAGTCACTCAAGGGCACACATTTAGCGAGCGCCTCCCGATGAGCTGGTGGCACAAGCTAGAATTAGAGACCAACAAGACACACCCCACCCCAAGGACCTGGGGTCCAGTCTTTTCACTCCAGACTCAACTCTGGTCAGCAACTCTGCACAGCCATACATTTTTGGAACCAGCTTCAAAAGGGGAGGTCATCCGACGCCTTACTCTCGAGACAGGAAAATGACACCCAGCTTGTGTCCCAGAACAGAGTCCACCCTGCTAGTAAACTGAGTGAGCTGAGCAGTGAGAGTAACTGGACCTAAATCCCTGCTGTCAACCTTGGAAAGTTCCTCGGCTTCCCTCAGCGCTACATTCTCTCTTACTAACTTCACGGGGCTATCGTGAGGGCCTGTCAGCAGCTCTGGCCCACAGGACGGGCTCCTGAGTTTTCTACCACCATCTGAAGTGGTCCTGAGGACGTCACAGTGAGACCCACAGCCTTCAGCCAACAGGGAATCAAGCTGCTGGTGTCAGGTCCTGGGACAGAACAAATATAAACCAGGAGCAGAAGGATGGGCACCCAACACTCAGGATAACACTTCATCGTCCTGTGAATTTCACAAAAGACGTGAGAGCCCACGATGTCCACTGCCTGGCAAGGGAGGTGGGTGGACATACAAGTCGGTGCAGCTTTCCTGGGGACAACAGAACTCTGTGCCCAGAGATTGTGACGCAGCCTGTCCTTCCTCCCAGAAATCCTTTTAGAAATTTATCCTAGGGAAATTACCAGGGATATGCTTAACAGTTAGGTATGAAAATGTCCCTGGGATTACTGTTTGACGTGGCAAAATAATAAACTACGAGATGTCCAAAAATAGAAGATTGATTTTAAAAATTAAAAAACATTAAGAAATCGGGTAGAAAACCATAGCTATTTAAAACAAAACGGGGGATTCCCTGGTGGTCCAGTGGTCGGGACTCCCGAGCTTCCACTGAAGGGGGCGCAGGTTCGATCCCTGATTGGGAAGCTAAGGTCCCATCAACCAACAGTGACAAAAAATAAATGAAACAAGATGGAAGGCATATACCCGGAATGGAAAGATTTTTGCAATTGGCAGCAACCTAAATATCCATAAACAAAAAGAGTGGGGAATGTCTCAAGATGCGCTCACGGAGTGAGACAGCCCAGGGCAGGTCAGATAAAGCCACTGACAGAACACGGATGCCTCACACACCACGCGCTGCATCAGCTGCAGGCCACGATGTTTTAAGTAAGGGTAAAACATATCCACAAGAACGACCGTTATCAAAGCTTGCTACTGGTTTCTCCAGGGAAGGAGGGGTATACCCGAGGACGTAAAATGTAAAACCTTATTTCTTAAAAACAAAAGAAAAAGACCCAACCCAAATACTATGATGTGTCTAACTTGGTGAGAAGGGCGTATTCATTTCCTACTGCTGCTGTGACGATTTACCACAAACTCAGTGCTGCCGATTATCGCCTGAGTTCTGGAGGTCAGAAGTCAAAACTAGGTCTCACTGGGCTAAAATCAAGGTGTCGGCCAGGCTCCCTTCCTTCTGGGGGCTCCAGGGGAGAATTCGCCTCCTGCCTTTTCCAGTTTCCGGGGCCACCTGCACCCCTTGGCTCGTGGACCCCTTCCACCTTGCAAGCACTGATGTCATCACTCTGACCTCTGCTTCTGTCATCCCATCTCCTCTGACTCTGACCCTCCTCCCCCCCTTTCACTCTTAAGGACCCATGGGATAACATCAGGCCCCCCAGACAATCCAGAATAATCTCATCTCAAGATCCTCAACATTATCATACCTGCAAGGAGCCTTTGGCCACACAGGATAACAGAGTTGCAGGTTCTGAGGCTTAGAATATCTGGGGGCAGGGAGTATTCTCCTGACCACAGAGTACATAGAAACAATAACAGTATAGTAGCTGCGGCTAACTGTTACTGAGTGATCTGGGCTATCTGTGAGGTCCTATCCCAAGCGTGCTATATAGCTAGTTCTCCTAACCCCCATGAGAATGTGGTGAGGGAGGCATTACTATGGCTCCATTCCTTAGACTGGAAAATGAGAGGCTAAAAAACTTGTCCATGGTCACAAAACTCTAAGTGGCAGAGCCAAGATCTGAACACTGGCAGTCGGACCCTAGAGGACATGCTCTTAAGTATAAAGGCGTCTCTATGCCAATCACAACATTCTAAATAACTCAAAAAAAGAAGGTGGTCACAATACAGCACAAAATAAAAAGGCAGGTAACTAAAGAGCATTATGAGAGGGTTACGTTTTGTAAAAATGTATCTATGTCTTGCAAGAAAAAATATCTTGAAGGGTTATACCATGCGATACCACGCGTGAACACACATTGCTCTGGGGGTAGGTGGGTAACCCTCACTGTAGAGTTTAAAGTCTTTCCACTGATAGACACATGTTACTGCTTCAAGGAGACCCGCTTAATTCAGTTCAGTTCAGTTCAGTCGCTCAGTCGTGTCCGACTCTCTGCGACCCCATGAATCGCAGCACGCCAGCTCTCCCTGTCCATCACCATCTCCCAGAGTTCACTCAGACTCACGTCCATCGAGTCAGTGATGCCATCCAGCCATCTCATCCTCGGTCGTCCCCTTCTCCTCCTGCCCTCAATCCCTCCCAGCATCAGAGTCTTTTCCAATGAGTCAACTCTTCGCATGAGGTGGCCCAAGTACTGGAGTTTCAGCTTTAGCATCATTCCTTCCAAAGAAATCCCAGGGCTGATCTCCTTCAGAATGGACTGGTTGGATCTCCTTGCAGTCCAAGGGACTCTCAAGAGTCTTCTCCAACACCACAGTTCAAAAGCATCAATTCTTTGGTGCTCAGCTTTCTTCACAGTCCAACTCTCATATCCATACATAACCACTGGAAAAACCATAGCCTTGACTAGACAGACCTTTGTTGGAAAAGTAATGTCTCTGCTTTTGAATATGCTACCTAGGTTGGTCATAACTTTTCTTCCAAGGAGTAAGCGTCTTTTAATTTCATGGCTGCAGTCACCATCTGCAGTGATTTTGGAGCCCAAGAAAATAAAGTCTGACACTGTTTCCATTTAGCAGAAAAAAGACCAGCTCAGACAGAAAAGCCTGGCTCAGAGCTCTCTTCAGCAGGAAACTGGTATAGCTTTTACTATCAGCCACCCTAGCTCAGGCCTCCCCAGGGACACTGGTCCTTCCCCAGCCAGGTACCTGCTAACCACCAGCAGTCGCTGCCCAGGCGTAGTGGGCAGGTGGCAGCCGGCTGGTAAACTCTGACCAGAGAAGCTGAAGCAGCAGCCTCCCAGTCCTGAGGCTGGCCTGTCCCCCGACCACATGCTCTTGGCCCTGCTGTGCTAACTTCGCTAGTTTCCACTCTATGGATCAGCAAGTTCCCATACTTTCCTTTCTCAGAAAACAGTCCTTCACACACAGACAATTCACCCTGCAGCATCCACTCCCACCATGGCTGCCAGCACACCATGCAAGACGAAGGCTTCTTCCCGCTTCTTCCTGCTGTGCAGGGCGCATGGAAGAGGGCCCCCTACTCTCAGCTGGCATCCGCACTGACTGTTTACAAAACGACATCACTGCTGCCCTGCAGACACTCCTCCTCCAAGGCCAGGCCTCCCCAGGCTTGCAGAAGGACAAAGGCAAGGACTGGGGCTGCCTGCTGACACTCAGGCTCAAACCGAGGACCCTAACCTCGTGGGGACCCTACCCACATGCACCAGAAGGGACCAGCCTCTGCACGGGGGGCGACACCACAGCTTCCCTCCCCCAGCACCCCCAATCAGACACAAATGCACACACACGAGACATGTCAGGTACACACCGTGCACGTCAGATGCACTGACGAACATAATCCTCACTCCCATCTTGCAAGGCATCCCGGCCGCCACCCACCTCCCCGAAGAGAAAACCGAGGCCAGCACCATCACGTGTGGCTAAAGCAGCGGTCATCAGAGGAAAACACAGGCAGTACCCTCTTCGACACGCATCACAGCAAGATCCTCTGTGACTCAGCTCTTAGAGTAATGGAAATAAAAACAAAAATAAATAAAGGGGACTTCATTAAACCTAAAAGCTTTTGCACAGCAAAGGAAACAATGAACAAGATTAAAAGACAGCCCTCAGAATGGGAGAAAACAATTGCAAATGAAATAGCTGACAAAGGATTGATCTCCAGAATACACAAGCGGCTCATATAGCTCAATATCAGGAAAACAAACAGCCCAATCAAACAGTGGGCACAAGATCCAAACAGACATTTCCCCAAAGAAGACATACAGATGGCTAAGACGCACATGAAAAGATGCTCAGCATCGCTCATTATTAGAGAAACGCAAATCAAAACCACAATGAGGTACCACTTCACACCAGTCAGAATGTCCATCACCAAAAAGTCTACAAACAATAAATGCTGGAGAACGTGTGGAGAACAGGGAGCCCTCTTGCACGGCTGGTGGAAATGCAAATTGATACAGCCACCATAAAGAACAGTAAGATTCTGTCAGAGAGTCCACAGAGATGTCCTTAAAACACCAGGACTAGAACTACCACCGCTGCGCGGTACCCTAGGAAACCAGAACTGAAAGGCACGTGTGCCCCAGTGTCCCCGGCAGCACTGTTTAGTCGCCAGGACATGGAAGCAACGTATGCCCATCAGCAGAGGAATGGACAAAGAAGCTGTGGTACACATACACAATGGAATATTACTCGGCCATAAAAAGGAACACATTTGAGTCAGTCCTAATGAGGTGGATGCACCCAGAGCCCATTATACAGAGTGAAGTAAGTCAGAAAGAGAAAAGTAAATATCATATATTAATACACATAACTGGAGTCTAGAAAGATGGTACTGATGAGCCTATTTGCAGGGCAGGAATGGAGACACAGTGGAAGATCCCCTGGAGGAGGGCATGGCAACCCACTCCAGTATTCTTGCCTGGAGAACCCCACGGACAGAGGAGCCTGGCGGGCTGTGGTCCACGGGGTCCCCAAGGGTTGGACACGACTGAGCGACAGCACGCAGCTCGGCGGGGACGCAAAACCGAAAGAACAGACTTGCAGACACAGTGCAGGAAGGAGAGGGTGCGGCGAATAAACACACGAATTACCACATGTGGAAGAGCCAGCCAGTGGGAAGCCGCCGTTATGACGCAGGGAGCTCGAATCAAGCGCCCCGGGACACCCCGGAGGGGTGCGGTGGGGTGGGAGGCGGGAGGCTCAAAAGGGACCTACGTATACCTACGGCTGGTTCATGCTGATGTATGGCAGAAACCAACGTAATACTGTAAAGCAATTATTCTCCAATTAAAAAGTAAAAACAGAAATATAAGCAAGAAAGAGAAGTCACAGAGCTGCCCTCCCTTAACTGCAGACACTGCCGTCTCTGGGGATAGGAGGGTACAGAGGCTGAGAGGGCGGCAGCCAGGGCCTTGTCCTGGCTTGACAGCTGACCGCTCTCTGGGGAGCACCAACGACGGGTCAGGTGTGGGCCAGCAGCTGGGACTCCTCCTGGTGGGCAGAACCGACGGGCCCCTGCCTCTGGGAGCTCACTGCCTGGGGTGACAGCCACCGGGGGCCTGGCTCCAGGGCCAGGCATTGCCGGGGGCAGGGAGAGTCAATACCAGGATTTCTGGCTTCAGCTTCAACATGCACAGTGCTTAGGTCTCTCCCAAGATGAAAAAAAGACGTGTCAGTTGGCCGGCCCAACACATGAAAATGTTCACTTACAGCTAAGCCAGACCATGGTGTGGCGGCAGGAGGGTCTTTCCTGAAGGATTCAGCAGAGGACGGCTTCTGACAGCTCCCTCTCCTAGTCAGACATGCGTAAGAGATCCGGGATCTGCCTTCCCAGGGCTTGGCCCTGCCCTCAGCCACTCCTGGGGCGGCCTCGGGCTTCTCAGAGCAGGTGTGTCCTCAGCCCAGTTGCCCCGTCCTCCTGTCCTCTCCTCTCCAACAGCCAGATGGACTTCTAGTGGGGACACTGAGATCCCCAACAACCCAGAGGGAAAGAGAATCCCGGCCACACACTCCCAGGGTGGGTGTGGGAGAACTGGATGGACCACAACTAACCAGACATGCGCAGCGTCCTGCGGGGTGGGCGTGGGGGCTGCTGACCCAGACTTCAAGGGATGCGCCCCCAAGAGACGAGGAAGATGCGTGAGCCACTGACAAGACCAAGCCACACAGGGCGCGCTCCCCCTTCCGACCTTCCTAAGTGCTTCACCTTCAGGAGCTCATCTGATCCTCCTGAAGACCGTCGAAGCTGGGTACTCTCGTTCTTCCCATTTTACAGGTGAGGAAGCTGAGGCACAGAGTGGGAAGTCTCCGGCCCAAGTCACAGGGTCAGGATTCAAGCCCAAGGAGGCGCTCCAGTCCCCGCGGTTAACCAGGATACAACACTGCCTCTCACACCCTCACAGCCGGGAAATAAGAGGACACTTGGAATAGACAGTGAGGGCTCTTAAATTCCTTTACAACAAAGTCCTGCTTGTCCATGGCTTCTGCAGCCACGTGGACACACCAACTGCCAAGCTCACCACTCTCCCCGTCCCTCAGGCCCCTTGAAGGGCAGTGTGCCTGTGTGCCATGGCTGCTGCGGCAACATGGCCCCAACCAAAAACATACTGTCTTCCACAACAGAAACGGACTGTCTCACAGCTCAGATCAAGGAGTTAGCAGGCTCCTTCTGCGGCTGTGACGGAGAAACAACTCCCCAGTTCCCTCCTGGCTTCTGGTGATGCCAGCAACCCTCAACAGACTCATGTCCATTGAGTCAGTGATGCCATCCAACCATCTTATCCTCTGTCACTCACTTCTGCCCTCAATCTTTCCCAGCATCAAGGGTCTCTCCCAATGAGTCAGCTCTTCACATCAGGTGGCCAAAGTATTAGAGCTTCAGCATCAGTCCTTTCAATGAACATTCAGGGTTGATTTCCTTTAGGATTTACTGGATTGATCTCCTTGTAGCAAGGGACTCTTGAGTCTTTTCCAACACCACAATTCAAAAGCATTAATTCTTTGGTGCTCAGCCTTCTTTACGGTCCAACTCTCACATTCATTGGAGAAGGCAATGGCGACCTACTCCAGAATTCTTGCCTGGAAAATCCCATGGACAGAGGAGCCTGGTAGGCTACAGTCCATGGGGTCGCAAAGAGTCGGACACGACTGAGCGACTTCACTCACTCACCCACTTTCACATTCATACATGGCTACTGGAAAAATCGTAGTTTTGACTGTACAGACCTTTGTTAGCAAAGTAATATCTCTCAGCTTTTAAAATATGCTATCTATGTTTGTCATAGCTTTTCTTCCAAGGAGCAAGTGTCTTTTAATTTCACATCTGCAGCCATCACCTGCAGTTTTTGGAGCCTAAGAAAATAAAGTCCCTCACTATTTCCACTGTTTCCCCTTCTATTTGCCATCAAATGATGGGACTAGATGCCATGATCTTAATTTTTTTTTAATATTGTGTGTCAGTTCAGTTCAGTCACTCAGTCGTGTCCGACTCTTTGCGACCCCATGAACTGCAGCACGCCATCACCAGCTCCCGGAGTTCACTCAGACTCACGTCCATTGAGTCAGTGATGCCATCCAGCCATCTCATCCTGGGTCGTCCCCTTCTCCTCCTGCCCCCAGTCCCTCCCAGCATCAGTCTTCTCATCCTCTGTCGTCCCCTTCTCCTCCTGCCCCCAATCCCTCCCAGCATCAGAGTCTTTTCCAATGAGTCAACTCTTCGCATGAGGTGGCCAAAGTACTGGAGTTTCAGCTTTAGCATCATTCCTTCCAAAGAAATCCCAGGGCTGATCTCCTCTAGAATGGACTGGTTGGATCTCCTTGCAGTCCAGGGGACTCTCAAGAGTCTTCTCCAACACCACAGTTCAAAAGCACCAGTTCTGTGTGTACATCCTCTTAATTATTTACTTATGCCTGTGCTAGGTCTTCACTGCCACATGCTGTCTGTCTCTAGTTTTAGGCAGGGGGTGGGGCTACTCTTTGATGTGATGGGTGGGCTTCTCACTGCGGTGGCTTCTCTTGACGAGACGCACAGGCTCCGGAGCTTCAGGAGTCACGGCTCGTGGGATCCAGAGGGCAGGCTCAGCCGTTGTGGCGCACGGGCTCAGTAGCCCCACAGCGCGCGGCTTTTCCTGGACCAGGCAGGCGAATCCTCAGCCACTGGACCACCAGGGAAGTCCCATCCTCTTCGTACAAGGACGCCAGTCGCGTGGGATTGGCGGCCCACTCTGTGCCAATAGGACCTCGTCTTCGCTAATCATCTATCTGCACTGACCAGATCTCCAAATAAGGCCACATTCAGAGGGCCTGGCGGTTAGGGCCTCACCACCTGAATTTGGAAGGGAGACACAGTCCACCCATAACAGGAACCTACCTCCACCCAGAAGCCCTGAAGAAGCCAGACCGTGTTCTCCAGCAGGAGACCCACCTAACCCAGCCTCCACATCGAAGCTGATCGGAGAGGACACTGTTTTCAGAGGCAGCCAAGCCTCGTGCAGTGGCTCAGAAGAGCCAGCCATCGGAGGCCTGGCTCGGGCACCCATCACTGGGAGGCTGGGAAACCTAAGCCTTCGCTGATGGGGCGACACAGTCAAGGTGGAGGACTTTGCTGGGGACGGTCTAACTGTGGCTCCAAGGAAACCTAAAAGAGCTAACGAGGCCCGCCTGTGTGGGGAGACGTCATCACCACAGCAGTTCCCATCACAGACAGGATGGGAGAGACCTCAGGGCCACCACCTCCCGTTCCCAGGAGGCCCAGTGCAAGGCTCTGCACTCCCCTTGGGTTCCTGCAGGAATCCCTAAATTCCTGCATTCTACTCTCGAGCCATCTATGGGGCTGCAGCCACGGCTGCATCCTCCAAAAGGAGGGGCCGAGAAGAGCCTGGGGGATGGACGCCCACCACGCCCACGTCCATTCTACCTGGCATACAACGGACCATATTTCCCAGCCTCCTCGGCAGCCAGTCCCGTGCTGAGTTCTGGTCAACAGAAGGCAGGAGGGAAGAGGCACACTGGTTCCAGGCCTGATCCTCCACTCGTCCGCTGACCCCACACTGTCCTGCAGCAGCCTCAGACGCCTTAGGGGACGGTGGTGTCACAAGACAGCAGAGCGGCCCCCCGAATCCCCCTAGATCACGACTTGAGTGAAACATTTATATCCGGAAGGCATCTGTCTACACAAGCAGCTCGTGCAACTCAACACCAGAAAAACAAACAGCCCAATCAAAAAGTGGGCAGAAGACCTAAACAGTCATTTCCCCAAAGAAGACACACAGATGCCTAAGACACATGAAAAGATGCTCAACATCGCTCGTTATCAGAGAAACACAAATCAAAGCTACAGTGCGGCACCACTTCACACCAGTCATAGTGCCCGTCACCACAAAGTCCACAGGCAATAATGCTGAGATGGTGTGGAGAACAGGGAACGCTCCTGCACGGCTGGTGGGAGTGCAAGTGGATACAGCCACTGTGGCGAACAGTATGGAGATCACTTTAGAAAACAGGGAATAAAGCTACCATACGACCCGGCAGTTCCACTACTGAGCACACACCCTGAGGAAACCATAACTGAAAGAGACACAGGCACCCCAGGGTCCGCTGCAGCACTACTTACGATAGCTAGGACATGGACGCAGCCTAGACGCCCATCAGCAGATGAGAGGATCAAGAAATTACGTACACCATTACTCAGCTAGAAGAACGAACGCACCCGAGTCAGTTCCAATGAGGTGGACAAACCTGGAGCCTCTTATACAAAGTGACGCAAGTCAGGAAGAGAAAGACAAACATCATATGCTAACACATATAAACAGAATCTAGGGGATGGTACTGATGGACCTGTTTGCAGCACAGTGATGGAGACACAGACACAGTGAACAGACCTGTGGGCCCAGAGGGGAAGGAGAGGCTGGGATGGACGGAGAGCGCGGCAAGGACAGGCGTGTGAAACAGACAGACGGCAGGATTTGCTGTGCGACTCAGGGAGCTGAACCAGGGTTCCGCGACAACCGACAGGGGTGGGATGGGGCGAGAGGGCCAAGAGGGAGGGGCCGTGTGTGTACCTGTGGCTGACTCATGTTGCTGTATGGCAGTCCCCAACACAATATTGTAAAGCAATTATCCTGCAATTAAGCATAAATTTAAAAAGTAATTTTAAAGAAGAAGACATTTGTCACTGCCGTTCGTCTACCCAGACTAATATGGAAGCTTCACTGCTGTGCCCCCAGCCAGGAATGTTCCCCCCTACCCCCAGCCAGAGCTTCCTACGGCTCCCTTACCACCTTGCAAGTCTCAGCTCAGACGTCACCTCCATGGACACGCTTCCCTGAGGCCTGCCCTCCTAACACTGCACTCTTCGCTGGTTACTCTTTGCCACGGGCCCTGCTTCTTCCTTCCCTGGCATCCGACACAGTCCTGAACGCTTAGTCTGGTGTTTTCTGTCCTTCCTGTGACACCGTGAGCTCCTCTGGGGTCCCCACCGTCCCACCCACCAGGCGTCCCCAGTGACAAGGCTCGTATCGACACACACCGAACCTCTGAGTATTTGCTAAGTCAAAGAAGGGACCAGGGACTTCCCTGGTGGTCCAGTGGTTAGGACTCTGAGCTGCTAATGCAAGGGGCAGGGTTTGATTTCTGGTCGAGGATCTAAGATCCCATATGCCACACAGCATGGCCAGATACATTTTAAAAAATAACAACAAAGGGACGAATTCTAAGGATGTCAAGTGATTGTCACCCAGGACAGAAGACAGTCCTTGAATGGTCACAGAAACCAATTCCTCAGCTGAATGGCAGACAGGAAGGTCTGTATCAGTGTCAAGGATAAAAACACCAGTTCTGTTTCTCATACCAGCAGGCTCCACGTGGAGAATTGGTACCTGGGAAGGGGAGCAGGACGACCCATGAGGATGCAGGAAAACAATGGTTTCGTTGTGTGAATGGACACTCTCACAGTCCACCTCATCCTTTCCACGATGCCATTTCCCTTTATGTCTGATGCTCACAAGAGCAGTGACTACTTGAGCACCTGTCTCCTCTGTGTGACTGAGAGCAGATTATAGGGATTATTTTAATTCTTTAATTACTTCATTTAATCCTTTAATTCCCCTACACACACACACACACACACACACACACACACACACTGGAATACTACTCAGCCATAAAAAAGAATGGAATAATGCCATTTGCAAATAGATGGTGAAACCATGGAAACAGTGAGAGACTTTATTTTCTTGGGCTCCAAAATCACTGCAGATGGTGACTGCAGCCATGAAATTAAAAGACGCTTGCTCCTTGGAAGAAAAGTTATAAGCAACCTAGACAGCATATTAAAAAGCAAAGACATTACTTTGCCAACAAAGGTCCATCTAGTCAGAGTTATGGGTTTTCCAGTGGTCATGTATGGATGTGAGAGTTGGACTGTGAAGAAAGCTGAGCGCCAAAGAATTGATGCTTTTGAACTGTGATGTTGGAGCAGACTCTTGAGAGTTCCTTGGACTGCAAGATCCAACCAGTCCATCCTAAAGGAAATCAGTCTTGAGTGTTCATTGGAAGGACTGATGCTGAAGCTGAAACTCCAATACTTTGGCCACCTGATGTGAAGAGCTGACTCATCTGAAAAGACCCTGATGCTGGGAAAGATTGAAGGCAGGAAGAGAAGGGGACAACAGAGGATGAGGTGGTTGGATGGCATCACCGACTCAATGGATGTGAGTTTGAGCATTCTCCGGGAGTTGGTGATGGACAGGAAGGCCTGGCGTGCTGCAGTTCATGGGGCCCCAAAGAGTTGGACACAACTGAGCAACTGGACTGAACTGAATGCATTTGCAGCAACGTGGATGCACCTAGAGATTATCACACTAAGTGAAGTGAGACAGAGAAAGACAAATACCATATGCTATCCCTTATATGTGGAATTAAAAAAATCATACAAATGAACTTATTTATAAAGCAGAATCACCAACACAGAAGACAAGCTATGGCTATCAAAGGGCAAAAAGAGGGTAGCGATAAATCAGGAGGTTGAGATTAATACTGTACTGTATCAACAAGGACCTACAGTATAGCACAGGGAAATACAGTCGCTATTTTGTGATACACTGGGAGCATGGGCAGAATCTTATTTCTCATGGGACACTTGACTGATGGAGCTCAGGAACCACTTTCAGACAATGGACTTTGCAGACGGAAGATGCCGGTGGAAAAACACCTGTCCACTGTTTCAAAAACGCATTGTTAAAACAAGAACTTTGCAAAATACTCACTGTTTTACTGGATAAGTAGCTCGAAGATGGATCTCAGAAGAAGCCAATATAGAGGACGAGCCCATTTCAGCACCCTCGGTTGGGTCCACACTCGTCCCCACGATGGGGGCTCCAGCAGGCACGTCTGGCTTCCAGCTAGCCAGGCACCTCTCCAGCCTCCTGCCCTTGGCATCTCAGCACCGGGCAGGGCACGTCCTCTGTGAGAAGAAGGGATCAGTGCCTTCCCTCTTGCTGTAACAAAGGCTGAGCAAGGCCATCCGCCTTCGGTCCCCAGCAGGGTGCCCCGCTACCCCATACAGAACTCAGACATCTCTGAGATCACACAGGAGGAGAAGGCAACCCAGAACAGAAGACATGAGACTCCAAAAGGCAGGTAGAACGAAAGCAAATTGGGGTGCTGCCCCTTCCGAGCTGTGTAGCCTTGGGCATGACACCGAGTCTCCCCAGGACTCAGTTTCCTCATAAATAAAGTGGGTATGACTCCTGCTCACAGGGTCACTGTGAGGATTTAAAGAGCAGCGACGCGTGATGTATCCACACAGAGACCAGGACACGGAGCGCACTCAGAGGCGGCTCTCATCACCAACCTCATCACCATCATCTTCACTCACTTATTAGGCAGGCAAGCCAAGAGCCCAGTGCCAGGGAAGCACCTCCTGTCTGTGAGCACCCCTCATTCACAGACAGCCACCACTTGCCAAAAATAAGCAGATAGAGAAAATGTGCACAAGCAGAAGTGAAAACCTGAGAAAAGCCCATTCAGTCAGATGGGCGTGGTCCACGCCTGCACAGGTGGTTCATCACACAACCAGCCCCGTCCACACCCCACGGGCAGGTGGCACCACTGTGGCTTCCAGGACACGTTCCAGGCCACCCTCCCAAACGGACAAGGTGCCAGTGGACCCCAAAGCTCACCCCAGAAAGGTGCTCCGGCAGATTCCCTTCTAGCCGGAGGGAAAGAAAAACCAGAGAGGCAGGACTTCCATCCAGCACGCGCTCCCGCCCCACACCCAGAGACTCGCAGGAGGCCCACACAGGAGGGAATCCAGTGCACCATCTTGCCCAGCGGCCTCAGGAAGTCAACAAGAGAACGATGGCCAAGATGTGAGTGTCCGGCTGAAGTTCATCTTCTTTGTCAGAAGCCAGGCCTCGGGACTCCTCCTATTCAAAATATGCACCTTTTATATACAAATAAAATATGTAAATACATACAAAAACCTACTTAAATAAAATCCACTTGCTTCTCACCCTTATCTCATTGACTGTCATCTCACTTGACCAGTAGAGAAACTGAGGCACAGACAGGTCACGCAAACCTGCCTCGGATCACGCAGCTCCCAGGAGGTGGTGGAGCGGGGATCTGAACTATGAGTCTGGACCCCCGTGGTCGTTTGGCACCAAGGTGGCTGCTGTCAACTTTCTCCCCACCCGGGCAGGTCTCATCTTCTCCAAGAGGAGATTCCCCATTCTTTGAACCTGAGCTGGCCCCGCGGACCTGAACAGGTGACTTTCTCGGGCTAGGTCACAAGAAGCCCTGTGACTCTTGGAACACACATCCCAGGGGACACCAGGCACGTGCAAAGAGCCCGATGACCCTGAGACCGCCACGCAGTAGGTGCTCAGCCAATATTTTCAGCTGAGCCCGGGCTACCGGCCATCATTGCCACAGCACCAGACACAGGAGCAGAGATTCTGGAAACTTCCAGACCAGGGGACATGCCAGCCGAGTACCACCTCAGTCCAGGCTGCAGAGAGAAGAACCACCAGCTGCTGCTGCTGCTGCTCAGTCACTGAGTCGTGTCTGACTCTTGCCACCCCATGGACTAAAGCCCGCCAGGCTCCTCTATCTGTGCGATTTCACCTGTTTCCTCCAGGACAGGGACCCCATCCTTCCTCCTCTCTCTTAGCAAAACTGGGGGCCCGGTATGATGGCAAATATGGGCATGGCACTACACACTGAACAGCTCCATCATGACACAGTCCAAGGGGGAATCCTAACATATCCAGTGACATTTTACGGTTCTAAGCAAAGCAAACACATGACTTCAGACCAAGGTTTCTTAATTTTTTTTAAGGAAGAAATACACTTTTTCTTCTTCCTTTTTAGTATTTTTTTTATTTTATATGGCTGTGCCAGGGCTTAGTCATGGCATGCAGGATACAGCTCCCTGACCAGGAATTGTGCTTCCCAAGTGGCTTAGTGGTAAAGAATCTGCCTGCCAATGCAGGAGACTCAGGAGATGTGGGTTCGACCCCTGGGTTGGGGAGATCCCATGAAGAAGGAAATGGTGATCCACTCGAGTACTCTTGCCTGGAAAATCCCAAGGACAGAGGAGCCTGGTAGGCTACAGTCCATAGGCTTGCAAAGAAGCTGGACACAGTTTAGCAACTCAACCACAACAACAGACAACCCCTGCATTGAAGGGCAGAGTCTCAGCCACCGACCACCAGGGAAACTCCTAGGCCAGGGTTTCTAACCTTGGCACCACTGACATCTTATAATTTTATACTGGCTAATTATTTGTGTTGGGGTTGTCCTATGCAATGTAAGATGTTTAGCAGTACCCCTGGCCTCAACCTGCTAGATGCCAGAAGCAACCCCCTCCAAATAACCAGGACTAAAAGCGTCTCCAGGCATTGCCGAGTGCCCCCGCATGGGTGGGACGGGATCGCCCGGCTGAGAACCACTCCCTGCTGTGCACAGTGAGACCCGTGGCAGTCTGCCTTCACCCAGGCCCACACAGGAGGCTGTGACACCTGTCCAGAGGCCAGAGGCCACCTGCCAATGACCCCAGAGCCACACACGGGTGCTGTCTTCTGCAGACCCCACAATAACCTGCAGGCTCCTGCTGACTCAGACCCCTAAGGCAACACTACAGCTGGGGCCCCCAGAACACCACCTCTATATCAAGAGCCTGGAAATGAGGTGCTGCGTGGCCCCGTCCAGGGCGCCAAGGCCTGTTCTCTCTAGGTGGTCAGGGGAGCACCTTTTTAAAGCACTTCACCCCCAAATTGGCTTCTGTGTCACTTTACAAACACCACGACACGGCCATCTCACATAGGCTCGCCAGGGCAGTTCAAAAACACAAATGTGTTCACACCACCCCTCAGCTGAAAACCCTTCAGTGGAGCCCTACTGCTCTCCAGAGAAAGTCCAAACACCTAAGCAAGACTCTGCTACCCCGGACAGGCTGGCCGCTGCTCATCACCCACAACAACGGCAAACGCAAAAGCAGCAGTTCGCACCGGTCCAGGGCTGCGCACCGTGCTCAGCCCTCCGATCCAGCAACTCATCTGTTCATTCGCAGCTGTGACACTGTGCGTGGACAGCTATACCGCCCCCGTCCTGCAGACAGGAGAACCGGATCTCAGCGGGGGACGGGACGCGCCTACTCTCACGTGGCAAGTTCATCAAACCCTGCTGGAGTCAGGCTCCACACTGCCTGTACCTAGTCCAACAGTGCACGCCCTGTGAGGATGAGTCTAATTCAATTACTGCCGCATCTCCAGCACCCAGAATAGTGCCTGGCAGAACAGGTACTCAAATACGGATAGATGGAAGGCGGGAGGGAAGCTACCGGCGAAGGAAAAAAGGACGCTGGAAGGAGGGGAGGGTGGAGGGGTGGGAGAAT
>SJYQ01000812.1:412209-465698 GCA_006410935.1 Redunca redunca
GCAGGGGGTGGGAGGAGGGAGTCGCTAGTGCGGTGCCTACCAAACCTGGCTAGCTACCAGGATCACCTGGGGAGCTCATTAAAATACTGAATCCCAACCAACCTGGTGAATGACAGTCATCCTCAGCCACCCCAAGGAAGAAGAACTGCTCTTGGCGAGTAACCAGGGAGAACCACAGGGTGTGGATTTCAGGAGGCAAAACCCTGTCTCACAACCATCAGGACCATCAGGAGAAAGCTCCAGAGGCCTGCACACCTTCAAATGCCCCTCACCAGGAGTTTCTGGCGCTCGGCCAGCTGGCTGACACGGGCCGGCCATCCGCTCTCAGTGCGGCGGGGCACCTGTGTTTACCGTTGGGCCCGTCCTGCCCCTGCAGGCCCCCACCCCCGCCCCAGCTGCCACAGGTCTCTGGGCCACCTGGGAGGTCGTGAGACCAGTGTAAACAAAATCGGGGGCAGGGGCGGTAGGGGGAAGGCCATCGGCCTCCAGACACCGGCACTGTCATAGCAGGCCCTCTGGCTCAGTGCTGTTGGAGGTCATCTTGGCTCCAGAGACAGGAGAAACCTTTTGGGAAGCTTCTTAGTCTCACTCATGATAAAAGAAACCGAACAAAGAGCCATGTCACACTGTCAGAGTCCACCTGTGAGCCGCCAAGTTCAGACCCCATGGCAGCGTGGGAAGGGATGTGGGGAACTAGAGGGGCCCCCCAACACCTCAGGAGCTTCTGCGGGATGTGATCCAACCGTCCTTTAAAGTTAAAAACACCCCGTGCCCTCTTAACTCGAAATTACACAATGAAGACGCTGTCAGATAAACCCAACATGCGCGCATGAAAGAATAATGAAAAGGTGATCCCCACACACAGCTGGTGGAAATGGAAAATAGTGCAGCCATTTGGGCAACAGTCTAGGAGGTTCCTAAAATGATCAAACAAAGTGACTGCATTGGCTGAGGAGCAGCCCTACCCCTGGGCATACACCCAGGAGAAATGAAAACACACAGCCGCACAAAAAATCATTCACGAAAGCTCACAGCGGCAGGATTCATACCAGCCAAAAAGAGCAAACAACCCAAATTTCCATCAACAGATGAATGGGTCAACAAACTGTGGAGTATTTGTAGAAAGGAATATTACCAGGCCACATACAGGAATCAAGTCCTGAGACACACCCAACACGAATGGATCGTGAAAACGTGGGAAACATTCTGTTAAGTGAAAGAAGCCAGTCACAAAAGGCCACATACTACGTGATTCCTTTTAAAGGAAGTATCCAGAACAGGGAAATGGAGAGATGAAAGGTTTCTTAGGGCAGGAGAGGTGGAGGAGGACCAGATGGATGGCTGGAGGGTGCAGGGTTTCTTTTAGGGGTGATGAAATGTTCTAAAACTGTGGTGGCTGCACATACCTGGGAATATACCAATCTGAATGGATGAATTATAAGGTATGTGAATTGTATCTCCATAAATCTGCTGCTGCTGCTGCTAAGTCGCTTCAGTCGTGTCCGACTCTGTGCGATCCCACAGACGGCAGCCCACCAGGTTCCGCCATCCCTGGGATTCTCCAGGCAAGAACACTGGAGTGGGTTGCCATTTTCTTCTCCAATGCATGAGAGTGAAAAGTGAAAGTGAAGTCACTCAGTCGTGCCCAACTCTTAGTGACCCCATGGACTGCAGCCTACCAGGCTCCTTCGTCCACGGGATTTTCCAGGCAAGAGTACCGGAGTGGGTTGCCATTGCCTTCTCCATAAGTCTGCTAGCAAAAGAAAAGAAGAATCCATGTATAGTTGCTACAGCTAATAGCAAAAGGCTGGAAAAACCCAAAGCGTCCATCTCTAGGGGTTAAACTATCACACTATAGCCAGAATGCTATGTGGCAATGAAAGGAAAAGGCAGATAATATGCTGATAAGAAACCACCTCAATGGTTACCTGCTAGGGGGCTTCCCCTGGCAGCTCAGTGGTAAAGACTCCGCCTGCCGGTGCAGGAGACACAGATTTAATCTCTGATCCAGGAAGATCCCACGTGCCTCAGAGCAACTAAGCCCGTGCACTATAACCATACAGCCTCTGCTCCAGAGCCGGGGGGCAACAACTACTGAAGCCCGCGCCCCTGAGCCTGTGACCCACTGCAAGGAGAAGCCGCACACCATGGCTAGAGAGTGGCCCCAGCTCGCCACAGCTAAAGAAAGGTCCAGGCAGCAACGAAGACCCAGCACAGCCAAAAATAAAGAATAAAAGCTTTTTTTTAAAGAAAACGATTACATTCAAAAAAGAAATCGAAGTGCAGAAGTATGTGCAATAGGTACTCATTTGTGTAAAAAAACAACAGACAACAGACACATCCCACAAGCACAGAAGACATCTAGAAGACCACAGGACCTGGGCAGGAGCTGGCCTCTGGGGCCTGGCGTAGGCCTGGGGAAGACAGACATTCATTTATGAATTGTCTGATTTTTCCCCAAGCGTATGCTTTGATTTCTCAATTTAAAAGAAGTCAATAAAAACTCATTAAAGCAAGTCTCTGCAACTGTACATTGCTTAAGTCTCTGGACTCTGAGTGAAAAGGGGGGCTTAGGAACTTGAGGATCTGAACCCACTGCCCAATGTAAGGGGGAAGGAAAAAAGAAGCCACCTCCACTCGGAGCAGAGCTTCGCTGGAGGGCTCCACACACTCAGAGATGTGCTCTGTCCACATGGAGTAAAGCACAGGCCTCTCGCTCTGCTGTCTGCACTAAAACACACATCTGGCTACCGAGCGATGACTTTCCACAAGCTCTGGCCAGTGAGCCCTCAATAGGGCACACGGCTTGACCATCAGCTCAGACCACACAGTCCCAAATGCCGTGAGATGGTGCGCTCAGCCCCCAGCAGCCCAGGCGAGCTGTTTGGAGGTCATTTCCAAGCTGGCCCACACACGCCTCCGCTCCTTCACCAGGGCTTTCCTGGCCGATGTCCCCCACCTGCCCCAAACCCCATCAGAGACCCAGACAAAGCGACGCCACTTTTCCTTTTCAGAAGAAGGTGTCAAACCAATGACAGCTGCGGGGCCCACTCCCCCAGGTGGGGTGGTGAGAGGTACTCACGGAAACCCTCGATCTTGTCGGCCGTCTTGCTCCAGGCCACCTGCCGCGTCTCCATGATCACCTGGACGGTCCTCCGCTCCGGGGTGGACTTGCGGAAGCTGAACACGGTCATCACGGTGCCCAGCTCCAGGGCCCGCTTGACCTGACTCTTCTCGTACTCCGGGAGGGTGTCCACGTTGGCCATGGTGCTCGCCGTCGTCTGCTCCCGGGGGGCGGGGAGGCGAGGAGGAAGGGGGTGAACCAGGAGGCTGGAGGGAGGAAGCAAGGGGGAACTGGTTTCAGTTAACTGAGCGGGCTTCGGTTAACAGGAGGAAGCTTCAAAAGCCAAAATCCCGTCTCACGCCCATCAGGATTAGCTTGGGGAGAAGGCGCTGGCGGCAGGGGGGCTCACCAGCTACTCAGACGTTTAAATGGAAGCAAGGTGTGGGTGGAGCCCTTGACCTCAGTGAGCCAACCGTTATCTGGGCTTTGAATAACCAAATCACCCCAACCTGGCTGCCACATCTCCTTCCCCAAGCAGGTTTATGCTGTAGAATATTTGAATAGCCGAAGAAGCCCAGGCTGGCTCCTGCCCCCAACCCCGACACCCCGCCCAGAGACTTCTAACCACCCCTTTACTTCCCGAGTGGAGCCGGGAATAGAGAAAAAATCTCCCAAATGGGTCCATGGAGACCTCTGCGTGGAAATGGAACAGAAAGGGCAGAAAACAGCAGGGCCCGGCAGCCCCAAGTGGAGGCTCCCGCTGACCGTGTGGCCCTGGGCAGGCCGCGTGACCCCTGGGAGACCCCCTCTGACCGGGACAGTCAGGAAGCCACCAGTGAAGCACCTGGCGTGCGGCTCGGCTTCCGGGGGTGTCCCTGGTCACCCCTCATCCTGCTGAACAGTCAGAGCTTCCCAGAGAGGTGCCTGGGCCCCGGATCTCAGAGGCTCCCTTGTCTGGTTCCTCTCACACCCGCATCTACCCCACCAGCAGACCCAGAAAGCAGTGGGTCTCCCTGCTTCCCTGCTCCCTCCAGGCATCTTATACACATGCGTCACTCTGGCCGCCTGCTCCCACCCCAGACCCCGGAGTGAACTCTCAGACCAGGAACCAAAAGGATGCTTTAAGAAGAAGAGTGGAAGGGGACGTAGGCATACCTATCGCTGATTCATGTTCATGTATGGCAGAAACCAACACAATATTATAAAGCAATTATCCTCCAATTAAAAATAAATCAATTAAAAATAACAAGAGTGGGACTTCCCTGGGGGTGCAGGGGATAAGACTCCACCTGCCAACGGAGGGGACACAGGTTCGACCCCTGGTCCAGGAAGACTCCACACGCCGCACACCACAGCTACTGAAGACCACGTGCCTAGAGCCCGCGCTCTGCAGCAAGAGAAAGAAGCCCAGAAGCAGTGTCAGGGAGAGCGGCCCCCACCGGCCACAACTAGAGAAAGCGCCAGCAAAGCAAGGAAGACCCGGCACGGCCCAAAACAAAAGCACACAAACAGAAAGAGTAAGAGTGAATCCAGGTCGCTCCCACAGCTACGCTGCCTCCCAAACGTCCGAAGATTCAGGGCCCCTCGCTCTGAGGGACTTGACCGCAGCCCCTACCCCAAGTCACACACCCCCAGGGCTGAATTCCACCCTTGTAAAGGGGAAGAAAACAGATGAAGGATTCTCCTTCAAGGAAGGCTGAAGGTTCTGCGGATTAAACCAGATAGTGTATCTCGGCCCTTAAAACAAAGATTCACGGTCAGTGACGCTCAGGTTTAGCTCCTGTTACTGTCCACTGTTGCCTGTATCTTTTGTCCCCCTTTCCCACTCAGTCGTTTTATATATATATATATATATATATATATCCGTTCAGTTCAGTCACTCAGTCGTGTCCAACTCTTTGCGACCCCATGAATCGCAGCACACCAGGCCTCCCTGTCCACCATCTCTTGGAGTTCACTCAAACTCCGTCCATCGAGTATAATTGCTTTACAATGTTGTGTAAGCTTCTGCTGTACAACAAAGTGAATCGGCTATGTGTGTATCACACACTGGAGAAGGAAGCGGCGAGCCACTCTGGTATTCTCGCCTGGGAAATCCCACGGACAGAGGAGCCTGGCAGGCTGCAGTCCATGGGGTCGCACAGTCAGACACAGCGGTACACATGTGCATATACCCTATATTCGTTCCCTTTAGGGCCGCCCTCCCACCCCCTACCGCACCCCACCCCTCGAGGTCAGCACAGAGCTCAGCTCCCCGTGCTCGGCAGCAGCTTCCCACGAGCTGTTCATTCCACGGGTGGTGGGGTGTGTACCTGTCAGTGCCACTCTCTCATCGCATCCCACCCTGCCCTTCCTCGCCCGTGCCCACAAGCCATTCTCTACACCTGCGTCTCTATCCCTGTATCTTTCTTATCTCGTCCCCACTGCCAAACCCCTTTAGGCTCCCACAGTTCTTACTTTGCAGAGAAGCTGGGTGTTCAGCCAGGGCTGCCTGGGCCTCCCCACAGCCTCTGTGCCAAGCTGCTCAAAATCAGGGTCTCAGCTGTTCCAGCTGTATAATGGGAATAACACCACCCTCGAGGGGCTCTGGATGGACTAGACCCCACAATGTTTGTACAGCCCCCAGTCAATCCTATAGGAAATCCACCCTGAATATTCACTGGAAGGACTGATGCTGAAGCTCCCAATACTCTGACCACGTGATGCAAAGAGCCAAGTCACTGGAAAAGACCCTGATGCTGGGAAAGATTGAGGACAGGAGGAGAAGGGGATGACAGAGGATAAGAACGTTGGACGGCATCACCAACTCAATGGACGTGAGTTTGAGCCAACTCCGGGAGATGGTGAAGGACGGTGATGCCTCATGTGCTGCAGTCCACGGGGTCGCAGAGAGCTGGACACGACTGAGCGACCCAGCATCCAGCAGGGCCTCCGATGATATCAATCAGCCAGCTGATCAGACCGTTAGCCAAGGGTCAGCTCTGCAACAGGCACGGACGGTGGACTCGCACGCAAACGAGAGGTGAGGCCCGGGCCCTGTCCTTTGCCCCCGTCCCCCTCCCCCTCCACCCACAGCCAGGGGCACCTCCCAGGTGTGCTGACAGCCCAGCAATAAAGTCATAAATTACACCTGCTCTCCACCCATTAGGAAACATCAGCTCCAGGATTCTGCAGAAGCAGAGACGTGGGGGTCTCACGGGAGCAGCAGGAAGGGGTTCCCAACTGAGTCTAAGGTGAGGCTGGGAACTTAACAGTGCTCAGAGGAAGCTTCTAGGGGAAGACGGCATCTGAATCCAATCTTTAAAGAGATGAAGTGGGAGAAGACAGTGCTCTAGTCCAAGGAACTGGCTGAAACAAAAGCCCGGAGGCCAAGGATGTGCAGGAACCCTGCCTGATCCGAGCCTCCCACCTCACCACCCCCATTCCAGGTCAGGGGATGAGCAAGAGGCCTGAGGCCGGTCTCCGCCCTGGAAAACCTGCTGTTTATTGGCCCTCTCGGGTGCCTGCAGCTGCCGTATCGGGTTCATCTCATTTATCTCAGAAATACTGGCGCTGCAAACACAAGGCCTGGGAGGTGAAATCACGTGGCCAAGGTCACGGAGACATGTGGCAACATCAGGATGGGAACCCAGGTCTGAATCCCATGCCCCTGCTCCTTCTGCAACCCCCTTCTGGAATTCACAATCTGGTCAGGTAGTAACTAACCACGCAGGTCAAAGGACTCATCCAAGGTCACACAGCTGCAAAGTGTCAGAAGCAGGACACAGCTCTCGAGTTTCCCACTCCCAGGTGCAGCAGGGCGCAATAGGAAACACACCCCCTCGCACAACACCGCCACTCTAAACCAGACGATCTGGAAGCACCAGGGCCTTCTGGGAGGGCCCTGCACTAACCTTCCCAGGATTCTGGTCACTCCCCATTCAGAAGCCCAGCGGACTGGCTCATAAACATCAAGTCTCTCATGTCCTTCTCTAAGAACCAGGAAAGCATCCTTAACGGCCACAAGATCCCTGGAGTCAACCACTAAAATCCACCAACTCCCAACTCAGGCTTTCAAGGTTCAATGCTTCAGCAACTAAGACAAGGTCTCCAAGGCCTTGACCAGGGAGGAGGGCACTAGCCATCACTGGCAATTTCTATTTTGCTTCTGCTTTCAGAAAAAAAAAATGAAATAGGCTTGAAATCCCTTTCTTGTTCCTGTTTCTCATCCTCCCTGGGTAATTTTATAAAATGACTTATGGTGTTAAATACAAATGAGGCTGAGATTTAATAAGATCCTACTTTTCATGTTCTTTGAAATAAACTTCTGGGAAAGACAAATTATCATATGACATCGTTTATATGTGGAATAAGGTACAAATGAAGTCATCTACAAAGCAAAAAAAGAGTCACAGATGTAGAAAACAAACTTATGGTTCCTGGGCGAAAGGGGAGCATAGACTGAGACTGGTATTGACATATACACACTGCTTTACGTAGAGGAGGTAACTAATAAGGACCTACCGTATAGCTCTGGGAACTCTACTCAATACTCTGTAATGACCTATATGGGAAAGAATCTAAAAAAGAGTAAATATATGTATATATATGGGCTTCCTCAGTGGCTCAACTGTAAAGAATCAGCCTGCAAGGCAGGAGACATGGCTTCGATCCCTGGGTCGGGGAGATCCCCTGGAAGAGGGCATGGCAACCCACTCCAGTGTTCTTGCCATGGAAAATCCCATGAACAGGGGAGCCTGGCAGGCTACAGTCCAGAGGGTGGCAAAGAGTCGAGACAACAGAAGCAACTGAGCACACGTAACACGTATGTATATATACTTGATTCATTTTGCTGCACAGCAGAAACTAACACATTTTAAGCCAACTATATTCCAATAAAGATTTAAAAACAAAATAATGCAAGGACCCAGAACCAGGAAACAGGAGTTTTCTTCTCAAGGCTCTCAGCACACATCAGAGCAGGGCAGGATTTCATACAAAATCCCACAAGACAATTCCCTTGGACCCCCAGCACAGTCGCATCCCTGAAAGGTGACAGCCCCTCTGAGGGCAGGAGGGGTGTTATCGCCGCGTGTCACACCCACCTGCAGAAATAGGGTGACTCACATTCTCACTGGAGGAACTCGGCAGGGTCAGCCATGGCAGGTACGGGTGTGCCTTAGCTGCACTTTTTTTTTTTTTTTAGGCCAACCTGCGAGCAACTATTAAAATGTAAAACATGCATCTCCTTTGATCCAGCACTTCGCAGAAAAATGCACAAAAATATTTGTAAGAGGAAAGAACAGGAAACAATTCAGCTGCTCATGAATGGGTTGCGGGGGGAGCGGGGGTCGGTATCCCTTACATGATGGGACATACACGTTAAAGAACTGTTTAGCTGCTCCGCCGCATCTGACTCTTTTACGACCCCACAGGCTGTAGCCCACCAGGCTCCTCTGTCCATGGGATTTCACAGACAGTAATACTAAAGTGGGTTGCCATTTCCGTCTCCTGAGGATCCTCCTGATCCAGGGATCAAACTCATGTCTCCTGAATGGGCAGGCAGATTCTTTACCACTGAGCCACCAGGGAAGCCCACATTAAAGAATGCTCAGCAGCTCCCTCCCTGAAAAGAGGGAGGGAGGTTTACAAGTACTGTGATCTGGAAAGATGTGCGAGGCAGATGAAAAAGAGTTGCAAACTAATAAACATTATTACATGTGTAAAAAGGCTGTCTGTTGCCATATGTGAAATAGATCACCAGTCCAGGTTCAATGCATGAGACAGGGCGCTTAGGGCCGATGCACTGGGATGACCCCGAGGGATGGGATGCGGAGGGAGGTGGGAGGGGGGGTTCAAGATGGGGGACACATGTACACCCGTGGCGGATTCATGTCAATGTATGGCAAAAACCACTACAATACTGTAAAGTAATTAGCCTCCAATTAAAATAAATAAATAAATTTTTTAATGATTTTTTAAAGGCTGTCTGCTTATAAACCTAGAAGGAATGGTTATTTTTGGAGAGTGGGAGAAGGTAAAGGGTCTGACCATTGCCTTATGACTGATTTAAGTGCTTACATAATGGATGAGCTTTTCTGCTTTGAGTTTTTAGCGTTTCCTAAGTAAAGACACGGTTTCAAAAGTTTTCTCATTTTCAATTTTCCACCAACTCCACTCAGCCCACGGCTATTTATGGGGGTCCTGGCTTTGCCTCCTCCAGAGGAGTTTCACAAGCTTGGGGAGAAGGGGGAGGGTATCATTAGGCAATTTGAGCCTCGGGGAAAGCTGCAGTGGTACACACGCGGCCTTCCGGCATTCTTCTCTGTAATAAAGAGACCTGCTTGGGACCGCCAGGGACTCAAGACTGCCTGCAAGGCTGTAGCTGCGGACGCTGGCCCGGGCCCCCACGCAGGGCCCTCAACCAGAGGGTCAAGAAGTGGCAGATAAGCCCCAACTCTGCATATAGCCCTGAGATGTAGGCCTGGGTGGCCCAAGTATCCAGGGGAAGAAACAGGAGCTCAGAGAGTCTTTGATGTGCCCAAGGTTACACAGCTGGAACCGAAATTTTAATTACGTTGACTGACAAGGCCACCTGTTTCCCGTGCGCGTCACCACCCCCCCCACACACACTTTCTTACTCTAAGATCAGGGTGCTAGAAGAGCCATCCCAGGACCCCTCTGGAATCCAGCTGCCAACACCCCCTCCCCCGAGGTGCACACCGGACTCTTCTTTCCCTCAAATTCTTCCGCTGTGGGGGTAACCACATCTCCGCGATTCCCCAGCATAACCAGGAAAACGCACAGTCGCACAAACATAATTGTGCACACCGCTGTGGAGCAGACAGGGAACCCTGGATCCCCCGAAAACCCTCCAATCTCTCAGGGTAAAGGGCTGCGCCTTCCTTGGTATCGCTCGCCACCCACCCACCCGCAACCACCTGTGTAGTGCGAGGAAGTGCCAGGGGCCGGCCTGCGCCTGGAGTCCACAAGCCCTGGGCACAAAGGTGGCCAGGAAACACGTCCGACTCCACGCGGGACCCCCAGGGCCCCCGGAGTCTAGAACTCAGGCGCTGGCGCGAACCCCCGACCGCAAGCCGCGCCGCTTCCTCCGGTTCCCATTCAAAGCCGGGCTGCCCCGGGGCATCAACCGACAGGGTGGCGCCGGTCCGGGGTGAGGAAGTGGCCGTCCCCGCCCGGACGCTGGGCACAGCGAGCGGGGGGCCGGGCGGCGCGCCCCACCCCTGCCCGCGCCAGCTGCGCCCCGTGCAGGACCCCCTTCCTGGACGCGGCTTTCCGGCCGCGCGTCCCCCGGGCGCACGCCCCCGGGGCGGCCCCGCCCGACCCGGCCACTCACCTGGCCGCGCCCCCGCCGGGGTCCCGGCTCCGGGGTCCCGCGCGCAACCGACCGCCGTCCGGGCTCCGGGCACTCCCTGCCGCGCACGCCCTCCAACGCGGGCGCTGCTACTTCTCCTTCGGCCGCGGCCGCGCGCCACGTGACTCCTCCGGGGCCGCCCCCCGCGCCCCGGCCCGCCCCACCCGGGCCCGAGGCGGGCCCAGCGCCGCCCGCTGCTCGGAGCACCCGGGGCGCCGCGTGCTCCCTCACGGGGGCGGGCCAGCCTCGGGACCGCGCCTCCGCGGCCCGAGGAAGAAACTGAGGCAGCGGAAGGGGATCGACCTGCCTGCCCCAGGTCCCTTGCTAGGTGGAGAGATAACTTCCAGAGGGACCAGCATTTATGGAGCGCTTACTGCACACGTGTGTTTTACATGCATTTAATATGCTCCCCTGTAATCCCCGTGAATTGGCAGTTCATGGTCCTACTGTGAGATCGTCACTGAGTCTGCGCAGGTGTCTGACCGCCTCTTACTACATGGAACAAACCACATAAATACCCTAAGCTCAGCTTCCTCATCTGTCAGACAGGATCAAAGTCCCAAAACTTTGTTCTAGGGAACATGGAATACCAAGAGAACTGATCTCTCGCTTTCCCAATGAGAGGTTATTTCATGGCTCACTCTATAAACTTCTAAGCATATAGATGACACCGTCAAGTGCCTAGTGATGGGGTTTAGTTGATTCGTTGAGCTATACTAAGCCTATTTCAAGTCGCATATTGTATGATGTAACATATTCTTTGAGAAATATTGCTCTTTTCCTCTTTCCTGTTTCATGAAGCTGTTTTATTCAGACCTTCCATATGTATCTTGGACGTGTCCCTTGTGAGGAGAGAGAGACTTTCTATCACCTGCAGAGCTGTCAGGACACGTCAGTTCTACTCCTGAGCCACTTGACTTACAGCATTTTTTTAAATCTATGAATGTTGCTCTGGCTGAAAATATGATATCTAAAGCCACAGGGCTCATGTGCTGACTTTAGGCAAGCTGGACTCATTTTTCACTGCTCCTAGCCCAGGGGTGTATACTTGCTATTTCCAATAGATCACTTATTGCACTGTTTTTTAAAGAAATCCTTGAAACCACTTGAAAACATGGGGCCACCTCCCCAGGAATGACCAATCTGGGTTAAATTTATTTGCTTNGCCAAAAACAGCCAGAAAACCCCTGAGAGGCTTTGAGTTTGGCTTCCGTTCCTGATATTGTTCAGAGAAGTGCATGTCCCCTGGGGACAAGCTGAGTCTCAGCTGCTAGGTGGCAGGACTCTGAGAGGAAGTACTGGCTTCCAGACCTGGTCAGGGTCAGGCCCGATACAGAAGCTTCTGCATGGGAGTGGTCAGACCCACACACCCTGTTTTTTCCCAGCTTTATTGAGGTGTAATTAGTATACAAAAAAAAAAAACCTGCACACAATCAAAATACACAATCTGATGAATTTGGACTTCTGCATACCCCCGTGAAACCGTCAGTGCATTCAAGGCAATAAATACCCATCACCTTCAAATTTTTCTGTATGGACTTATTATTGCTGTCATGTTTTACCCATTTTTAAAGCTGGTTGTCTGGGTTTTGTTTGCTTGTTTTTTGCTATTGAGTTGTAGGAGTCTGCTATTCAAGTCGAGGGCTGCTTGGAAAAGCCTCTGTTACTGTAGTTTTAATTTGGGCTTCTCAAAAAATAGGCAGGAGACCTAAATAGACATTTCTCCAAAGAAGACATACAGATGGCTGACAGGCACATGAAAATATGCTCAACACCTCATTATCAGAGAAATGCAAATCAAAACTACAATGAAGGACCACCTCACCAGTCAGAATGGCCATTATTTGAAAGTCAACAAATAACAAATGCTGGAGAGGGAATGGAGAAAAGGGAACCCTCCTACACTGTTGGTGGGAGTGTAAGTTGGTGCAGCCACTGAGGAAAACAGTATGGAGGTTCCTCAAAAAACTAAAAATAGAATTATCATATGATCCAACAATCCCACTCCTGAGCATATATCCAAACAAAACTAATCCAAAAAGATAGATGCACCCCTATGTTCATAGGAGCACTAGTCACAATAACCAAGATATAGAAACAACCATCAACAGGCGGATGAATGGATAAAGAAGATGCGGCACATTTATACAATGGAATATTACTCAACCATAAAAAAGAATGAAATGATGCCATTGTCAGCAACATGGTTGGACCTAGAGATTGTCATACTAAGTGAAGTCAGACAGACAAAGACAAATATCACATGATATCACTTACACTGTGGAATCTAAAATATGTACAAACAGGGGACTTCCTCGGTGGTCCAGCAGCTAAGTCTCCACACTCCCAATGCGGGGGGCTCAGGTCCAATCCCTGATCAGGGAACTAGATCCCACATGGCGAAACTAAAAGATACTGCATGCTGCAGTAAGACCCATAACAGTCAAATACACAAAATAAATATCAAAAATAATAATAAAAAACAAAACATGACACCAATAAACTTATTTAAGAAACAGACTCATGGACACAGAGAACAGACTTGTCATTGCCTAGGAGGAGCTGGGGGTAGGGACGGAGTGAGAGATGGGGTTAGGAGATGCCCACTATTATCTACAGGATGGACAAGCAACAAGGTCCTACTGTATGGCACAGGGAACCATATTCAATATCCTGCTCTAGGCCACATGGTAAAGAATGTGAAACAGAATGTGTGTGTGTGTGTATACATATGAATATGTATATATATTTATGTGTATATGTAGGTATAACTAAGTGAATTTGCTGTGCAGCAGAAATTAATGCAACACTGTAAATCAACTATCCTTGAATAAAATAAATTATCAAAAACTATAAATAAGATTAAAAAGGCTGTTTGGGCAAAGCTGATCAACGCCCTTGGAACAGCGATTCTTGCCATATTGTTCTCCATTTCAATTTGGTGATTAACGTGAGGTGGTCACCCAGTGAAAATGTATTGGGCCTTATGCTTACAACCTGTGCAATCTTATGTTAGATCTCAATTAAAAAATTCGCATTTTAAAAGGCTGTTCAATATGTTAACAGGCTGTCTCTATGCTTCTGCCTTCCGTGTTTTCAACATAAGCTTCACTGAGCACATCTTAGCTATACTAGAAAAACAAAAGTGCTTCACAATCAAGGCCGTTACAGTCACAGGTCCAGGAGAGGTCAGTCTGGAAGAAGGCTGATGAGCGTGAACTGAGGGGAGCCCCAGGGATGTGGTCACATCCCGTTTGGGTGGGACGTTGGCGTCACGGATGAGTTCTACGTGTGAGAATTCACTGAACTGTACACTTGTCTTCAGTGCACTTTCTTCATTATGCTACGCATCAATAAAAACATTAAAATATAAGGCCGTTAGCTAAAGGGAGAAGGAAGCATTTAAAATCTTTGCAGTTGACCAAAATCGGTAACATTTATTGAATACCTAGCTAGAACCAGGACCCTTCACACAGTAACACATTAAGCCCTCACAGCAAACTAGGAAGCTCAATGATTTTCACATCTATTTTACTAATGAGGAAACTGAGGCTCGGAGGTGACCGATGATTCACAGAGGTGACCCAGAAGCTAGCAGAGAGCTGGACACTGAAACCGAATGCCTGAGTCAAGATCTGGGGTTCTTTCCGCCCCCACAAAGGACTCCTGCTTCTCCTGGGGGCTCTCAGGGAGGTCTAAGACACACCCAGGGATGCCTCAAGGGTAGGGCCTGGGGAATCTACATGTTAGCCACCCCTGTCCATGACTCCTCTGCACCCTCTAGCGTGTACATCAATGCATTCTGCTGAAACAACAGGAAGAAACACAGCGTGGAGCCAGTGACGGGAGTGCAAAATGGTGCAGCCTCTTCAGAAGACAGCTAGGCAGTTTATTCTAACAAGTGAAATACACACTTACACAAGCTGGAATCAAGATTGCTGGGAGAAATATCAATAACCTCAGACATGCAGATGACACCACCCTTACGGCAGAAAGTGAAGAGGAGCTAAAAAGCCTCTTGATGAAAGTGAAAGAGGAGAGCGAAAAAGTTGGCTTAAAGCTCAACATTCAGAAAACAAAGATCATGGCATCCGGTCCCATCACTTCATGGGAATAGATGGGGAAACAGTAGAAACAGTGTCAGACTTTATTTTGGGGGGCTCCAAAATCACTGCAGATGGTGACTGCAGCCATGAAATTAAAAGACGCTTACTCCTTGGAAGAAAAGTTATGACCAACCTAGATAGTATATTCAAAAGCAGAGACATTACTTTGCTGACTAAGGTCCGTCTAGTCAAGGCTATGGTTTTTCCTGTGGTCATGTATGGATGTGAGAGTTGGACTGTGAAGAAGGCTGAGCACTGAAGAACTGATGCTTTTGAACTGTGGTGTTGGAGAAGACTCTTGAGAGTCCCTTGGACTGCAAGGAGATCCAACCAGTGCATTCTGAAGGAAATCAGCCCTGGGATTTCTTTGGAAGGAATGATGCTAAAGCTGAAGCTCCAGTACTTTGGACACCTGATGCGAAGAGTTGACTCATTGGAAAAGACTCTGATGCTGGGAGAGATTGGGGGCAGGAGGAGAAGGGGACGACCCAGGATGAGATGGCTGGATGGCGTCACGGACTCAATGATAATTCACCGTCTGGGTGAACTCCGGGAGATGGTGATGGACAGGGAGGCCTGGCGTGCTGTGATTCATGGGGTCGCAAAGAGTCGGACACGACTGAGCGACTGAACTGAACTGATGACACAGCAATCCCACATCCAGGTATTTACCCAAGAGAAATGGAAACATACAATCATGCAAAGATCTGTACCCTAAGTTCACAGCAGCTTGGGCCACCCTGGTGATTCAGATGGTAAAAAAATCTGCCTATAATGCCGGAGACCCAAGTTCGATCCCTGGGTTGGGACGATCCCATGGAGAAGGAAATGGCAACCCACTCCACTATTCTTGCCTGGAGAATCCCACGGACAGAGAAGCCTGGTGGGCTACAGTCCATGGGATCACAAAGAGTCAGACATCACTGAGTGACTAACATTGTATAAGCAATAACTGGAAACAGCACTAAGGTCTTTCAGCTAGTGAAGGGATAAACAAACATTCATACATGGAAACAGCACCCACGGATAAAAGAGAAGAAAACACTGCTAGACGTGAGACCAAGGATGAATCTCCAATGCACTCTGCTCAATGAAGACCACTGTCACTCAACAGATATTAGCCAAGCACTTGCCACCTGCCAGCACTGTTAACAGAAGCTGGGGAGACAAGAACGGGCTGAAACTGCCCTGTGTCTCTCGCGTTCTACTGGTGAAGAGGCACGTGCTTGGTTAATGTCTGGGAGCGACAAAATGACAAAATGCCTCAGTCGAGGATGTACAATGGTAGGCAAAGAACATCTGGACCAGCCCTCCCGCCTTGAGCCTGGCTCCCTCATCCTACCCTCCTGCTCCACGGTGAGTTTTCCAAACCAGAAGCCAACGAGGTCACTCTGAAATCCAAATGCCGAAGCAAGACCGAGCCGGCCCCGCAGGAATGGAGCCAGGCCTGCTTTCCCTTTCGGGCACATCCAGCCTGCAGCTTCCGCAGAACTGTGTCACTCCTGCTGTTCCTCGGCCTGAAATCCCGCCCTCTCTCCTCTCCTCCCAGTTCAAGTTCAACAAACACTCGTCCTGTCTCTAGTCTCAGTGTGAGGGCCACCACCTCCAGGAAGGCTTCCGGATCCTTGCTTCCCATTTCTTCCCCAAACCTGCGTTAATTATTCTTGGCCTCACCCTTGGCCTTATCACTTGCAAACTTTTTTTTTTTTTTTTTTAAGTAAAATACTATTTACACTCAGTAAAACTCATCCTCTTGGGTACACAGTTCTATGAGTTTGGGCAACTTCATTAAGTCCTATAACTCCACCACAACCGACAATAAAACGACCCCACTCCACTCCCAACCCTACAAATTCCGTTGTGCTGTTTGTAGTCAATCCATCCCCCACGGAGCCAGGGTCCCACTGATGGAAGATTCTCGAAGAGGCATGAGGAACGCTTCCAACACAGGGCTACAGGTTCAAGTCCCGGTCATGGAACTGAGATTCCCACATGCCCCAGGGGGCAGCCAAAAAATATAAAGAAATAAATAAAAACAAGGAAATACAATAACAAGTTCACTGCAGGTGACCTTGGGGTGAGAGCAGACGAAAAAATGGGGGAGGTGAGGGCAGTGTTAGATGAGGCACACAGGGGCCCCTCAGGGGAGGCAACATCTGAGCTGACCCGCACATCCAGCTCCAAGAGGAAGACGCCCCATCGCCTCCGAGGGTCACACCAGGGGCTCAGGACGTGGGAGCCCTCCCGCAAGTCCTGGGGTGGGTCTCCATTCCTCAGTATTTTGGAGAATAACGAGGCCCCGAGTGTGAGCGTGGAAGCAAAGCCTGACTCCACCAGGGCAGCCGTCCTCCCGGCCCTGAAGGTCGCAGCCGCGGCCATTGTAAACAGCGCCTGTGTTGACAGAAGCCGGGCCGCTCCAGAGGCGGGAGAAGCAGGACGCACCTGGGAAGGCCAAGCTGGATTTTCACGGTTAGAACATAAGAGACCGGAGCAAGCAAACCCACGCCAGCGACTCACGCGCCACCTGAGTCCCGGCCGTCCACAGAGCCGGCACCGCCCTCGTGCCTCCTGGACCGTGACCTCCTTCGGCCACACGGCACAGTGTCCCCAGGCCTCATTCCTGCGCGTTCTGAGCCTTTGCATCAGGTCGGAATTCAGCCGCCAACCAGCCGTCCAGACCCTCAATTTGTCAGGGGACCAAAATGTCACTGTCAACTGCATAGGTCTCCTGGGTTTGCCGTAACAAACCTCTAACCGGGGAGCTTAAAACAACAGGAATGCGTTCTCTAATCGTTCAGGAGCCAGGAGTCCGGAATTACGGTGTCTGCAGGTGGTTCCTCCTGCAGGCGCTGGGGGTGGATCTGGGCTGAGCCTCTCTCAGTCCCTGCAGCTGCCGACCGCCCTCGGTGTCCTGGGCAGCTGGACGCATCCCTGCAGCCTGAGCCTCTGTTGCCACGTGGCTTCTCCATGTGGCACATGCCACGTGAGTCTGGGTCTGTACACTGTCTTTCCTTTGTGCCCTCTCTCTCGTTTTATTTTTTTCAATATTTATTTATTTTGGCTGTGCCGGGCCTTAGTTGCAACATGAAGGATCTTTAGTAACGGCATATGGCATCTGGTTCTGACCAGGTTTTGAACACGGGCATCCTGCACCGGGAGTGTGGAGTCTTAACCACTGGACCACCAGGGAGGTCCCCCCTCTCTTCTTTCCCTAAGGACACCAGCCACCCAATTTAGGGCTCACCCCAACCCAATATGATCTCATCTGAACTTGATTATACAGGCAAAGACCCTGTTTCTGAATGCGGTGACCTTCTGAGTTTCCCGGTGGACGTGGATTTGGGATGGACCCTACTCAACCTAGCACACGAGGTCACAAGCTGGATGGAGTGAACAGGGCTTGCCACCAGCTTCCCGGGGAGCTGGAATGACCGGAGAGCTCAGCTTGTGGCTGAGAAGACAGCCACGGGGGGGTGAGGGTAAGACAACCACAGCAGGTGAGGGTGAGACCCCCACTGCAGAGTAAGCCCTGGTGGCTACGCTGCCTTCCCGGGAGATGGAGTTTACCCAGAAGCCACCTGGGGGCGACTGTTTCCCATCACGCCTGCTCTTCCACAAGGTGACCCGACTTTTCTCCTCTGAGAGGTGGCGTCCAGCTCCCCTTCCCTGGAACCTGGCCAATTTTTGTAACTGCACCCCAATAGAAGGGCGCAGAAGGGACAATGTGAAGCTGCTGCCCAGCTCAGGACACACACCTTAGGGGCCCCAAGCTGACCAAGAAGACCAGCGCCCCTGAACTCACCGTGCTGGAGAGTCTGCAGAGACTGCACCGAGATGCCCAGGAGACCCAGCCGCCCCAGCCCCCCCAGCCCCACTCTCCCAGCCTCAGTCTACCCAGCCGAGCACCAGATATGAGAGTGAAGCAGCCTTTGAGATGGTCCCCAAACAAATCAGCACCCACCCGCTGTTGCATGAGAGACTCCCCACCCGAGCCAGAAGTGCCCTGCCTCTCCCAAATCCCTGACCCACAGTGACCGTGACAGATGATCAACGAGCACTGTAATTCCAAGCCACGGGGACTTTGTTACACAGAAACAAATAACTGGTACAAGGGGTCTGCTTCGCTGAATGGGGCTTGGAAGTCTGGGACAGAGCAGAATTGTCCAAGACCATGGAAGCAAGGCAGGGCTTCTGAACACCAGGCTTGTGTTCAGCAGCTGGCTATGGGAGAAGCAGGTGTCAGAGGGCACGTGCCTGACAAAGGCTGCAGCAGAGACACCCAGCGCTCAACAGCAGCAGGTCCAGAGGCTAGAGCCTCGGAGCCCAGGGGCATCAGCTGTGCAGTCTGCGCCCGACCCTTTGCTTCCTCTCATGTAGATTCCAGACCTGGATCTCTGCCCTTCCAGAGAGTCTGCAAGTCACCTATTATCCTTCCATAAACGCCTTGGTGTTGGACTGGGTTTGTCCTCTACCTCCTATAACGAATGGATAGACTGTGTCGTCAGGATAACTCCTAACTATATAAGGAAAGCTATGCAGAGCTGGAAGACAGGAAAGGAGAAAAAAGACTGGACAAGTGCCGGGTGTGAAGGCCGATATGCTATGCAGTTTAAGGGGAAATTGACATGTATATGTCTATATGTATAAACCAGCTCCAAAAAAATCACCAAGAACATGGTAACCGTGAATGTTCCTAGAAGGAGTTTGGGTGGCTGGGGCTCAGGGCCGGAGACTTATTTTAAACCTTTAGAATTTACTTGTGCAAATATTACCTGTCAGAAAATAAATACATAATTGATTAAAAGGATAAAGAAAAAAGGAAGCATCATTAAATACCAATCATGGTGGTCTTGGGATGGTTATTTCTTCACCTCTTTATACGTTTCTCCATCTTTTGAATATGTTAGCATGAGAACGTATACTTCAATAGTCAGAAAATAAGATATAATGAAAAAGAACTGAAGCCCACAGAATGGAAGAAGATCTCTGAAAATCATATATCTATATCTTATATCAATAATAATAAGACCAATAACCCAATGCAATCTCAAAAGCGACAGAATAATCTCTGTTCGTTTCCAAGGCAAACCATTCAATATCACAGTAATCCAAGTCTATACCCTGACCAGTAATGCTGAAGAAGCTGAAGTTAAACAGTTCTATGAATACCTACAAGACCTTTTAGAACTAACACCCAAAAAAGATGTCCTTTTCATTATAGGGGACTGGAATGTAAAAGTAGGAAGTCAAGAAACACCTAGAGTAACAGGCAAATTTGGCCTTGGAATGAGGAATGAAGCAGGGCAAAGACTAATAGAGTTTCGCCAAGAGAACGCACAGGTCATAGTAAACACCCTCTTCCAACAACACGGGAGAAGACTCTACACATGGACATCATCAGATGGTCAACACCAAAATCAGATTGATTATATTCTTTGCAGCCAAAGATGGAAGAGCTCTATACATCCAGCAAAAGCAAGACTGGGAGCTGACTGTGGCTCAGATCATGAACTCCTTATTGCCCAATTCAGACTTAAGTTGAAGAAAGTAGGGAAAACCACTAGACCATTCAGGTATGACCTAAATCAAATCCCTTACCATTACACACTGAAAGTGAGAAATATATTTAAGGGACTAGATCTGATAGAGTGCCTGATGAACTATGGATGGAGGTTCGTGACTTTGTACAGCAGACAGGGATCAAGACCATCCCCAAGAAAAAGAAATGCAAAAAAGCAAAATGACTGTCTGAGGAGGCCTTACAAACAGCTGAGAAAAGAAGAGAAGTGAAAAGCAAAGGAGAAAAGGAAAGATATACCCATTTCAATGCAGAGTTCCAAAGAATAGCAAGGAGAGATAAGAAAGCCTTCCTCAGTGATCAGTGCAAAGAAATAGAGGAAAAGAACAGAATGGGAAAGACTAGAGATCTCTTCAAGAAAATTAGAGATACCAAGGGAACATTTCATGCAAAGATAGGCTCAATAAAGGACTGAAATGGTATGGACCTAACAGAAGCAGAAAATATTAAGAAGAGGTGGCAAGAATACACAGAAGAACTGTACAAAAAAGATCTTCACGACCCAGATAATCACGATGCTGTGATCACTCACCTAGAGCCAGACATCCTGGAATGTGAAGTCAAGTGGGCCTTAGAAAGCATCACTACGAACAAAGCTAGTGGAGGTGATGGAATTCCAGTGGAGCTATTTCAAATCCTGAAAGATGATGCTGTGAAAGTGCTGCACTCAATATGCCAGCAAATTTGGAAAACTCAGCAGGAGCCACAGGACTGGAAAAGGTCAGTTTTCATTCCAATCCCTAAGAAAGGCAATGCCAAAGACTGCTCAAACTACCGCACAATTACACTCATCTCACATGCTAATAAAGTAATACTCAAAATTCTCCAAGCCAGGCTTCAGCAATACGTGAACCATGAACTTCCAGATGTTCAAGCTGGTTTTAGAAAAGGCAGGAGGAACCAGAGATCAAATTGCCAACATCCATTGGATCATCGAAAAAGCAAGAGAGTTCCAAAAAAACATCTGTTTCTGCTTTATTGACTATGCCAAAGCCTTTGACTGTGTGGATCACAAGAAACTGTGGAAAATTCTGAAAGAGATGGGAATACTAGACCACCTGACCCGCCTCTTGAGAAATCTGTATGCAGGTCAGGAAGCAATAGTTAGATCTGGACATGGAACAACAGACTGGTTCCAAATAGGGAAAGGAGTACGTCAAGGCTGTATATTGTCACCCTGCTTATTTAACTTCTATGCAGAGTACATCATGAGAAATGCTGGGCTGGATGAAGCACAAGCTGGAATCAAGATTGCCAGGAGAAATATCAATAACCTCAGATATGCAGATGACACCACCCTTTATGGCAGAAAGTGAAGAACTAAAGGGCCTCTTGATAAAAGTGAAAGAGGAGAGTGAAAAAGTTGGCTTAAAGCTCAACATTCAGAAAACTAAGATCATGGCATCCAGTCCCATCACTTCATGACAAATAGATGGGGAAACAATGGAAACAGTGAGAGACTTTTTTTTTTTTTGGTTTCAAAATCACTGCAGATGGTGATTGCAGCCATGAAATTAAAAGATGCTTACCCCTTGGAAGGAAAGTTATGACCAACCTAGACAGCATATTCAAAAGCAGAGACATTACTTTGCTAACCAGGGTCCATCTAGTCAAAGCTATGGTTTTTCCAGTGGTCATGTGTGGATGTGAAAGTTGGACTATAAAGAAAGCTGAGTGCCAAAGAATTTACACTTTTGAACTATGGTGTTGGAGAAGACTCCTGAGAGTCCCTTGGACTGCAAGGAGATCCAACCAGTCCATCCTAAAGGGGATCAGTCCTGAGTGTTCATTGGAAGGACTGATGTTGAAGCTGAAACTCCAATACTTTGGCCACCTGATGCGAAGAGCTGACTCATTTGAAAAGACCCTGATGCTGGAAAAGATTGAAGGCAGGAGGTAAAGAGGATAACAGAGGAGGCAATGGTTGGATGGCAACACCAACTCTATGGAGATGAGTTTAAGTAAACTCCAGGAGTTGGTGATGGACACAGAGGCCTGGTGTGCTGCAGTCCATGGGGTCAAGAAGAGTCGGATGCGACTGAGCAACTGAACTGAACTGAACCCAATTTAAAAACAAGCAAAAAAATTCAAATACACATTTTTCCCAAGAAGATATACAAATGGCTGATGAGAGCATGAAAAGGTGCTCTTCATCACTAGCCATTTGGGAAATGCAAAGTGAAGTCACACGAGATACCACTTCACACCCACTAGGACCGCAGATGTAAGAAAGACAATAACAAGTGTTGGCAAGGAAGAGGGAGCAATTAGAACCCTCATACACAGCTGGTGGGAATGTAAAATAGTGTAGCTGCTTTGGAAAACAGTCTGGCAGTTCCTCAAAAGGTTAAAAATAGAGTTACTATATGACTTAGCAATTCCACGCCCAGGTGGATACCCAAGAGAACTGAAAATGTATGTTCACACAAAAACTTGTGCATGACGTTAATATCAGCATTATTGATAATAGATGAAAGTTGGAAATGACTCAGATGTCCGTCAGCGAATGAATGGATAAACAAATTGTGGAATATCCATATGATGGAATATTTTCAGCAAAAAAAAGAAATTAAGCACTGATACATGCTACAACATGAACAAACCTTGAAAACATCATGCGAAGTGAAAGTCAGTCATAAAAGACCACCTAGTGTGTGATTCCATTTACATAAAATGGCTAGAATAAGCAAATCTATAGACCCAGAAGGTGAATTTGTGATTGAAGGTGGTTGGGGAAAAGGGGAAATGACAAGTGACTGCAATGGGTGTGACTGTTTGGGGTGATTAAAAACATTCTAAAATCGATTGTGGTGATGGTTTTACAACCCTGAGAATACAGTAAAAGCCACTGAATATACATTTCAAATGGGTGAATGGTACAGTATGTGAATTATATCTCAGTAAAACTTGATGGATGGATGGATGGATGGATGGATGGATGGATGGATGGATGGTGGTGGTGGCGGCCAACCTCCAAGGTGGCTCCTCCTGATCTCCATCTCCTGGATTTATGACCTTATGATGCCTCCCCCAACACTGAACAAGGGCTGCCTCTGCCTTCGCAGAATCCCGTGGGAGGGACAGTGTGTGGCGTGGGAGGCTAGGTTATGAAGGCATGGCGGCTTTCGCTGTGCTCCCTTGGGCCACTCTCTCGGGCCCAGCCACTACATTGTAAAGACACTCAAGGAGCCCCTGGAGAGGTTCCTGTGGAGAGGGGCTGAGGCTTCTCACCAACAGCAAGCATCAACTAGACAGCCGCTCCTGAATTCCTGACTCTCGGAAACCATGAGACAACAAACTACTGTTGTTGTTTACACCACAAAGTTTTGGAGTCGAGAAGCAATGGATTATTAATAAAGATTTGTAAAGGGATAGATAGATGGATGATGGTGGGGGACAGATGGAAGGATGGATGAGTGGGTGCATGGGTGGGTGCATGGATGCATGGATGGAAGGATGGGTGACTGGTTGGATGAATGTGTGGGTGGGAGGAAGGAGGATTGGAGGGTGGAGGGGTGGGTGGATGTGTGGATGGGAGAAAGGATGGATGGGTGAGTGGGTGGATGGATGGGAGGGGGACAGATGGAAGGCTGGGTGCATGGGTGGGTGCATGGATGCATGGATGGAAGGATGGGTGACTGGTTGGATGAATGTGTGGGTGAGAGGAAGGAGGATTGGAGGGTGGAGGGGTGGGTGGATGTGTGGATGGGAGAAAGGATGGATGGGTGAGTGGGTGGATGGATGGGAGGGGGACAGATGGAAGGCTGGGTGCATGGGTGGGTGCATGGATGCATGGATGGAAGGATGGGTGACTGGCTGGATGAATGTGTGGGTGGGAGGAAGGAGGGTTGGAGGGTAGGTGGATGGATGGATGGGTGGATGGATAGATAGAAGGATGTGTGAGTGGGTGAATGAGTTGGTGGATGGGTGAGTGAACTGATGGATAAATGGAAGAAAGGAGACAGGTGGGTGGCTGGAAGGACAGATGGAAGGATGGGTGAGTGGGTGGATGGGTGATGGATGGTTGGAGACTGGAAGGAAGGACGGATGGGTGGGTGGACAGAATTTTCAATTCAGGTCCCTCCTAGAGATTTCCTTTTTCTTTGACTCCCACACAAGTAAAGATGCAATACTCCGACATGATTGTCATTTCAAAACTCTCCATTTCAGCAGAGTTCAGGCTCAAGGAAACATCCAGGCACCAAAGATACGAGGTCACTACACTTCCTACCACCCTTCCTCTTCCTTGCCCAAAGAGGCAGGGAGGGGAAGTGCCTGCGATCTTGTACGTGATCTCAGAAAACATGTGTAGATTCCTGGTGTGTCTGCCCCAGGTCCAGGGTTTCCAAGAAGGATCAGATTTGGTATTGATGTCCAAAGAAGCAAGACAAAGTGGCGGGATTGGGGGGGGCGGTCACTGAACAAGCCACACATCTGGTTCAGATTGCAGCTCCCTTGCTTGGGCAACTCACTGAGCCTCCCTGCGCTCCCAGCACCTCATCTATGAGAGCCATGACATCCCTTCATGAAGTCGGTGACTCTTCAACACCAGTATTAACAAGAGATTCGGGTGAGACCTGGGTGCTAGGACTTACCTTTCTTCTTTCCCTGCCTCAGCTCTCTGCTTGTCCCTCCTCTGGCCCGTGGCAGTGTATGGCATGGTCACCAGCTCTAGCTTCAGATGACCTGGGCTGGACTTCAGGCTCTGCTCCTCCCTGTGTAAACTTGGGCGCAATACCCAAGGAGGCGCAAACCCCTCTGTGCCTCAGTTTCATCATCTGTAAAATGGGAATAGCAATAGCAACTGCCTCACAGTTTTGCTGTGAGCATTAAAGGCGATAATCTTATAATCACTAAGGTTGATGACTTACACAAAGCATGCTGAAGGTGGGCAGTAATAATACAGATGGGAAGAACACGGTCCATCACGCCCACCCCACCAAGCTCTGTCTGAAAGGCAGGACAGGTGGCAATGAGTTATCTGCTGGGCCCTCCAGAAACAAAGCTGCCATCCACCCAGCCTTCCCGACTGTCCTGCACTTGGCCACCCGACACTTCACCCTGATGAAACAACGGGGGCTCCACCACTCACCTGAGCACCACCCTCCTCAACCTCTGAAACCTTAAACTAAAAGCTCACCTTTCCTCCCAGAATTGCTGTCTCCTTTCCTGGTCTCCATGGAAACAAACTCCATGGACCACTCCGGAGTCAGAGTAGCATTGGGATGACTGGGGGCATCACCACACCCTCACCTGGGGGACCAGGGGAATGACTGTCTTTCCATGGACTCGAGGAACATTCTTTTCCAGACAGGCTGGAACTCCGGAGGAGAGTCCCATCTTAGTGTCCTTGAGGGGTGCACTCTGAGCTTGCAGACATGGCTTCAGGAGCTTGAGGGCAGGTGCTCTAGTTACAGGCTCAGGCCAGGCTGGTCTCCCCTGGATGCTCACCTTCCTGCTTGGCGGAACAATACCTTCCAACTTTTGCCAAGACTGACCCCCAACCCACGAGAAGTGGGAGAGAGCTTTTCCAGCCTCGCTTTTACAGATCAGGAAACAGGGGCTCCGAGAGGCCAGGCACTCTGCCTGAGGACACACAGCTGACTCTTTACTCCTCCGGGGAGATGACCTTGACGGGGCTCCACCACTGCTGAGCCAGGCTGGAAAGTCAGCTCAATGCTCAGGGCAGAGTGCACATGCTGCAGTATACCTGGGATAGAGTAGGTGTTCAATAAACATTTTTTTAAAAACATTCCCCTTTTACACATAATTATTTTTTAAAATAACTAATTAAAAAAAAAACTACAATGCAGTAACTAGGCAGCTTCTACATAATATTCTGCTTAATCTTCATGGCATGTTCTATTTACTACCCCAGAGCAGGTATTAGTAATACCTGCTTTGTATTAGTAATCCCCTTTGGGGATTTCTACAAGTATTTAAGACAGGCCTGGTTTTGACAAAGCTAGCGAAAGTGTCTGGAGGGGGAGGGGTCCCCATTAGTGAGATCTGCCAGAGGGCTGTGCAAAGAGCCACTCACTGAAGCCGGTCCTGAGTGCTGACTTCTTACCAGGTCCTTGATGCAGATAAACTGTAGATGCACTGCTTGGGAATTTCCAAAGTACCCCCAACCCGGGAGGAGGTGAAAGGCAAAGACAAACGGAGAGGAGAGCGAATGCTGAGGAAGGCAATGGGGGAAGGGGTGGGCAGGGTGTTCCAGAGGCTTCTCTGTTCCTCCCTATTACAGGTGAATGCAGCAAACCTACAGGGGGGGTCCCCAGGACCTGGCTTCCCTGAGTCAACTCCCAGGCAAGGTCTCCAAGGACCAAAGTCCTCAGCCTGCCAGGTCTGGCCGTTCCTTCCTCCTGGAATCACGCAGGTTAGCGGGGCCGTGAGGGGGACCCAGTGCGGGCCTGCTGGCCGGGCAGCGCCCTCACGCCAGCTCAGCCTCCAGCACAGGTGGGACTGTCCCGGCCCCGACCGCCTCCTCTCCCTGCCCGGCCGCTGCCCACCACCCGCGGCCCCCGGCTAGTGCTCCTTTCACGTCCCGAGTGCCTCCTCCTGCCCCTGCCACCCTGGCTGAGGCCTGTCTTCATTCATCTTCCCAGATCCCTTGTCCCCTCCCAGACTCAGGGCTCCGAGTGGACCCGGGCTTGGGGAAGGATACGGTCCAGGTTAAAGGGAAGAGAAGAGGGCTCCTCCCCTCCTGCGCCAGGGCCCGCATTGGTCAGCGCAGTGTCCCCTCCGGGTCCCCTCCAGTCCTGGCTCAGGCTCTCCCACACGTGGTCCAAGGCACTGCTTTCTGGCTTTTGTCTTCAAAGGGTTAAGCCATGGCCAGGGANGCAACCTAGAAACAACAAGAGCCTCCAGCTTGTGGTAAGAATTCAGTGAGGCTTGAGATACCAAGTGCTGAATGCCATGCCTGGTAGGCGGTGAAAGTCTGACCAGGGTCAGTTCTTGTTTGGGGTTTTTTTTGGCTGCACCAGATCTTCGTTGCAGCACGCGGGATCTTTAGTTGCGGCACGTGGAATCTAGTTCCCTGACCGGGGATCGACTCCGGGCATGGAGGAGTCTTAGCCACTGACCCACCAGAGAAGTTCTGTGTTAGCCACTGCCGTGTCAGGGGAATCTCTGAGGCCCGCAGGCTGCCTCTCCTCTCTGGGAGGCAGGGCTGAGGGCTGGCAGCAGGCAGAGACTGCACGTGGGGTGGGTCCAGAGAGAGGCAGCCATGCTGCTACCACAAATGGAGAGGGAATCAGAAAAATCTGAGGGACAAAAACAGATGGTCTCCATCTCTCCAGAGACCTACTCTGAATCCCCCCGAAGCACAATCTAACCTGCACGCCTCCAGGCGACATGCTGGTATTGCCCAGCATGCCGGACAGCACAGCACAAGGGGTCTGGGCCCCCATCTCGGGGGCTGAGCCCAAACTCTGTAGCCCTGACCTGCAGGCAGAATTAGCTGTGTGTGCCCCCCGACCACGGTGAATCCAGAAATGCTCAGCTCCACCGCAGCCCAGTGCGGTAGCTGACGACAGATGGTTCGTGAAGTACCCAGGACGGGCCCCCAAGAGAGCCCCTCCTTACCCTTTGTGTCCTGAAATTCTCCAGCTCCTGAAATGTTCACTCTCGGGGTGGACCCGAGGCTGCTTTACTCACCCACCTTGTCTTGACCTTGGTCATCAGTCTCTAGTTCCCCTCACGCCTCCCTCTTTCAAACAATCCAACCACCCCCACTGTCAACCGCTGCACCAAGAACGCCCTAAAATTTAAAGGAAGAAATAGGAGCAATGCTTTGGGCAGAAAGCTTCCTTATCTTCCAGAGCCCTTCATTTATTAAGACGGAGAGTGCCCTCTACTTCAAGTTCAGAAACCTCTTTTCCAAAATACCCTCGTGAAGGGAGCCCTGGCCATCTGAATAGAAACTCTTATGAGACGTGGTACAGAATTTCCCACTATTTGTATGTGACCGTACAGCAAGAGACAGTAACATTTCAGCAATTCACACAAAAGGAAACACAATTGGCCAACTCAAAAAAAAAAAAAAATCACTAATCAATGAAAATAAAATGCCAGTTTTACATTTCTATCAAATAATTCGCTATCTAATCTTATAAGTTGTTTTTCATGTTTACTCAGTCACATATAGCTCTGTGTATGTATGCTTTTAGCTGGCTTTCCCCCTCCCCCACAAAATGAGGGCATGTTCTAACTCACTATATTGAGGACCCCTCTCTGGGCCAGGAAACACAGCCAACTTCATGATGCTTTGTTTCGTTTAGTTTTGTGTTGAATCACCATGCCACTTGTCATTCCCTTGTGTGGATGGAGACCCACTGTGTTTAGCAGTTGCCTACTGATGGGTTGTTTACAGTTTTGGGTCTTTCTTTTATGAGCAATGCATCTTTGCATGTGTATGTTTGAACACCTGAGTGAGCATAATCATAGAAAAAACCAACATCCATAAATGCTGGCTCATATAGCAAAACATATATTATATATAACCCACATATATGACATACATATAATACATAAATATAATATATAACATATATATGTGTGTGTGCGCACACATTTTAAATTTTGACAGAACCAAATTGTCCTCCAAATACATTACTGTTGAATTGGTAACAACATCCATCTAATACTTTAATTTTTTTTTTTTAATAAAAAGACCACTTTAAGATTTAAGATTACAGAGATGGTAAAAACCAGCCCAGATGGGCTCAGGTTTGAGGTTCTTTGGCTGAGTTACCAGAGGTCCCCCAAATAAACCCCCAAACCAGTAATGCATGAACATGTAAATGCTTTGGACGCCCAGCATCAACTTCTGTTTCCTGCCTGGAGAGCCCCTTGCAAAAGCAGCAATGGGAAGGCAGATGGGCTGACATGCAGGCTCCACCCTGGGCCCTCTCCTGCCACCCCCAGCTCTCAGGGCTCAGACAGGTACCCTGAGGGAGGAAGGAGCCAGGCTGGGTCACTAGAAAAGATTCCATTTCAATCCCAGCTCTGGCAGTGGCCTACCAGAGGACTTTGCACCAGTTGCTAAGACTCCCCGAGCCTCAGTTTTCCTAGTTTGTAAAATGGGCCCAATAAAACCCGCCGGGCTCACTTGTGATGAGGGTCAGATGTGGGAAAGGATGTGAAAGTAACTGGTTTTCCTTCCTTCTGTTTCGGGTTTGCTGTCAGGCCTACAGCTGGGGAATCGGGGAGCCCAGTCTGGGGTTTTCTGACCACAAGTGCTTTCCCAGAAACAATCTTCTCTGAAGTTGTTAGGGTTTTTTTGTTTTTTTTTTTAATCTGAATAGATTATATATGCAATACAAAGTTCAAAAGATCTAGAAGGCTAAATGTGAGAAGCATCCCTTCCCGTTCCTGCCCCCTCAGCCCCCACTCCCCCTTCCCAGAGGCAGCCTTGCCACCTCTTTCTTCTGTTCTCCTCTGGGGTCAGTCTTTGCACTCTTTCACAAAAATGCAGCATTCTACATCTATTACTCTGCATCTTGCTTTTTAAAAAGTTCACCAACATTTGTTGAAGTTTTTCCCCTATCAGTACATATGGCACTTCCTCTTTCCTTTTCCTCCCTACTTTCTACTTTGAAATATTTTCATGCTATTAAAAAAAAATGTTGCAAGAATAGGGAAAATAAACAATCATATTTTTAACTTCTTGAGAGAGTCCCTTGGACAGCAAGATCAAACCAGTCAATCCTAAAGGAAACCAACCCTGAATATTAACTGGAAGGACTGATGCTGAAGCTCCAATACTTTGACCACCTGATGCGAAGATCCGACTCACTGGAAAAAATCCTGATGCTGGGAAAGATTGAAGGCAGGAGGAAAAGGGAGTGACAGAGGACGAGATGGTTGGATGGTGTCACTGACTCAATGGACATGAGTTTGAGCAAACTCCAGGAGACAGTGAAAGACAGGGAAGCCTGGTGTGCTGCAGTTCCTGGAGTTGCAGAGAACTGGATGCGACTTAGTGACAGAACAACAGCAACAATTATTAATACCGGCCATGTTTGTTTTATCTTTTTTTTTTCCTAAGCTATCCAAGAGTTAGTATTTCAGTCCTAAATATCTCATCAGGTATCTCCTAAGAAGAAAGATATTCTCCATAACCACATTATGATGAGCACATTCAGGAAACAGTATCAGTACACTGCTGTCATGCTATGCTGCCTATAATCACCCTGCCCCAGGCATCTGACTTTAAAACCTTTTAGAATACTCAGGTTTCGGTGAAGTATTTCCCATTGCATTTCTGGTCATGTCGCTAAATCTAGAACAGTCCCAGCTTCTCCAGTCTTTTAGAACATTGACATTTTTAAGTATCCAGGCCAGTTTTGCGAACTAGCCCTCAATTTGGATTTCCCCAAATCCTTCAGGACATTTTTTTTTTTCTTTTTGCAGAAATAGTACATAGCTGACATTACACCTCATTATTTTTTATGACAACAGAGTACCCAGTGTATACAATAGCTAGTCCTCTATCCAAAGATGTCTAGATGATTTCCAATAATTTGTTTTATACAAAATGACACAATGAACATTTTTAAAACTGTCATTTTGAAAGTTTCTGAGTATAGAGTAGGTCTATAGGATATACACCGAGAAGATAAATCACTGTACTTACATATATTTGCATTTGTAATCCTGAACGTTATTGCTAAATAGCCCTTTACTGAGGATATATTTATTAATACTTCCACTTACACTGTGAGGATGCTTGCCCCTGACGCTTGTCATACTTTCAAACTTTCTCCCTGTGTCCTGGCTCATAGGCCACGCGACCTTGCTGAGCCACTGTCTGACAAGATTTCCTTACATTTTCCCCTGTGAGTTTGGGCTACAATCCAAAGAAAATCCCATCTTCCAAAGACAAAGCCCAAAGAATTCTCCTGGAGCAGAATTCCTGATCTTGTTTGTTAAGTAAGCTGCTATGATTCAAAAAGAGGGGTTTGTTAAGCAATGCCTGAGGTGTGCCTGTGAAGTGTGCACTCCTAACACGCTCATTTTACAGCTATGCAAACAGGCTCAGGAGGTCAGGCAGCCTGGCCACTCCCGTTTGTGTGCTCAGCTGCTCAGCTGCGTCTGACTCTTTGTGACGCTATGAACTGTGGCCTGCCAGGCCCCTCTGTCCATGGGATTCTCCAGGCAAGAATACTGGAGTGGGCTGCCATGCCCTCCGCCAGGGGATCTTCCTGACCCAGGGAGAAAACCTGCATCTATCTAGACTACAGTTTGAGCGAGGATTAACCAACCCAGACCGGTTTGACATCCCCGAAGTGAAAATAGCCTCCTTGGATGTTGGGAGAGTTGGACAGATACAAAAAAAACAAAACCCTACAAAGTAACTCCAAATCCAAAAATTGCCAGTCTCTGGCCGAAGCTTCCTGCTCAGATGATGTCGTCTTGGTTTTCACCTTCCCATTCTCAAGCTACCTGAAAACTACCTTCCCCAGAACGCATCACTCTACAGAGCCTCTACAGAGGCTCTTTGGACTTCTGTAGACTACACTTCCCAGAATACAGTGCTGCCGCATCCGCCGGCACGCTTCCGCTTCCGGCCTAGGGTTCTCTGGGAGTTGTGGTCTCAAACGGTACTGGGGTTGAGTCCTGGTGGTAAGCCCACGTGGCACAAAGACTTGGAGTGGGAATAGATTCTGTCTTTATAAACCGGAGGCACCAAGCATGGCATCCGGTCCCATCATTTCATGGGAAATAGATGGGGAAACAGTGGAAAGAGTGTCAGACTTTATTTTGGGGGGCTCCAAAATCACTGCAGGTGGTGACTGCAGCCATGAAATTTAAAACACGCTTACTCCTTGGAAGAAAAGTTATGACCGACCTAGATAGCATATTCAAAAGCAGAGACATTACTTTGCGGACTAAGGTCCGTCTAGTCAAGGCTATGGTTTTTCCAGTGGTCATGTATGGATGTGAGAGTTGGACTGTGATGAAGGCTGAGCACTGAAGAATTGATGCTTTTGAACTATAGTGTTAGAGAAGACTCTTGAGAGTCCCTTGGACTGCAAGGAGATCCAACCAGTCCATTCTGAAGGAGATCAGCCCTGGGATTTCTTTGGAAGGAATGATGCTAAAGCTGAAGCTCCAGTACTTTGGCCACCTCATGCGAGGAGTTGACTCATTGGAAAAGACTCTGATGCTGGGAGGGATTGGGGGCAGGAGGAGAAGGGGACGACCGAGGATGAGTTGGCTGGATGGCATCACTGACTCGATGGACGTGAGTCTGAGTGAACTCTGGAAGTTGGTGATGGACAGGGAGGCCTGGGGTGCTTTGATTAATGGGGCTGCAAAGAGTCGGACACGACTGAGCGACTGAACTGAACTGAACTGAACCAAGCAGGCCTAAAGTCACTTTCCACTTCCCTTTATCCAGCAGATTGGCTCTGTGACCACACCACCCTGGGAATCTATCGGTTGCGACTACCTCTGACGGACTTCAGGGTCAGCAGAGGCTCATTTAGGAGGATCACGGTATTCACTTCACTGCTGAGTCTTCTAAAGGCCCTGAGGTTCGGTCCTTTGGCCCCTTTGGCATATTTCCTCAGAAGCACACCCTGTTTCTTCCTCCCTGAGACACCCGCACCTTCTAAGCAGCGAAGAAAAAAGAAAAAAAGGAAGCACCTTTTAAAAGTTCCCTGGTTCCTTCAGATAGTCAAATAGTTGTATTACAGGCAGGAAGTTCAAGAATAAAGTCTGGCGACTGAAGTCTGCTTCGGAATCAATAGCTGAAAGCAGAGTTCTCAACCTCCTCTTTGTTAAAACCCACATGCCCACGCCAACGGAGATCCGCTGAATCAGTCCGGACTAAGCTGAATCCGTTTGGAGAAAGCTCCTCACATGAGCTGCAGCCAAGGTCAAAGCCTCAGGTTTACAGGGGAAATACTAGATGCTTGTATTCTAGACTTACCTATATTTTCTTAAAGAAGCCACCAGACTGCCTGAGTTGAGAGCAATAAATGTACATGCTTTATCACTGCATCCGCAGGACCCAGCCCATGCTGTCCTCGGGGTTGATATGCAGCTGGCATTTACCAGATGGCCAGTTGTCTGTGGCCTGTGGCCATTCATACTTCAGTGCTTGAATCTTCCTGGATGTTGAATATTTTGAATACAGTCCCTAAAAGTTACAGTCATTGTTTTGAAAGGGTGTATGTGTGTGTGTGTGTGTGTGTGTGTGTGTGTGTACGCGTGTGTGCACAAGCACACTTCAGGGGGTGTAGGTGGAATTCAAGAAAATTCAAGCTGGGAGAGACAGAGAATAGTCAGAGGCATAAATATTTGATGGCAACACTCAGAGAATACTGGAACTCAGAGAAAACAAAAATCAATGTGGCCACAGGTCATCATGGAAGGCTTCTGGAAACCTGACCTACTTCTGGTAGGTCAGGACCAAGGAGGTGATCAGCTCACGTAACTAACAGCACATGTCCAATCAGTGGGAAGAGGATGAGGAATGTCATTTTGGCTTAATCCAGCCAAGATTCAATCTCTGCAGCTGGACATCCTGGCATGGGGTCGCAACAAAAGCAAGGGAACCTCTGACACCAAGTGTAACTGAATACAGCCCCTTCTCTGGGGTTAATTTACAATAAGCATTTAATGATTCCTATATTCTTCACCGAATGTTTATGGAAGGATGGAAAGTTCCACTGCACAATTCTTTTTAAAATCCACAGTAGTGTTGGGGTTAAGATTAGACCTTTTTGTTCTAGAAAAAGCAGCACTTTTTTGTATCTCCCCTTCCTTCCCTTTCCAGCTCTCCACACTTCTCTCAAAATTTAAAATTCCTTTCCCGTCACCATTCAGAGCAATCAAGGTCTTTCGCAGCTCCTTTCTCACACCTGCCTCATCACCCCCACCACTGCTACAGGTGACCCTTGAACAATGAGAGGCTTCTGGTGCTGACCCCCTCGAAGTGAAACATCTGCCTATAACCTCACAGTCAGTTGCACCCCACCCCACAATCCCAGGTTCTGCATCCAGGGATCCAACCGTGAGCTGCGCAGCAAGTACGTATTGACCAAAGTCAGACCCATGCTGTTCGAGGGTCGACTGCAGCACTTACGGAGACTGCTGCTGTGCAGCTGGAATCTTCATCTTGCAAGTGAGAGAAAAGTCAACTAAACTGGCTTGAACAAGAAGGGAGGTGACCAGCTCATGTAACTACGAGCCCAGGCCTGCGGTCACAGCTGGACCCAGGAGGCCAGACGATGTCATGATACGCAGCCTCTCTCCATCTCACCCTGTCACTTCCCTCGATGGGGACTTTGCCCTCAGGCAGGTCGTCTCCCACAGTAGTCTCGGGAACTCCAAGTTTCCCTTCTCCCAGCTTCTCATCCACAAGGAAGGAGAGCGCCTGACCCACCATGTCAAGTGAAAGCCCTGAGCCCAAGTTCTCATCAGCTCCCAACGTGGACGAAGTGCCCCTGCCTGAGTCGCCGTCTGGATGGAGATGGAACACAGGGACTAGCTTAGGCGGGATCAGATGATCACACCTGTGATCATCAGGTCAGGGACAGTCCTCACCATCAACCCAGGGACCTGGAGTGTGTGCGAACTTGTTTCCCTAAGGCAGGCGGGAGACGGGCCGCAGACAGGAAGGTGGACGTTGGGCTAGACCGTGCCTGTCTGCCAGGATGCACGCTGGGTGGCACTTCACACTGATGAGCCAGTTAATCACCATGAACACGACCTCCCTTGGTGGTCCACCGGCTAAAATTTTGTGCTCCCAGTGCAGGGGGCAGGGGTTCAATCCCCAATCAGGGGATTAGATTCCACATACCACATCTAAAAGACACCATATGCTGCAATGATGATCGAAGATTCCATGTACCTCAACACACAGCTGGCACAACCAAACCAACAAACAGAAATACTCACCAGAGGGATTATTACCCCATTGAATTGATGAGTAAACTGAGGCTAGTAGGGAGACAATGAGGTTTACACCAGGCAGTCCTAACTCCAGAGCCAGGTGCATCTGGATGCTCAGCGAAGGGAAGGGTCTTCAGTCAACAGGACCCCATTCCCCAGCAGGCAGTTTAGTGGTCCCTGCCACTTGTCCACCTTCCACCCTAAGCAGCTCAAGAAAGTATTTCTAATAAACATACAGGCCCTTTCCACTAGAACAGTTTATTTTAAAGATTGTGGTTAAAGGGGTCTATGAATTTGGATGCTATTTCTGATGAAAGTCTGTGTGCCCCTGATATCCTCCACATGATGATACTTAAAGCTGGGGGCGGGGGGGGGGGGGTTGGGAGATGATTATAGTTAAAGGTCAAGAGGGTAGGACCCTCTATCATGGGATTAGGGCCATGTCGGGACACAGTGATAAAGCAGCTGTTTGACAGCCAGGAAGTGGGTTCTTACCAGGAACTAAACTGGCCAGCATCTTGATCTCAGGCTTCCAGCCTCCAGAGCTATGAGAAATAAATATCTGGCATTGAAGCCATTCAGTTCAGTTAGATCAGTCACTCATCCTGTCTGACTCTTTGAAACCCCATGGACTGCAGCACGCCAGGCTTCCCTGTCCATCACTAACTCCCAGAGCTTGCTCAAACTCATATCCACCAAGTCAGTGATGCCATCCAACCATCTTGTCCTCTGTGGTCCCCTTCTCCTCCTGCCTTCAGTCCTTCTCAGCATCAGGGTCTTTTCTGATGAGTCAGTTCTTAGCATCAGGTGGCCAAAGTACTGGAGCTTCAGCTTCAGCATCAGTCCTTCCAGTGAATATTCAGGACTGATTTCCTTTAGGATTGACTGGTTTGATCTCCTTGCAGTCCAAAGGACTCTCAAGAGTCTTCTCCAAAACTGCAGTTCAAAAGCATCAATTCTTCAGCACTCAGCTTTCTTTATGGTCCAACTCTCACATCCATACATGACTACCAGAAAAGCCATAGCTTTGACTAGATGGACCTTCGTCAGCAACGTAATGTCTCTGCTTTTTAATATGCTGTCTAGCTTTTTGGTCATAGGTTTTCTTCCCAGGAGCAAGTGTCTTTTAATTTCATAGCTGCAGTCACCATTTGCAGTGATTTTGGAGCCCAAGAAAATAAAGCCTGTCACTGTTTCCCTTGTTTCCCCATTGCCTTGAAGTGATGGGACCGGATGCCATGATCTTTGTTTTCTGAATGCTGACTTTTAAGCCAGCTTTTTCACTCTCCTCTTTCACTTTCATCAAGAGGCTCTTTAGCTCCTCTTTGCTTTCTGACATAGGGTGCTGTCGTCTGCACATCTGAGGTTACTGATGTTGACTGAAGCCACTCAGTCGATAGAGTTTTATTATGGCAGCCAGGGCTGACTAATGCAGATGTGGGGAAAAATGACACCTTCGTGTACGCTGACCTTTAACTGAAATTTCACATTTCCTTCCATGACGACTGTAGGCAAAGGACACAGGAGTATCAGCAAGGCCTGTGACTTCCTCACTCTCAGAAACTGCAGATGTCTTCACATCACACATAGTTGTTGCCGACATCGGAAAATATCATCGACGCTCATCACTTCTTGGAAAGTCTAACATTATTAGACTGCTTGCTAGAGCTGGTTGTTAAATATGTCACTAACAAGCACAGGAATTATTATATCACAAATTTGCATGCTTTTTATCTTAACTGTATTCAATATAACCGGCATCTTCAAGGCTCCTTGAACTTTATTTTATACACTTAAAAATACTATTTGAAGAGCTTCCCTGATGGTACAGTCGTTAAGACTCTGCCTGCCAACGCAGGGGACGTGGGTTCAATCCCTGGTCCAGGAAGATCCAACATGCTGCAGGGCAACTAAGCCCGTGCGCTTATCATAACTACCAAGCCCTCATGCCTAAAGCCTGTGCACTGCTAACAGAGAACTCACTACAACGAACACCAACCTGCCACAACCAGACAAGTCCACACCCAGCAATGAAGACCCAGTGCAGCCAAAAGTAAACACACAAATAAGTAAAAAAAAACAATTTTTTAAATTATTTGAAGGACACAGGTGTGGGCCTAGAAGAAGTCTGGGGAGTAACTGTTCTCTTCCTTGTTACAACATCTCATGGAAAGAACCACTGATGGACTCACAAGGTTCTGCCCAAAGCAGATAAGCCCTAGGGACATCCGGGCCGCCAGCAAATCCCCAGGGATATTTGCAGTTAGGAGCGAGGGCCGAAGATAGGGGTTACAGGAACACAAGCCTGGGGTTCCCACAGGCAGACTACTCCTCACCATCGGAGAGACCCAACCCTGGAATGGACCGACTCCCACTCCTGCCCCCCCACCCCCGCCGCCCCAAGTGAGGTAGGCTCCTCTGATAAGGGAGGCTCACTGTCCCAAGGCGATCCTCTGGAAAATAAATCGGATCATGTCACTCAGTCACCTGACACTTCCGTGGCTCCGCAGTGTCCTCGGGAATCTCATCGAGGCTCTGTTCCGCAGCCCACAAGGGCCGACCCGTGCAGCCTCACCTTGCCCTGTCACCCTGTCACTCCTCCTGCAGCTTTGGAACGTGCCTTGCTCCCTCCAGCCTCACGCCTTCCGGCCCCATGGGCCCCTCTGCCTGCACCGTCTTCAGCTCCTTGCCCAGCTGACGCCCTTTCCTCCGGCGTCACCAAGACTCCCTCCAGGACACCGAAAGCACCCTGCTTCTTTGCTCAGAGACACTGTGATGGGATTGCCGGCCAGGGGTTGCAAACCCAAAAGACAACACGGGGATGATGAGGTACTGTGGGCTAACGTGACCCAGGGCAGCCACCATCCCCGGGGCTGGAGGAACACGGGAAGCAGGTGATGATGACAACATAGAGGCTTAGAGGGGGGTCTCAGAGCTGGGCCCAGGCCTCTGAGGAGGAGCCAGCCAGCTTGGGAGTCGCAGTTGGAACGTCAGCACCCTGGAGAGGGGCCCTGACGGTGGCGGCGTCCCTGCCCTTGCGGAAGCTGTCACAGGTGGTAACCTGGTGTACCCGCGAGCTCAGTCTCCCCTCCAGACCCCCAGTGATTCGGCCGTGTTGTGCCAAGTGGCCCCCACCCTGGAAACCTTGCCAACAATCATTCCTCAGGGACAGTGTGTCAGAAGCTCCTTTCCTGGCTGCACTGGGTGTCTGCTAGGTTATCTAAACTCTCCTTGATCTTTTTCGGGGGTGGGGTGGGGTGCTTGTGGGACTTTAGTGCCCTGACCAGGTATCGAACACCCATGGCCCCTGCCTCAGAAGTGCAAAGTCTGATCTCGAACCTGGGCTGGGACTAGAGTATCCAAGCTAGGCTGCTGGTGCAGGATTTGGGGTGGGATCACCTTGGGGCGGGGGGCTGTGCAGGGTCAACCCTGAGAAGGAGCATCACCTTAAACTCTTCACCTGAGCCCTCTCATGGCCTCATCTTGAACACTGGGACCCTGCCTTGGACCCCGCCAGACACCTAGTAGGGGCCCTGTAACGTGTTACATCAATGAGCCCAGGCCTCCATTCTCCAGGGGCACCAGCCCACTGGGAGTAGTGAATTCTCTACATCATCGTTTGGTATATCTGCCTTTCAAAATCCCCTCTCTTAGATGGTGAATTTTATATTATACATTTTTTAATGGGAAAAAAAATGCCCCCACCAATAGTAAGCCGCTGGGTGCTGTGAGAAGTACCCCTGCTTTGGAGTCAGACTGCCTGGGTTCAAATGGAAGGGATTCTACTTCCTTACTGTGTGGCCACAGGCAAGTCACTGCCTGGGATTCCCAACATGAAAGACTATAATGCTCTTATTTTGTTTAAACAAGTTTGAATAGAGTTCTGATCCATATCCCTTCTTTGCTCCATAGGACGTGAAGGGTTTCCGCAGGACAGTCCCCTTCTCCCATGGGCTAGGGTCCCCAGTCGTGGTTTTGATTCAGCCCCACACTGGATCACTCTTGCTCACTCAGAGAGGCAGGTCTTCTGTGTCTGAGCTGCAGTCAGGGCTCACAACAAAAGGAAACAGACTTGTGTAGAGTACCTACCATGCCCCAGATATGGTGCTGGGGCTTTTGTTGTATTTGCAGCTCCCTGAGGGACGGAGGCTTGACATCACAAGGGGTGAAAGTTGATAAATAGTAAACCTTCCCACCTGCCACATACTGTCTTAAGCACTCATAATTGTTAAGCCATTGAATCCTTAAAACAGCCCTACAAAGTGGGTACCATTTTCACCACTCCCATATCACAGATGAAGAAACTGAGGCCCTGGGTGCCTCAGGTCACAGTCAGGGAGAGACAGAGTCAGTCTCCAGCCCCAGACCACCTGGCTCTGAACCATGTGCATCTCCACTTCCCCAAGTCATTTCTCCCCATCAGGCAGAAACAAGAACTGGCCATCACAGGACAGCCCCAGAAGGAGGCCCAGGGCTCCCCTGGAGCAGAATGAAGGGGCAGCTGAGGACCGCAGGGGGCCCAGCCTCGGCATGAAGCCCGTGTTGAGTGCCTCTCATTGTGTCTGAAAATGCCAGGAGCTCCTAGACAACTTACCAGGAACCGAGGACACTCCCAGCCTCCACCCAAGGGCAGGAGTCCCGGCCTGAAGGCCTAGACCCTAGCTTTGCACCACCACGAGCTGGCTGTGTGACTTGGGGTCAGTCACTGCCTCTCTCTGGCCCAGTTCCTTCCTCCTGCAAGTGAGTAAGCTGGGCCTGAACCTCCGTCACTGAGGGCCTGGCTCCCCCTGGGGAAGAGCTAGAGGGTGCGCTACTCTGATCAGTGGTCGGCCACAAGCTGCCCTGCCCCCAACAGCCCCTAGTGTGGGAAGCAGGGTGGCCCCTCCTAGCCTGGCCCTCAGTGTGTCACTGAGAAGGCCCAACCATGACCCCAGCTTCCTCCCCAAAGGAGGCCCCTAGTCCTGGGCTGACCACTGCTGGGTGCGCCCCCAGACGGCACCCATGGTGGTCTCAACCCAGTTCCACCCAGATGCAACCTCCCCATCTGGCATCTGAGCCTCCTAAACAATTATTAACAGCTCGCCAGGATGGGCGGGGGCTCTTGAATGGGTGATTCTGTCCCCAGGCAGGGTTTCCTGACTTAACAAATAAAAATGCAGTCTTTGCAAAATGATTCCACTAAAAAGTTGTGAGCTTTTTATCTGCAATGCAAATGTAACTGGGAAACTGGTATTTTAACTGGCAACCTTGTACTCGGGGGACATACGTCCACATTTGGAGACGTTTTTGAGGATCACAATGGAGGGCTTCTATTGGCAGCTAGTGGGCGAAAGCCCAGCAGCTGCTCAACACCCCACCACACCCAGGACGGCTCCAGTACAGGGAACGACCCAGCCCCAAATGCCCGAGGTGGACACACCGGCCCTGGGTCCTTCCGGAGGCTGACACACATACCCACCGGTGATCTCAGGGACTCGTCAGAGGGGTGGTGGTGGTCGTCCTCATGTGAAAGCCTGGGAAACCGAGGCACAGTTCAAATGACTTGTTCAAGTTCACACAACGTGGAGTCTTCCACCTGTCTGTGTCCTCTCCTCTCTAACAACCTCCTCTGTCCCTCTAGACATGGAGCCACGCAAGGCCAGCAAGGAAGTTCAGTGGGGGCGCGGGGATGGGTGGAGCTCTGCAGGGTCCCCAGACCCCCAGGGCAGGGCTGGCACTGTGGGCGCCCAGTGGGTGGGCAAGCCCGTCCAGGAGAGCGAGGCTCCCAGGAATGCTGCCAGTTGTGCCACCAGGGGGCAGCAGAGACTTGGAAATGAGTCCATGCGCCCGCACCTTCTATCCCTGGAAGGAAGCGGGCCTTCATCCGGACTCCGGGGGTCCACCTGCAGAGGCGCTGCCGCTGAGGGAGGTCTGTCTGCACGGGCACCGGCGTCGGGTTTGTGGGAGTTTTCCTGTCTGTTTTACAGCTCCCAGGTAATTCTAATGGGCAGCCGAGATTGAGAAAGAAGGCCTTGGTTTTCATGCCTACTTTCACACCAGAGTCACTTTGGAGCTTTTAAAAAATATCAATACCAATATGGAAACGACCCGGCTGCCCATCGACAGAGGAAGGGATGAACGAAATGTGGCATATACAGCGGATATTCCTCTTCCATGAGAGGGTGAAATCTGACACCTGCTACCTGCATGGAGCTGGAACACACTGTGCTTCCTGTGTTAACAGCTGGACACCAAAGGACAGATACTGCATGACCCCGTTTATATCAGTTTCCCAGAGCAGTCAAATTCACAGAGACAGAGAGGGGACTGGGTAAAATGCACCCCGCACTGTTCACTGCGGCAGTTCACAACAGTCAAGACAGGGAAGCAGCCTCAATGTCCATCAGCAGAGGAATGGATAAAGAAGACACGGGGTGTGTGTCCGAGAGAGCGGTGGTGGTTATCCTCCACCACTGTGTGTGAGCGTGAGCCGAGTCATTGGAAAAGACTGATACCGGGAAAGACTGAAGGCAAAAGAAAGGGGCGACAAAGGATGAGACGAGTAGATGGCATCACTGACTCGGTGGACGTGAAACTGAGCAAACTCTGGGAGACAGCGAAGGACAGGAAAGCCTGGCATGCTCCAGTCCATGGGCTTGCATAAGTTGGACACAACTGAGCAACTGAACAATAACAACAACATAATATATATAATATGTAAGATGCATAATATGTAGTATATATATAATGGAATGTTACTCAGCCACGAAAAAGAATGAAGTAATGTCATTTGCAGCTACGTGGATCAACCTGAAGATTATCATACTAAGTGAAGTCAGTTCAGTTCAGTTCAATCATGTCCGACTCTTTGCAACCCCATGGATTGCAGCATGCCAGGCCTCCCTGTCCATCACCAGCTCACAGAATTTACTCAAACTTTTGCCCATTGAGTCGGTGATGCCATCCAACCTTTCTCATCCTCTGTCGTCCCCTTCTCCTCCCGCCTTCAATCTTTCCCAACATCAGGGTCTTTTCAAATGAGTCAGCCCTTCACATTGGTGGTCAAAATATTGGAGTTTCAGCTTCAACACCAGTCCTTCCAATGAATAGTCAGGACTGATTTCCTTTAGGATTGACTGGTTGAATCTCCTTGCTGTCCAAGGGACTCTCAAGAGTCTTCAACGTAGTTCAAAAGCATCAGTTCTTCAGCACTCAGCTTTCTTTATAATCCAACTCACATCCATACATGACTACTGGAAAAACCATAGCTTTGACTAGATGGACCTCTGTTGACAAAGTAATGTCTCTGCTTTTTAATATGCTGTGTAGGTTTGTCATACCTTTTCCTCCAAGGAGCAAATGTCTTTTAATTTCATGGCTATAATCACCACCTGCAGTGATTTTGGAGCCCCCAAAAATAAAGTATCTCACTGTTTCTATTGTTTCCCCATCTATTTCCCATGAAGTGATGGGACCAGATGCCATGATCTTCATTTTCTGAATGTTGAGTTTGAAGCCAATTTTTTCACTCTCCTCTTTCACTTTCATCAAGAGGCTCTTTAGTTCCTCTTCACTTTCTGCCGTAAGGGTGGTGTCATCTGCATATCTGAGGTTGTTGATATTTCTCCCAGCAATCTTGATTCCAGCTTGTGCTTCTTCCAGCCCAACATTTCTCATGATGTACTCTGCATGTAAGTTAAATAAGCAGGGTGACAATATACAGCCTTGATGTACTCCTTTCCCAATTTGGAACCAGTCTGTTGTTCCATGTCCAGTTCTAACTGTTGCTTCTTGACCTGCATACAGATTTCTCAAGAGGCAGGTCAGGTGCTCTGGTATTCCCATCTCTTGAGGAATTTTCCAGTTTATTGTGATCCACAGAGTCAAAGGCTTTGGCATAGTCAATAAAGCAGAAGTAGAGGTTTTTTGATGATCCAACGGATCTTGGCAATTTGGTCTCTGGTTCTTCTGCCTTTTCTAAATCCAGCTTGAATATCTGAAAGTTCACAGTTCACGCACTGTTGCAGCCTGGCTTGGAGAATTTTGAGCATTACTTTACTAGCACGTGAGATGAGTTCAATTGTGCAGTTTTTTAAGTATTCTTTGGCATTGCCTTTCTTTGGGATTGGAATAAAAACTGTCATTTTCCAGTCCTGTGGCCACTGCTGAGTTTTCCAGATTTGCTGGCATATTGAGTGCAATACTTTCACAGCATCATCTTTTAGAATTTGAAATAGCTCAACTGGAATTCCATCACCTCCACTAGCTTTGTTGGTAGTGATGCTTCCTAAGGCTCACTTGACTTCACATTCCACAAACCCATGGACTGTAGCCACCAGGCTCCCCTGTCCATGGGATTCTCCAGGCAAGAATACTGGAGTGGGTTGCTATGCCCTTCTCCAGGGGATCTTCCTGACCCAGGGATTGAACCTGGGTCTCCTGCACTGCAGGCAGATTCTTTATACTGCTGAGCCACAGGGGAAGCCTTGAAGTCAGACAGAGAAAGACAAATATCATGTGATATCACTTATATGTGAAACCTAAAAAATGTGATGCAAATGAACTCCTTTACAAGACAGAAACAGACTCTCAGGCTTTGAAAACGAATTTATGGCTACCAAAGGGGAAAGGTCAGGGGAGGGAACAACTAGGAGTTGGGGATTAATATACACACACTGCTACATATAAAACAGATAATCGACAAGGACCTACTGCATGGCACAAGGAGCCCTGCTCAGTCCCCGGGAATGACATATATGGGACAGAATCTGAAAGAGAGCTAGTCTATGCATATGTGTAACCGAATCATTTTGCTGTATGCTGGAAACTAACACAGCACTGTAAATCAACTACAATATAAAATAAAAATTAAATTTAAAAGTGGTTTCAATGGCAAATTTTGTGTTGTGTATATTTTACCACAATTAAAAAGAAAAAAACAACCCATGTAGTGGGAACATAAATGCTGGGTTTCATGATTAAAGTTGCTGTTGCTGTTCACTCACTCAGTCGTGTCCGACTGTTTGCGACCCCATGGACGGCAGCACACCATGCTTTCCTGTCCTTCACTATCTCTCTGAGTTTGCTCAAACTCGTGTCTATTGAGTCGGTGATGCCATCCAACCATCTCATCGTCTGTCACCCCGTTCTCCTGCACTCAGTCTTTCCCAGCATCGGGTTACAAAACAAAACACAAACGTCCACAGGTTTCATCAGACTTATAAGATGGTCTGGGGGTTGAGCTCTGAACACTGATACGTTCTAAGTGTCCCAGATGAATTTAACATACATTGGGAGACAGGTCCCTGGTCTAAGATTATTCAAAGACTCCAGCATCCAGGAAGAAGAGTGGGCATGCCAATCCCTCTATCTGTTGGGATGGTTTTAAAATCTGTCCCCAAATTCTCTGATGCCCTTCCTTCAAAAGATGGAGCCTAATTCCCCTCCCCCTGAGTGTGAAGGACTTAGTGACTTGCTTCTAACAAAGAGGAAAAATAAATAGGAGGAGTGATGGTGATGGAGAAATAGGCTGTCCACCAACAGCCCCAAGAGGGAGCCATCACAGAAGCGGAAACTGGGACTTCCCTGGCGGCCCAGTGGCTAAGAATCCACCTACCAACACAGGGCAAGCAGGTTTGATCCCTGGTCGGAGAAGGCGATGGCACCCCAGTACTCTTGCCTGGAAAATCCCATGGACAGAGGAGCCTGGTGGGCTGCAGTCCATGGGGTTGCTAAGAGTCGGACATGACTAAGTGACTTCACTTTCACTTTCACGCATTGGAAAAGGAAATGGCAACCCACTCCAGTGTTCTTGCCTGGAGAATCCCGGGGACGGGGGAGCCTGGTGGGCTGCCGTCTATGGGGTCGCACAGAGTCGGCCACGACTGAGCGACTTCACTTTCACTTTCAGGGAACTAAGATCCCACACGCTGTGGGGGAACGTAGCCCAGTGCTGCAGCTAGAGAGTCCATACCACAGGTCCTGAGCCTGGGTGCTCCAGAGCTTGTTCACCACAACAAGAGAAACCCACGCTCCGCAACGAAGACCCAGCACGGCCAAAAAAAGACAAAAGAAAACAAATGAGCGGATGCTGCAGTCCCAGGCAAGTCCCATCTGACTCTCTGGCTGCAACCACAGGAGCGATCCTGAGTCAGAACCACCCGGTTAAGTTATTTCCGAATTCCGATCCCACAAAAGTGGTAAGACAGTGTCTGTTTTAAGCCAATAAACTTTGGGATAATTTGTTGCACGACAGATAGTAAACACATGCATTCAGGAGTCACTGAACTGTGCTCTTATCCACAGCTTCCATTTACCGACCCCCCCACCCCCCGACCTGTCCATTCATTTTTCCATCTGTCTATCCGTTGATCTACCTAGGTATTCATTCATTTATGCATGTACACACCCACCCATCCATCCGCCATCCTAGAACACAGGGCCTAGCACACAGGAGGCTCACGTCGAGTGAATGAATAAACGATCTCTAAATGAGTCCTCTGGGTTAAGGCCTGAGACGGGCCAGCGGACTTACCAAGAAACACGACTCTCAGATCACACGTGACTAGTACCTGGTCCTGCCGGACAAGCCTGCACCGCCTGGGAACATACGCTGGCTCCCAGAGACAGCTGGCCCCCTCGTGGGGAGGGTCCTGCCTGGCTGAGCCCACCAGCCTCATTTCCTCCTCTGAGAACCAACCCCTCCTCCCCACAGGAGAAGAGAGCTGGCAAGAGGTGCCAGGATGCAGGAGGTCACCACAACAGGTCAGGGACGTGTGAGCTTCTGGGAGTCCCACGGGCACCAGGAAGCCAGCAGGGCCCGAGGATCATTCCACAAGGAGACCTCTGCCCCCAGCCCCGGGAGGGAGTGGAAGGTGGGAGACAGGCCACAGGGGAGCGGCCCTGCGGGCTCCCTCACCTCTGCCCACACCCACACACGTCCCCCAGAAGCACACATTTGGGCTACCCCGGTGACAGAAACAGGGTACCTGCCATTTCAGTAAACAGAGAATGTGCCTGGCACTCTGAGAGACAGGGAATGTTGCCAGTCATCAGGCCATGAGCCACTGTAGCCAACCAATGGTACACCTCGAGGGGATCCAGGATGGGAAAACACAGGACACTGGCCCTAGCTAGCTAAGTGCTCGTGAAGTCGATGCGGTGGTGTTTGACTCTGCGACCCTATGGACTGTAGCCCGCCACGCTCCTCTGTCCATGAGCAGTCTCCAGGCAAGAACACTGGAGTGGGTTGCCACACCCTCCTCCAGCAGGTCTTCCCGAGCCAGGGATCGAACCCATGTCTCTCACATCTCCAGCACTGGCAGGTGGGTTCTTTACTACTACTGCCATCTGTGGAGCCCCAAGGCAGCTAGGATGCCTGTCAAAGGAATTATTCCAGTGAGCCTAGACACTCACACCTTCCCATACATAGAAAGACACTAAAATCACTAACTTGAGATGTTTGCTCCTGTGGTTGGCAATAACCTTCTGCAGTCTTTCTACTTTTTCCAGCTAAAACGCCTCTAAGTCCTGGCTCCGCCCTCTTTTCTCTGGATCAGTCCCTCAGAGCAATCTGGGAGGCTGCCTGTGTGGACTCTAGTTCTCAGGAATGTCCTCCAATCAAACTAATTCTCAGCTTTTAGGTGGTGGTGTTGCTTTTCACTCGACAGCCCTGTGGCCACTCAGAGAAACAGCAATGGCCAGACAAGGACAATGTCCCCTCTTCGCCTTCACCCCACCCGGGCAGGAGGCAAGGACTCAGCAACCAGAAGAGGTGTGAAATGAACTCGGAGTTGAATGCGAGGCTGAAGTTCTCAGCTAGCCCGGGCATTTTGCCACTGAAGGTGTCTTTTGGAAACTGCAAAGATTTCGGAGAACAAGGTTTAAAGACAAAGGAAACACCATTTCATAGGTGCGTTTGCCCATGAGCAGCAGGCCAGCATCCCTCGCTGGGATCAGAGGCGCTCACAGAGCATCTGACCTGTGGAGGGCTGAATGAGGAGGCATCTGAGACACAACGGAGCTGGGAGTGAGGGGGTGGGAGGGGTCAGTAGAGGGAGACACCCCACTGCCCCCCTTCCTTGGCTGCTACAGTGGGGAAAGGGCGCAGCCCGAGCTGTTTCATACCAAGGCGGCTCTCAGACTGCAGCGAAGGAGCATGTCGGGGGTCTGGCTGCCAGCTGGATGGAGAGCTGGAGGGTCCCCTCCAGGACTGGCACCCCTGCCCTCTCAGGGACCCTGCTCAGGGACAGGGCCGCAGGCCTGAGGGGTCCTGCTCTTTTCTGCTTCCCTCCACCCTGCCGAGCCTTCCCTGCCCGGGGGTCTCCTGCAGCTGCAACACGTGCTGATGGAAGCAAGGGTCTCCATGGCAACACTGACGTCAAGGGCCTGGAGTCCGGGAACGCTGCCTCCCGCCCCCAGCGCCTGGTTCTGCAGCAGCCCGGGTCCCAGGGCCGTCAGAGCGGCTGCCCTGCCCTTGCTCGTCCTGGCCACCAGAGGCACACGGGTGTGAACTGGGCCAGCCAGGTTCACCTGCGGCTGCCTGCCCGACCCCCACTTCTTCGGGCCCCTCTATCCTCAGTCTGCTGCCACCCGGCTGCTCCTAAACAGACCTTACTTCCTGTTTCACGAACAGGAAGCCCCCCTCCCTGGGAGAAAGCACATCTTAATACAGTGTGGGAGGTGAGGTGCCGGCCCCTCCTGCCTCCACCGCGTCTGGGGCCCTCGGTCCATTGCACAATAAAACCCGAGGATTCTGTCCTCCAAAAGGATCACATACCCTGCTTCCCGCCACTGCCCAGCTGCAGCCCCCAGCACTTCCCACGCAGGAGGACAAAGACCTCAAGGGCCTAGCCTGTCTCTCCTGGCCCCATACTTCCTCCTCCTCAGCCATTCCTTCCAAGTGCCAGGCTCTGCCTCGGGGCCTCTGCCCTCGCCCTTCCCTCTGTCTGGAAGGCTGTTCCCGCCTCCCTGTCTCCCCAAAGGGCTGGTCATTTCCAGCTCCTCCGGGTCAGCTCTGTGCTGCCCGGTCCTGGAAGGTGCTCCCTCCAGCTTGCACGTCCGTTCAGCTCTATACACTGCCCTTGTGAAAAAGCTGTGTGGGGTGAGTTGTCTAGTGGCTGGCTCCTCCGTCAGACTGTATGCGGTGGAGGACTGTGTTCACTTTATCCACTCCTGAGCCCCTAGTCTACCTGCACACAGTAGGTACTCAATAAATATACATATATATATGTTTTTTTAAGTAGGCTATTGAGATGGAATTCACATACAATACAATCCATCCAAGTAATTTGTGCAATTCCATGGTTTTTAACATATTTACACAGCTGTGCAGACTTTACCAGAGTCAATTTTAGAACATGTTCCTCATTGAAAAAAACAAAAAAAACAAAAAAACAACCAAAAACCTCTCAGGACTTCGCTGGTGGTCTAGTGGCTCAGACGCCACGCTTCCAATGCAGGGGCCTGAGTTCAGTCCCTGGTCAGGGAACGCAATCCCACATGCCACAGACCTCGTACAGCCAAATAAATAAATACTTTTTTTTTAAAGAAACCTCTTCCCTTCAGCTCTCACCTTCCTGTCCCCTACCCCGTCCTCCCTACCCCCATCCCTCAGCCCTCAGCAGCCGTCAGTCACCTTTCTGCCTCCCTCGACTCCCCTGCACTGGACGCTCAGGCGGCTGGACTTTGTCTTAGTTCACTGGGCAGTGCTTCCAGGGTTCAGTGTATATAAATTTTTGCTCAAGGGATGAATGAATGAATGGGTGACTGAATGAATGAAAGGCCAAGGAGAGCAAAGGTAAGCTGCTCTTCAGGGTGGACTAATGGGCAGTGGGAGGAAGAACCTGGGACTGTCGTGGGATCCACGGCTAAGAAGGGACAGACTCTGAACGCGCCTGCAGCCTGGCTGCCCACACACACACTTCCTCGTCTCAACCTGGAGATTGCAGTCTCACTGCCCAGCCCCTGCCGTTAGATGCAGGTCTGATGCCCACTGCCCCTCATCGGCACAGGCGCTTTCCGGTCTTCATATTGAAGTTTCTCACTCATTCATTCATTCATGCCACAAAAATGCATAGGAACCGCTGACCAAAACTGCCCGCCCTTGCCAGACAGGATAGTCACCACTTCTATGAGTTATCTTGCAACAGGAGCTCCTGGTAAGGAAAGCGGAACTAACAAGCTACCACCCCCCCAGAGGAATTCAGGAAAGGTCAAAAGGGGAGAGGAGACACCAGCCCAGGTGTCCTGCCAATCTCCCAGAAACCTCGCTGGGATCCATCTGGGCTGCATGCACCACCAGGAAGGACCTTGAGTCAGAATGACTGGCCGGAGAGAGCCCGGAACTGAGCCCGAGACCACGAGCCACAGGCAGGGCGGCTCTGGGCCCTCTTGCCCTGCTGCTCTCCAGGGGCACCTCTTCCCAGCAGAGGCTCTTGCTTTGTGAGCACGTGTGTCTCCTCGGACAATTCATTTCTGAGAGTTAGACAAGAGCCCACTCTTGGGCCCTGGAATGGGGTCCCACTTCCTGTAAGTTACCATCTGTAAGTTTTTTTCTTGTAAGTGAATATATGTTTCTTTTTTTAAAAAATCAATTGAAATAGATGCTTGCTCTTCAGGGGGACTTAAGATCAGACCCGCGAACCTGGCAGCTCTGGACTTCAGGAGGATTCCCACAGGGGTCCAACCCCGCGCCTTTCCCGAGGGGCCTTGGAACTGAGCGGGAGCCTGTGGGGTCCTCCCCACTCCTTCCTCCTGTGTAGGAAATAGGATTCATTCAGCCTCCTTGACCTTCCCAGAGTTTGAGTTCCAGGGCAGATCCAAACAGTTGCTAATGGNNNGGGGGGGGAGTGGGGGGAGGGAGGGGACACAGAAGCAAGGGAGGAACCGTCAAGAAACAATAGTCCAGCCTTGGGGCAGGGTCCTGGTTCCCCCTCAAGAACCATATAGAACAATACCTTTGAGTTCTTCTGCAGAAACTAAGGCCCCCACCCAGGTGGAGGATGGTAACTTCAGCTGGGGGCAAGATTCCTGGAGCAAGCCAATCAAATGAAAGTCACATACCCTACAGCTCTCATCTCACATTTTGCCTAAAAAAATTTCTCCCCACACCCGAACCCAAAACCATCGGGAATTTAGGGTTTCTGAGTGAAGCCACCTGTTCTCCTTGCTGGGCCCCGCAGCAAACATTTCTCTGCTAGCTTCTCCTCACTGTGTGTCCTCTAACAGCTTCTCAACTCACACCACCTCAGTAAAAGCCACTTATGGGTGTGTAAGTGCTGGCTCAAGTCCCGTCTCCCTGGTGCTCTCCCCACTTCCCACCAAGGTGCCACTGCCCCACTCCTGGTTTATGGAAATTCTGGAAACATGCTGTCCACACCGGAGCCACTGGCTGCTTAGGGCTGCTGCAGGGCTTGAACATGACTGGTCCTGACTGAGATGCCCTAGAAGGGCAAATTACACACCAGGTTTTGGACTTTGTATATTGGGGGGGGGAAAAAGATGTAAAATATCTCATTAATACTTTTTATATTGATTGCATGTTGAAATGATAATGTTTGAGATCCCCCGGAGAAGGAAATGGCAACCCACTGCAGTATTCTTGCCTGGAAAATTCCATGGACAGAGGGGCCTGGTGGCACTGTCCATGTGGGTCACAAAAAGTTGGACATGATTGAGTGACTGAGCATTGACTGATTTCATTGAGTATGTTAGGGTTAAGAAAAATATGCCATTAAAATGAATGTGGCCTGTTTTCCTTTAACTTTTTAAAAGGTAGCTATGAGACCACTCCACATGTGTGGCTTGCAGTCTGTTTCTCTAGGACAGCCGTAGTCTTGAAGAGACACCCACCAGGGAAGACAGCCCCTCATCTCATAGTTGTGGTGGGCACCACTAGAACTCTGGGGCAGTGAGGGGCTTAAGATGCATTGCTGATGTCCACAAAACACTAACCTCCCACCCCAGCAAATCCCCTGCAGCCAGTGAGGGTGAGTCACAGGAGAGCCCCAGGCAAGAGCTGTTAGGACCCAGCGGGCAGGTGGACCTTGTGGGACTCCCGGGCAAAGAAGTCTTTCTGTGGTGTGTGCGTGTGCGCTCACTCAGTCGTGTCCAACTCTTTGTGACCCCATGAACTGTAGCCACCAGGCTCTTCTGTCCTTGGGATTCTGCAGGCAGCAACACTGGAGAGGGTTGCCATGCCCTCCTCCAGGGGATCTTTCCCACGCAGCGGTCAGATGTGCCTCTCTTGCATTGGTAGGTGGGTTCTTTACCACGGAGCCACGTGGGAAGCCCCAGGTCGAGGGATACACATAACACTGTTGGGCTAAATCTTTATGGAACTGAAACCCCCAACAAACGGAAGATGTGAGCATTCTTTACTCCAGAGAACCTCAGTTTGATGGCCCAGAGAAGCTCATCAAGAAGTCACCTGAGGCCAGATCAAGGGAACCAGAAAAGCCCATCAGGAGACTGGTCACCTGAGACCCTGATCCTTATCAGCAACCCAGCCCTTGAACCACTGCAATAAAAAACTCCCCACCAAATCCTCCCAAGTTGGACACAGATTTTCAGGGCACAGACCCGCTGTGGCCCCCTTTGCCTGGCAAAGCAATAAAGCTATTCTTTTCTACTTTACCCAAAACTCTGTCTCTGAAATTGGATTTTGCACCGGCTTCACAGAGGCTGAATTTCTGGCATCAATGTGAGGGGTAAGGAGTGCCCAGCACAGAGTCCTCTTGGCTGAACCTCCTTCCCACTGGATCCCACAGCCCCTTCCCCTCCCTGGCAAATCCTGGCAAGTGAGAGATGAGACACAGCCCAGTGTTTTAGGCATGTTTTAGGCTCGTTGTCCCTACAACAGAGAAAAATCAGCCAAGATGCCTGTGGCTAGGAGCTTGGCGGAGCCTGAGAAATGGAACATTTCCTGTCAGTGATTGCAGCCCCAACAGAGGCAGGTAAGCCTGAGGGAACTTGGGAAGGAAAAGAAGACCTGAGATCCTGCAGACTGCAGCCACTCCCTGCAGTGAGCCGGGAGGAAACTAAAGGCAGGATGCTGGCCCCAGAGAGGTGAGGGGCCTAGCAAAGGAAGGGCTTCCCCGAGGCTCAGCAGTCAAGAATCAGCCTGCAATGCAGGACCTACAGGAGACACAGGTTTGGTTCCTGGGTCAGGAAGATCCCCTGGAGCAGCGCGTGGCAACCCACTCCAGTACTCTTGCCTGGAGAATCCCATGGACAGAGGAGCTTGGCAGGCTACAGTCCATGGGGTCGTAGAGTCAGACGTGACTGAGCGACTAGAGAAGCAGAAGCAGGAGACTGAAGCGACTTAGCATGCACATATCAGAGCCCTGACTTCAGTGAGCCCCGAGTTTTCCCATGCACGGAAAAGCGCTAAGTTCCTTAACTGGGAATATCTGCTTGTTTGTTTTTTCTCTGATGTTCTGATTACCTGCCCTTTGTTACAAAAATCTATACAACCTGCCTCTTCCCCTCACCTCCTTGGAGGAGTTCTCTCAGGATTACTGGAGATGCTGTCTTCTTGAAGTCCTAAAAATTCCCACTGAATAAAACAGAACTCTCAGCTTTGAGATTGTGAATACTTTTAAGTCCACAAGACCTTCTAGCCCATTCTCAACCTCCTGCCTCTGTGATAACCAGAAGTGCCCTGGGGAACATTTCGTTTCTGGAGGTGGCTCTGAAAGGCAGGTTTCAATGTACTGATGAGTGAACTAGGGACCATGTGGATTTCATCTCCCTGACAAACCTGGAAGAGGCTAGCCTAGGCTAGACTTGCTGGGCATTAGTGTGGGACAGAGGGAGGTCAGCCTCGAGGTGCTCAGGGGCCCATTCACATCTGGATAGAGTACACTGAGAAACAGCCAAGTCACCTGTCCCACCATGTGCAGCTGTGCAGAAGAGCACCACGCTGAGAGGTACGCATGGAACAGAAATGCAAAAAGGCAGAATGGCTGTCTGGGGAGGCCTTTCAAATAGCTGTGAAAGAAGAGAGGCAAAAAGCAAAGGAGACGAGGAAAGATATAAGCATCTGAATGCAGAGTTCCAAAGAATAGCAAGGAGAGATAAGAAAGCCTTCTTCAGCGATCAATGCAAAGAAATAGAGGAAAACAACAGAATGGGAAAGACTAGAGATCTCTTCAAGAAAATCAGAGATACCAAGGGAACATTTCATGCAAAGATAGGCTCAATAAAGGACAGAAATGGTATGGACCTAACAGAAGCAGAAGATATTAAGAAGAGGTGGCAAGAATACACGGAAGAACTGTACAAAAAAGATCTTCATGACCCAGATAATCACGATGCTGTGATCACTCACCTAGAGCCAGACATCCTGGAATGTGAAGTCAAGTGGGCCTTAGAAAGCATCACTACGAACAAAGCTAGTGGAGGTGATGGAATTCCAGTGGAGCTATTTCAAATCCTGAAAGATGATGCTGTGAAAGTGCTGCACTCAATATGCCAGCAAATTTGGAAAACCCAGCAGTG
>SJYQ01000812.1:482400-495307 GCA_006410935.1 Redunca redunca
TTTAAAAATTATTTAATTTCCTTATTTTTTCATTTAAAAATTTTGCAACTCTAAAATTTCCTTAGACTAGAAATGTATCTGTGCTAATGGTCTTTTCTATGAGCTATTTATACTTTACCTCTTTCTAGAAAATATGTAATTTTACTTTATTTTTGATCCAGGGCTTATTTCTTTGTTGTTTTTTTTTTTCCTTCCCAAATTAATTTGGAAGGTCAGCTATGTTTTTCTTTTCTTCTACTGATAGCTTTCCTTCTTATTTGTCAGGATTCAGCTTTCATTTATCTATTAATATATCAAAATGCTATTAATGACATCTCTCTTCAAGGTGTTTTACTTCCTCATTCCTCTATACCCTACTTCCATTCATGCTTGGACTTCTCTTAATGGTTCCAAGAGCATAGATAAGAAAGAATTGTGAGTTGATATACTAAGGAATTGTCTGCCTTAGAAATGCTAAATTAGATTAAGAACAAGAGGATGAGAGAGTGCTTTATTCCCTATAGTGAGGGTTATCTATATAAGTTGAAAAAGAAAGTTTTAGCATATGTGTAAAAAAATTATAAAATTTTATTGAGAGATATAATACAAGTTCTGAAAACATGAAGAGGCATACTATACTTCTCAAATTGATAAATGAACTTATTGTAGTTTCTATCAGATCTTATTTCCTTTAGTAACCACAGTATTCTTTCAACTAGCAGAAAAAACAGTAGTTCTTTCGTATTATCTAATACCCAGCCTAATTTCTTCAACTGACCGTAAAGTATCTTTTACAACTGATTCATCCAAATTGTGACCCAATAAAAATCATTTCATCTGGTCATTATGTCTCTTGAATCTCTTTTAATCCTCAGTGGTATCCCCACACCTTTTTGCCACGGTAGTGATCTGCTGGAGAGACTGGCCAGTTGAATCACAGAATATCCCACTTCCTGGCTTATTTCCTTGTAGCTTTCCTTATTGTCCCTGTGCTCCCTGTAAACTGAAATTAGATCTAAAGGTTTGATTAGATTTAGGCTAAGCATTGGGCAAGAAGATTTCACAGGGGTCACACCATACCATTGGGGACAGATAATGTCTGATGTCCACTATTACTGGTTCTAGGATTATTCACTGGGTCAAGGTGGCAATAACCTCAACCTACACTGTAAAGTTGTGTTTCCCAGCTGTGATCAGTATGTTATTTGTGAAGTGATATTCTGGCAACATTTAAAGATACAGTTCTCCATTCACCTTCTCCCTAATTGCTTTGGCATCTACTGATAATCTTAACCTGAATGAATTTTTTCATCATGGGTTGAAAATGGCAAAACTTTTAACATTTGTACAACATTTATTACCTAGAATTCTTCTCTAAGACCTGTCCCTCTTCATTAAGGTGATCCCTTTACAGGTATCTCCTTCTTTTTGAAAATTCACTTTAAGCTATTTCATTTTTATGATAGATCTTTAATAGTACCTGTTTTGACTAATAGAAAGAGATCTGAAGAGGGTTTTCACCTTTAGGGAAAAAGTGAAAAATGAAAACACATTTAGCGTGTTTCACAGCCAGTGGTTCCAGAGGCAGTGCACACCCTGAGCAGTGAAACTGGCACCACCAAGCTCCTTCTCTTGGAACCACAGTCAGTATCTCACCGTTAGGCCACTTTAGCTTTGAACTGTGTCTGTAAGCATCTGAGCTTGATCTTGGCTTATTTTGTGCACTCATTAGAAAGATGTATCCTTAGGTAATAGCTTCTCCACCTTATACCATTTCAGCTTAGGAAAGGTGTCATGGGAATGCTCTGCTTTTAGATAGTGGGGGAAATCTGTAGAGAGTTTATACCAAAAAGGCAGGAAAACTCACCAATTCCTCCTGCTTTATCAGCAGTTTTCAGAGGAAGAAGTGAGTCTAATAACTACCTCAAGTGATGACTCATGAGGTTCCTCTTTTCTTTCTTACTTTAAAAAAGATAGCTTTCTCTTTTTCTGTATCCACCCAGCTCTCTGCCTACCTATTTATCTGGAAATCAAGTAACCCCTGATGTCTAAGAATAACCCAAAACCCATAGCCAGGCCTCATGTCGTTACAGATGGACCTAATGCTTACAGCAGAGCCATGCTGTTCTCCTCTTGGAAATAAATAATCTCACAAAACATCCACTTCAAAATCTCCATGTAATCCATAAAATACCAAACACTCCTCTCTGGCAGCTAGTATGAGTGACTTCTGCTTCTTGAGCCATTTCAGCTTTTATCTTTGCTCTTCTGCCCTCCCTATAGATAAAATTTATGAGATATTCAATTATAGCATTGCCTCCACTTTCTGACAACAACCAATCTAGAACAAATATCCTTAGACCTGTCCCCAAATTACCTACCCAAAGTCAGAAGTCCATACTACTATGGACTTTTTCCTTCCCGTGGTGCTTCCTTCACTGCCCTCTCATACCTTGCTTCCCCATGGTGTATACTCTTCCTTGCTGCAATGAGTGAGAAAAATTAATTCAGTTTGTTCAATTACAGGTGTTCCCAATAGCCTTTTGATGAAGGAATTGAAGAAGATACACACAAATATGTATGTTGTATGAAATGTTTCATTACAGCTATTACTCTTTTTGATGCTTAATTTGTCCCAGTTTTGTTAGTGAGACATCTTTCTAACCAGCTTAAGTGACTGTTTGGGAGGATATCATAAGTCTCTGAAAGCCTCGCTGTGTTTTAAAGATGTCCTAATATCATCGGATATTACCCTGTCCCAGACATGAATAAAAATTAAAAGAGTAATATGATCCAATGACTTCTAGAATGTGGAAAGTCAAATAGTTTCATAGCTTGCTGGTTGAAGCTGAATTTTTATAATGTTTTGGGATGGAACTGTAAGGCATTTGAAGTGAAAAAGTGAAAATGTTAGTTGCTCCATCATGCCTACTGACTCTTTGAGACCACAGGGACTGCAGCCCGCCATGATCCTCTGTCCATGGAATTTTCCAGGCAAGAATACTAGAGTGGGTAGCCATTCCCTTCTCCATGGGATCTTCCTGACCCAGGGGTTAAACCTGGGTTCCCTGAATTATAGGCAGATTCCTTACCATCTGAGCCCCAAGGGGAGGCCTGCAAAGTACTGACTAATATTTAAAATATCCATCCCAAAGAATGTTGAAACTACTGCACTCATTTTACATGCTAGTAAGATTATGCTAAAAATCCTTCAAGCTAGGCTTCAACAGCATGCAAACTGAGAACTTTCAGATATACAAGCTAGATTTAGAAAAGGCAGAGCAACCAGAGATCCAATTGCCAACATTTACTGGATCATAGAGAAAGCAAGGGAATTAAAAAAAAAAAAATCTACTTCTGCTTCACTGACTATGTTAAAGCTTTTGACTGTGTGGATTACAACAAACTGAAAGATTTTAGAGACAAGACTACCAGACCTCCTTACCTGTCTCCTGAGAAGTCTATATGCAGGACAAGAAGCAACAGTTAGAATCAGACATGGAACAACAGACTAGTTCAAAGTTGGGAAATGAGTATGTCAAAGGTGTATATATTCACCCTGCTTATTTAATTTATACAGAGTATATCATGAGAAATGCTGGGCTGGGTGAAGCTCAAGTTGGAATCAAGACTGCCAGGAGAAATATCAACAACCTCAGATATGCAGATGACACTTCCTTAATGGCAGAAAGTGAAGAGGAACTAAAGAGCCTCCTGATGAGGGTGAAAGAAGAGAGTAAAAAGCTGGCTTAAAATTCAACATTCAAAAAACTAATATCATGGCATCTGGTCCCATCATTTCAGGCAAATAGATTGGGAAAAAGTGGAAACAGTGACAAATTTTATTTTCTTGAGCTCCAAAATCACTGTGGACAGCTACTGTAGCCATGAAATAAAACGCTTCCTTCTTGGGAGAAAAGCTATGATAAACCTTGACAGCACATTAAAAAGTAGAGACATTACTTTGCTAACAAAGGTTCATCTAGTCAAAGCAACGGTTTTTTCAGTAGCCAAGTACAGATGCAAGTTGGATCATAAAGAAGATTGAGTTCTGGAGAACTGATCCATTCAAACTGTGCTGGAAAAGACCCTTGAGAGTATCTTGGACAGCAAGGAGATCAAACCAGTCAATCCTAAAGGAAATCAACCCTGAATATTCATTGGAAGGACTGATGCTGAAGTTGAAGCTCCAATACTTTGGCCACCTGATGTGAAGAGCAGACCCACTGGAAAAGACCCTGATGCTGAGAGAGACTGAGGGCAGGAGGAGAAGAGGGGATAGAGGATGAGATGGTTGGATGAACATGAGTTTGAGCAAATTCTGGGACTTAGTGAAGAACAGGGAAGCCTGGCATACTGCAGTCCATTGGGTTGCAAAGAGTCAGATGTGACTTAGCAACTGAACAAGAAAGTATTCTTTCTGATTCAGCAAGCCCATTTTTGGGGAACCTAAGAGAAGGAAAGAAATATAAGAAAATGTAAGAATTTATGTTTAAGAATGTTAACTACAACACTATACTGGCAAAAGAATGAAAACTGAATATCCAGTAAAGAGAAATGGGGGATTAAATTACTGTACACAATATAGAGCATAGAATATTAGGCAGCTACTTTTTAATAAGGCATAGCTATAGCTAGAGAATATACATGTAATACTGATAGATGAAATATGTTATGGTCTTGTGATATGTAATCACGACACTGTAACATATTTCATATATATATATACACACCACAGTTTAATTTGGGAAAAAAACACCCTATGCTTGTATTTTTATTTGATCATGAAAGAGGAAATTTATTATACTTAGCTTAAAGGAGTGGGGATGAATTCAAACTATCTTTGATTTATTCTAGTGTGTAGCACATATATATTCCTTTTGAATTTACCAAAAAATTAAAATATAAGGAAAAGCAAGTAATAATAATCAAACTAAAAAACGGAATTTGATTTAAGCAGCTTTTTATTTATACCCAATATATAAGACAAAAGATAGACATGTAAGGGAGAGAGTTTCTTAACAAGGGCCTGTGTTTCTCCCAGGAGACTATGGCATTAAAGCCTTTGTCTGCCACATCAAGTCCCAGGCCTCATATTAGAATACTCTCTAACACCACACACAAAAATAAGCTTCACATGGATCAAAGACCTAAATGTAAGGCCAGACACCATAAACCTCTTAGAGGAAAACACAGGCAGAACACTTTTTGACATAAATCACAGCAAGATCTTTTTTGATCTGCCTCCTAAAGAAAATATAAACAAAAATGAACAAATGGGATCTAATTAAACTTAAAAACTTTTGCACAGCAAAAAAAAAAACATAAACAAAACAAGACAACCCTCAGAATGGAAGAAAATATTTGCAAATGAGGCAACAGACAGAGGATTAATTTCCAAAATCCACTAATAACTCATGCAACTCAATACAAAAAAAAAAACCAACACAATTAAAAAAAAACAAAACAACCCAATCAAAAAATGGGTGGAAGATCTAAATACACATTTATCCAAAGAAGACATTCTCATGGCCAAAAGGCACATGAAAAGATGCTCAACATCAGTAATTATTATAGAAATGCAAGTTAAAACTAAAATGAGGTATCACCTCACACTAGTCACAATCGTCATCATCAAAAAATCTATGAACAGTAAATTCTAGAGAGGGTGTGGAGAACAGAGAATCTTCTTACACTGTTGGTGGGAATGTACGTTTATTGAGAACAGTATGGGGATTTCTTAAAAACTAAAACTAGAACTACCACATGAGCCAGCAATCCCACTCCTGGGTACCTACCCAGAGAAATGCATAATTCAAAAGGATGTATTCATCCCAAAGTGCACTGTGGCACTATTTACAATACCCAGGACATGGAAGCAATCTAAAGTTATGGACCATCAAAGAGTTGTGGATGAAGAAGATGTGTATCAATGGAATATTACTCAGCCATAAAAAGGAAGGAAATTATACCATTTGTAGATATGTGGATGGGACTGTTATACAGAGTGAAGTAAGTCAGAAAGAGAAATACGAATATCATTTGATATTGCTTATATGTGGAATCTTAAAAATGAGTACAAGTAAACTTATTTACAAAACAGAAACATAGATGTAGAACAGATATAGAAAACAAACATGGATATCAGTTGGTAAGTGGGAGGAAGGATAAATTTGAAGACTGAGATTGACATATATACACTACTATACATAAAATTAATAACTAATAAGAACCTGCTGTATATAGCACAGGGAACTCTACTCAGTAGTCTGTAATGGCCTAAATGGGAAAAGAATCTAAAAAAAGGAGTAGACATATATATACATATATATATGTATAACTGATTCACTTTGCTGAATTCTAACACAATATTATAAATCAACTATACTCCAATCAAATTTGTAAAAATAATAATAATTTAAAAAAGATTAATAAAGGAACTCTTGTGGCTTGAACTGAGCTACTCTTATTTCTTCCACCCACTGTAACAAAAAGAGAAAAAGGCTTGACTCCTTAATCAATGAGGAGAGAAATTTCACCTTGTAGCATCATAGATTGCCTGTAACTAAAGTTTGCATTTGGCTGTTGACCACAAAATGTACATACATATGGAAATTTTATGGAATTGGTACTCTGGGAGAAGTACCTAAAGTCATTATATTTTGGTGATTTAAAAATAAATTAACAGAGCTTTTCAGAGATATGGGACTAAAGCTAAATGGGAAAGAAAGCTGAAATGAGAAAAAGGTTCATCCTTAACCACAGCAGAAGGACTTTTCCGCCCCAAGTAATTTCCGTTTTCTGGGTGAGTAGGTTTGCATTCTGGCTACACTAATGCAATAGTTCTATGTATGAGTAATTTTAGAGGTCCACTCACCAATTATAGCTCTACTGATAAAGCCTTCTTGTGGATGAAATAGTATGGTTACCTTTATCAAAAATGCACTTCCATATGAGAGTAAATTGTGACAAATATAAGAAAATAAAGGTGCTATAAACAAGCCAGGGCTCTGCTCATGGCCATGAGAGCTTTTAGTAATCACATATTACACAGTGTAAGTATAATTTTCTGATGATACAATAGCCCCAAGCAGTTTTTTTTTCGTGTTTTGTTTTTAAGACATGAGGCATTACCCAGAAAGTACACTGCCTACAAGCCTGATATTATAGAAACAGGAAGATAGTCATTCTCTTTCTCTGAATATGTACCTCATTTATTGTGTTGTGGTTTCGACAGAACTGAAAGGAGGAGACTCTCCATGTTTAATCTCATGGTGTAGCTGTAATATTTGCTGTTTTGGGCACTCATTTGTCACTAGTTCCTACTTAAATACCTTCAAAAATTAGCTAATGGTGGGGGGGGAAGATGGAGGGGAGGGGAGGGGGTAAGAAGTGGAGGATGGTGAGCAGTGAATCTTCTCCCCAAGCATAAATACTTAAAATTTCAAGTTTCACTTGGGGCCCAAGTATTCTCTATAATTCACCTAATTTCTTCTATTGGTGGTTGGGGTTGTTATGCCACTTACCTTCCCGTATTTTATTTAAATCTTAGAGACTTATCCTTAGTCAAATAAGAAAAAAATTTTTCTCTAACTTTACTCTCCCTGGGCATATCACTCTCCCTTCCCTCTCTTCACTGCACCCACCCCCCACCCCACCCTCTAATGGGACTGAAGATAGCATTGGCCTATGTGCTCTACAGTCCTCTGCTAACGTAACCCCCTCCTCCCTATGATTTGCTGGATGGAAACTTCTAGTCCAGGTCTGGCGAATATCTGGTGGATACTTGAAGCTATACTTTCTACCTATAGAGGGTGGCATGTGAGACTTACCATTCTAAGTAAGTATATTTTTTCTTTTCCATTTTAAATGATTTTTTTACATAAACACATTTCATATAAACTAGCACAAAGCCAAGCATATAGTAGATAATACATATTTGTTAAACTAAATATTCTGTCATAAATCTTACTTACACACTAAGCTTGGGATGATATTGACAGCTATGACTTGATGAGAAAGATGTGTAAGAGATATGAGTCTATACAGAGTCAAGGTGACATGCAAGATCTGGAACCAATGAGCAATTGATTAGCAGCTAAATCACTTTTCCACTGGATAGAGATCTATTTTATCCAGAAATTGGTCCCTACAGGTTCTGACTAAGGCAGTTGAAAGAAATGCACACTTAAGATAATCTCTCCTAACAGATTTTAGAGTCAGTTCTATGAAAGCAACTTTTCTAAGCATCTAGGAAATAAGTTGGGCACAGAAAAGACTGCTCACCTCTAGAAATGGATAAAAATACATTCTGGATACATAGAAGAGAGCAGTAATTTCATTCATTTTATTATGAGTATATTTCTATAGACCATCCCTGTGTGCATGTTTAGTAATGTCCAACTTTATGCAACCCCACGGACTGTAGCCTGCCAGGCTCCTCTGTCCATGGAATTCTCCAGGCAAGAATATTGGAGTGGGTTGTCATTCCCTTCTCCAGGGGATCTTCCTGACCCAGGTCCAAACTGGGATCTCTTGCATTGCAGGCAGATTCTTTACCATCTGAGCCACCAAGGAAGCCTCCCTCTATAGACCATGACTGACTGGTAAAACATTCTTATTTATTGAATCATGTACTTATTTACGAGGATGTTCACAAATAATAGCAATAGCAAGTGACATTATTTCGAGAGATCCAAGTACCTTATATAGCTCACAGTGTCAAAAATCATACTATTTTAATGGATATAATCCAAACAGGATGTGTTAGAAGAAAATCTCAGTGTTTTCTTTTGACTAAACACATTGGAGGTATAAGATGAAAAATGGCTATAGCAACTTGAGTTCAAATCTTTACAATGCTCAGGGAGTTGCACAAACCCTCAGTGCCTTGATTTGTAAATCAAAAGAAGATTTACACTCTTGTGCTTCTACTGTGCACTGGTCAAGCTTTCCTCTTAAAGTCTTTCTCAATTTAGCAGGACCTCCCTACACTCTCCAGATGTCCCAGATGGCTAAGCATTACAGAAACTGCCATTATGCCTTTGCGTCTTACTGCCCTTAAAGCATGGAGAGTTCTGCCTCTTTTATTTTCTAACTTGTATTTCAACATAATTATAGCCATAAAAGACAGCAGTTACAAAGAACGACTCAATACCATTCATCCAGATTCTCCAAATGTTGGTATTTTACCAATGTTTCTTTATCATCCTCTCTCTGTATACATACATATATGTAAAATATATAAGTATATATTTTAATGAACACTTGAAACCAAGTTAACAGCATTTACTCCTAATACTTCAAGCTGCATTTTTCTTTGAAAGAGAGACATTATATAACCACTGTTTAAATGACAAACTCAGAAAATTATCATTATCATTACACTATCCTCTAGTGTATTTACAGAAAAAATCCAGTATACACGTTTTAAACTTCTTTAAACTTTCATGAAGTTCAAAACTTTGATGAGTAGTGGTAAGTTATTTTGTAGAGTGCCCATAGTTTGAATTTGCCCAGTGTTTCCTCATGATTAGACTTAAGTTATATAAGTCTAATCTTATATAGGTAGGAAGACCAGAGGATGATGTCACGTCCTTCTCAGTGCATCATAACAGGAGACATGAGATTTGTGTTTGTTCCATTATTGGTATTGCTCTCTTTGATTACTCAGTTTAGGTGTTTTCCACTGCGATGTTATTTTCTTCCCTTGAAATTAATAAGTAACTTGCGGGAAGGTACTTTGAGACTGCTGAAGCCTAGCTTGAAGGATTTTGAGCATTATCTTGCTAGCATGTGAAATGAACACAATTGTACAGTAGTTTGAACATTCTTTGGCATTGCCCTTCTTTGGTTGGAATGAAAACTGACCTTTTCCAGTCCTGTGGCAACAGCTGAGTTTTTCAAATTGACTGACATATTGAGTGCAGCACTTTAACAGCATCATCTTTTAGGATTTGAAATAGCTCAGCTGGAATTCTATTACCTCCACTAGCTTTGTTGGTAGTAATGCCTCCTAGGGCCCACTAGACTTCACATTCCAGGATGTCTGGTTGTAGGTAAGTGACCGTACCATCTTGGTCATCTGGGTCATTAAGACTTTTTTTGTACAGTTCTATGTATTCTTGCCACCTATTCTTCATCTCTTCTGCTTTGGCTAGATCCTTACCATTTCTGTCCTTTATTGTGCCCATGTTTGCATGAAGTATTCCCTTGGTATCTCTAATTTTCTTGAAGAGATCACTAGTCTTTCCTGTTCTATTGCTTTCCTCTATTTCTTTACATTGTTCACTTAAGAAAGCTTTCTTATCTGTCCTTGCTATTCTTTGGAACTCTGCATTCAGTCAGGTACATATTTCCCTTTCTCCTTTGTATTTTGCTATATGAACCAAGAATTTCCAGATGTACAAGCTGAATTTAGAAAAGGCAGAGGAACCAGAGATCAAACTGCCAACACCCGCTGGATCATAGAAAATGCAAGAGAATTCCAGAAAATCATCTACTTCTGCTTGACTATGCTAAAGCCTTTGACTATGTGGATCACAACAAACTGTGGAAAATTCTTAAAGAGAAGGGAATTTTATTCCAGGCTACCTTGCCTGCCTCCTGAGAAACCTGTATGCAGGTCAAGAAGCAACAATTAGAATGGAACAATGGGATAGTTCAAAATTGAGAAAGGAGTACGTCAAGGCTATATATTATCACCCTGCTTATTTAACTTATATGCAGAGTACATCATGTGAAATACTGGGCTGGTTGAAGCATAAACTGGAATCAAGATTGCCAGGAGAAATATCAACCACCTCAGATATGCAGATGGCAGCTTTCTAGTGACAGAAAGTGAAGAGGAACTAAAGAGCTTCTTGATGAAGGTGAAAGAGGAGAGTGAAAAAGCTGGCTTAAACCTCAACATTCAAAAAACTAAGATCATGGCATCCGGTCCCATCCAAATAGATGGGGGAAAAAAATGGAAACAGTGACAGACTTTATTTTCTTGGGCTCCAAAATCACTGCAGACAATGACTGCTGCAATGAAATTAAAAGACACTTGCTCTTTGGAAGAAAATCTATGACAAACCTAGATAGCATATTAAAAAGCAGAGATATTATTTTATTGACAAAGGTCTGCATAGTCAAAGCTATGCGTCCAGTAGTTATGGATGGATGTGAGAGTTGGATCATAAAGAAGGCTGAGCACTGAAGAACTGATGTTTTCAAACTTTACTGGAGAAGACTCTTTGAGAGTTCCTTGGACAGCAAGGAGATCAGACCAGTCAATCCTAAAGGAAATCATCTCTGAATATTCTTTGGAAGGAGTGATGCTGAAGTTGAAACTCCAGTACTTTGGCCACCTGATGCAAAGAGCCAACTCATTGGAGAAGACTCTGATGCTGGGAAAGACTGAGGGCAGGAGGAGAAGGGGATGACAGAGGATGAATGATGGTTGGATGGCATCTCCGACTCAATGGACATGAGTTTGAGCAAACTCCAGCACATAGTGAAGAACAGGGAAGCCTTCCATGCTATAGTTTATGTGGTTGAAAACAGTTGGACAACTAGGTGACTGAACAACAACAATGAGACTATATAAATATCCACTTAGCATCCATTGAGGATTCTTTTTTGCTTCTTTTAGTTCTTGCAACACATAGTACTTTCTCAAGGTAAACTGATAATATCCTTCTTCTCCTTATAAAAAACATTTTGTAATGGCTTGGGAAATGCTCTAGAAATGCAATGTTTGTTGTAATAACTTTATCAATTAGAATGTTGTGAGAATTTAGTAGAAAAGATTAAGTTTTCTATTTCACCCTCGGTTTATGTGTAGAATTACAGCAGATAATTCTAGTACAATTAAACTAACCCCGTAATTCAGCAAACTGTTTAAAGACCCATTGATTAAGTTGTAACAACAGTAATTACTTAAAAAGACATGAACTTGACAAATATTAAAGTGGGCTTCCAGAAAGAGGTGAAAGTGAGAAAATTAGAGATGACAAGCTAATGCCATTGTTATTTAAATTCACAGTTACAAAGGCAGGTATAAATTATCTTGGCATATTTCAGATATATATTTCTTCCTGCAAGACAATGAGTGAGAGAGTGAGGCTCTCCATCTAAACTAAATGTTGATGACAGTTACTTTCCACACTCTTCTCTTTAGGTTGATACAGTGACTGTTTCTTTGTTTTACAAATGTTTATTTGAATCATAGGGCTTTCTGTTTTATTGTGCATAATCTTTCCATCTCTCAGGATGATCCTCAACTGCCCTCAATTCTGGGAATGTAAAACTCACACAGTTCAGTTCAGTTCAGTCGCTCAGTCATGTCCGACTCTTTGCGACCCCATGAATCACAGCACGCCAGGCCTCCCTGTCCATCACCATCTCCCGAAGTTCACTCAGACCCACATCCATCGAGTCCGTGATGCCATCCAGCCATCTCATCCTTGGTCATCCCCGTCTCTTCCTACCCCCAATCTCTCCCAGCATCAGAGTCTTTTCCAATGAGTCAACTCTTCGCATGAGGTGGCCAAAGTACTGGAGTTTCAGCTTTAGCATCATTCCTTCCAAAGAAATACCAGGGCTGATCTCCTTCATAATGGACTGCTTGGATCTCCTAGCAGTCCAAGGGACCCTCAAGAGTCTTCTCCAACATCACAGTTCAAACACATCAATTCTTCGGTGCTCAGCCTTCTTCAAAGTCCAACTCTCACATCCATACAAGACCACAGGAAAAATCATAGCCTTGACTAGACGGACCTTAGTCGGCAAAGTAATGTCTCTGCTTTTGAATATACTATCTAGACTGGTCATAACTTTTATTCCAAGGAGCAAGCATCTTTTTATTTCATGGCTGCAATCACCATCTGCAGTGATTTCGGAGCGCAAAAAAATAAAGTCTGACAATGTTTCAACTGTTTCCTCA
>SJYQ01000812.1:497440-549977 GCA_006410935.1 Redunca redunca
CCAGCGTTTCTCATGATGTACTCTGCATAGAAGTTAAATAAGCAGGGTGGCAATATACAGCCTTGATGTACTCCTTTTCCTATTTGGAACCAGTCTGTTGTTCCATGTCCAGTTCTAACTGTTGCTTTCTGACCTGCATACAGATTTCTCAAGAGGCAGGTTAGGTGGTCTGGTATTCCCATCTCTTTCAGAATTTTCCACAGTTTATTGTGATCCACACAGTCAAAGGCTTTGGCATAGTCAATAAAGCAGAAATGGATGTTTTTTCTGGAACTCTCTTGCTTTTTCCATGATCCAGCGGATGTTGGCTATTTGATCTCTGGTTCCTCTGCCTTTTCTAAAACCAGCTTGAACATCAGGTCACACATTGCTGAAGCCTGGCTTGGAGAATTTTGAGCATTACTTTACTAGCATGTGAGATGAGTGCAACTGTACGGTAGTTTGAGCATTCTTTGGCATTGCCTTTCTTTGGGATTGGAATGAAAACTGACCTTTTCCAGTCCTATGGCCACTGCTGAGTTTTCCACATTTGCTGGCATATTGAGTGTAGCACTTTCACAGCATCATCTTTCAGGATTTGAAATAGCTCCATAGGAATTCCATCATCTCCACTAGCTTTGTTTGTAGTGATGCTTTCTAAGGCCCATTTGACTTCACATTCCAGGATGTCTGGCTCTAGGTGAGTGGTCATACCATTGTGATTATCTTGGTCTTGAAGATCTAGTTTTGTACACTAGGCCTTGCTAAAAAAAATCCAGGGATTAATGGGCTACAAATATTTTTGCTCAAGTTTTACCTTACAGAATAATGAATTAGAAATATCTTATTTTCCCCATTCAAATTCCACCATGCATGTCATAGCATTGCTTCCTCTTCATGTTTGTTTCTATCACTAGAATCTGACTGAGCTGGTCTTGGGATAGTTATAACCTCATCATTTACTGAGTACCTCTCAGCTACCAAACTGTTTATAGATAACTTCAATTTATAGATAACATCTTTTAAACAAAAAATCATCAGTTTTAAACTAGCTAGGAGAGAGCCAGGATTAGGACCTGAGTCTAGGAGGTACGACTCTCGCCGGGAAAATCCCATGGGTGGAGGAGCCTGGTAGGCTGCAGTCCATGGGGTAGCTAAGAGTCAGACATGACTGAGCAGCTTCACTTTCACTTTCATGCATTGGAGAAGGAAATGGCAACCCACTCCAGCGTTCTTGCCTGGAGAATCCCAGGGATGGGGGATTCTGGTGGGCTGCTGTCTATAGGGTCGCACAGAGTTGGACACGACTGAAGAGACTTAGCAGAAGCAGCAGCAGCAGCTAGGAGGTCCAAAAATCATCACTACTAATAAAGACACAATAGGGATAGTTCCCCTCTGATGATTAATCCAAGCCATTCAGCCCATTACTTCTCTTGGCAATTGTTACTGGTTTAGAGATAACCATCTGTTCTAGGGTCTCCTGAAAATGGTACATTATATTCTACTGCTGAGGAACAGGTTAATATTCTCTCCTGCTGAATATGAATAAGGAGGCACAGAGCCCTGACCTCCACTGGCTGTCAATTGTGATATGAGGTAAAAGAGCCTTAGGCTCTCTTTTTTTTTTCTTTTAAAAAAGCCAAGGCTGAGGAGTTCCAAATAGCCACCAGTGGGGCCAATATTATCCATGGGCAAATAGCTGCCTAAATAACTGGTTTCAGAGATATTGGAAGGATGTCCCTAAAACAACTCCTTTCTGCTAGATGCTGCAAATCCCTCAAAAGGAGAAGGAAACTTTTATTCCATATTTAGAATACAGACTTAAAATGCAAAGAGCTTGGGACAAAGTAATTCTCTGTCTCATATCCAGTGGTTGACGTGAGAATATTTTCTGGAAGCAAGTTTAAAGGTGAACACACACAGAGACAGAGGGTGGGAAGGAAATCTAAGATAGGTGGGAAAGGGATGGTGGAAAGGGAGGCCAGGGCTGCTTGGTCCTAGGACTATCATCAAGAGAGACTGTGGAATCTCCATCTTTAGCAATAGATTCTAGCTGAGATGATTACAATATTATCTCACTTGAAAGAATGCTGATGGCCTAAATGATATCTCAGAGATTTTTTTAAACTTTACTTTTTTTTTCTGCACAAATGAATATGATCATGTGTTTTTTCTTCTTTAGACTGTTAGTTTGATGGATTACTTTGATTGATTTTTTGAATACTGAATTGCTCTTGCATTCTAGGGACAAATTGCACTTGCCATGGCATATTGTTCTTTCTCTCACATTGCTGGATTTGATTTCACTGATGGATATTACTGAAGTATTTTGTTGAGGAGGATTCATGAGGGACTTTGGTCTGTAGCTTTCTTGTATTGTCTTTGTCTGGTTTTAGTATCATAGAAATGCTGACCTCATAAAATGAACTAGGAAATATTCCCTTCTCTTTTGTTTTCTGGAAGAAAGTGTGTAGAACTAATGTTATTTAAATTTTTGATAGAATTCACCCATGAAACCAATCTCAGCCTGCAGATTTCATTTTCAGAAGGCCTTTAACCGCAAATTCATTTCTAAAGCAGATACAGTACTATAAGTTATCTATTTTATCATGGCTGAGGAATTGTTCCATTTAATCTAGGCTATTAAGTTTATATTTGTACAGTTGTTGATAGTATTGCCTTCTAACGTCTGTGGGACTTGTAATGATTTCCCTTTCTTCACTTATGATAATGGTAAGTTCTTTTTCTTTCTTATCAGTCTTATTTGAGCCTTATCAATTTCATTGCTCTTTCATAAAACAACTTTTGTTTCACTGGTTTACCTGTTTTCAATTTCATTGATTTCTGCTCTTTATTATTTCCTTTCTATACTTGGTTTTATTTTGCTCTTGTTTTCTAGTTTCTTAAGAAGAAAGTTTATTGATTAAAGAACTTTTTTTCTTTTCCAATGTAAGTATTTAATGGTATAAATTTCCTCTAAACAGTACTGCTTTTCAGGGCCCTCCAACAGTTCCTCACTACATTCTTTCCAGGTTTTACAGCTGCATTCAGTGGAAGACACGTGGTGGAATATGTTTACTCAGAACAAATTAGTTTTTTTAAATATAATTTTTTCCAGGAGTCTTCTGTCAAAGAAAATGCTTCTATTGCACATTATCTGAGCACATATAACCTTTATTACTTATCCAAGATAAAAGTGTGGCACTTTTCTGGTGAAAAAAGTGCCAATACTACTGGCACAGAAAAAGTACTACTTTGCTAGAAGTACATGCTTAAAATTAATGGTTACCAAGAAAATTTTTTTTTCAAGATTAGTGGTTAGCTTTTGCACAGTTTATTACTAATTATTCCTCCAAACTCTCCTGTTAAGGGAGGAATATACTGTCAACTGTTCTTAAGAAAGCCAGGGGCCTTACAAGAGCAATCTTTTGGCTGGAGCCTGAATTGTTATATTCTCTAGTGCAGAGCATCATTCCTTAGCTGTGTCCAGTCTACTAACAAGCCCATTAAAGGCATTCTTCTTTTCTGTTACAGTATAATTGATCTCTAGCATTTCTTTCGGTTCTTTCTTAGGATTTCTTCTCTCTGCTTACATTGTCCATCTGTTCATGTATGCTATCTACGTTGTCCATTAGAGCCCTAAGGCATATTAATCATACCATATTTTAAATCTTTGGTCTGATAATTCCAATATCCTTGCCATGTCTGGTTCAGATGATTGCTCTGTCTCTTCAAATTGTGTTTTTTGCCTTGTAATTTTTTCTTGATAGCCAGACATTATGTACCAGGCAATAGGAGCTGCTATAAATAGGCCTTTAGTGATGTGGTGGTTAGATATGGAGGAAAGGAAGCATTCTTTGGTGCTGTGATTAGGTCTCGGTTTCTAAGTAAGACTGTGAACTTCACAAGTGCTTTTAAATTTTTTTCTCCCCTTAAATGTAATAGGGTGGCTAGAGCAGGCTTGAGTTGGGTATTTCCTTTCCCCAGGTCAGCAGGGCTTTGATAATTCCCCGGCAAATTAGGCTCTGGTTAACTAGTTTTTGCTGAGGGCAGGCTTGTTTAAAAGAATAAAATGTTCTAGGGTCTTTCACAAAGGTTTCTTTTTCCCTCCCTCTCCCAGAAACACGAGACAAGTTTCCTTCCATATTTGTTGTGGGAATCTGGTCAAGCTTCAGGAGGTAAACCTCACAATACTGTGGAAGGCCCCATATGACTGGGTCCATCAGGAGTTTTCAGCTCTCAGACTTGTACACACTAAGCCTCCAGCAATTTGTCAATTACAGTCCGGGTTTTCCTACCCAACCCTGCTTCCTGTGGCCATTTCTGCTGATCTTATTGCATACATTTGTTTTTCAGTGTTTATAAAGAAAAAGAAGTAAAGGAATGCACCAGGATTGTGCTTCTAAACGCTGAGGCAGCAGACTGTTGCTCTTCACTCTTCTTTTCTTTCTAACCTTGTATGTTTTAATGCTTAGTATCTACATTTGATAAGAAGGCATCATTCTGGTTTCTAAGCTATCTTTGTAGTCATGGTCATGTTTCTCTTTATTAATTCATTTCAAATTCAATATAAACAATGAAAATCACTCAGAGGGATTTGTGAGGCACCGACCCAAACATCAGACCCTTAAATTCCACGTTTTGTCACAATGATTCAGGGTGCATACTTCCAACTTCTCAATTGTATTTTGTTTTTATCCCTTTTTTAGTGAAGATGAACAACAAAGAATACCCTACTTTTCCTTCTAGGAATCACTGTATTTTTCTTTCACTATTACACCTCCATAATTTGAACTGTCATGGTTGTAGTTATAAGAGGAAAACTTTAGAACTAGTTTCTGAACATTAGAGTAAGGAAATTAAAACAAGCTTAGCAACTGGAGAGGTCCTTTTCGCCACGGAGTAGTTTATGAAAATCACTGTATGTGCTTTACTTCCTAGAATACCAATTTTTAAGAATCTGAACCCCCCAAAAGTGAGTTAAGCCCTTTAATATTTGTCAACTTTATTTAAACATTTTTGGGTGATTTTTAACTCTCTCTTGAAATCCCGCAGCATCTTCATCATAACTATCACTCATATGTGAGGAACAGATGTGCAGAGTGAGTTTGTAGAGAATTCTGGTTAACAGAATGTATTCTAATCAAGGGTTCACTCTCCAGGCAATGTTTCAGGCACCAGGAAGAATTTATTTAAATATTGACATGGATGACAATCTCTTTTTCTGACCTATCTGAAACTTTTCTGCCTCCAGTCAACTCCCAGCAGCATCCTGGCCACAGATTGTCACCATCTGGACCATAAAATCTGAAAATATGATGCTTAGCAAACTGACATGATGAGTGTGATACCAGGAGCTGTTTACATCATAATATTAATATATATATGTGATGGGAAGAGACATGAACTTACCTTCCCCAGAGAAGCCCTGATTTCCTCAGTGATGAGTCTCTGCTTCTTGTACAAACTGCTCAGATAGGAGCATGGTTCATCTTTTTCTGGTCATCCAGGCATGACTTTCTGAGACCCAGGGATTGACTAAATTTCACTTATATCCTAAATGACAGAAGAAAGTAGAAGTCTATAATCACTAGTACTCTTGTTTACCAGGACCTTCGTGTGGTGACATCATTGGTCTATTTGTCAGCCTTGACATTCCCTCACTAGGTTTTTTTTTTTTTTTCTTTATCCCTGCTGCTGCTGCTAGGTCACTTCAGTAGTGTCCAACTCTGTGTGACCGCATAGACGGCAGCCCACCAGGCTCCCCCATCCCTGGGATTCTCCAGGCAAGAACACTGGAGTGGGTTGCCATTTCCTTCTCCAATGCATGAAAGTGAAAAGTGAAAGTGAAGTCGCTCAGTTGTATCCGACTCTTAGCGACCCCACGGACTGCAGCCTACCAGGCTCCTCCGTCCATAGGATTTTCCAGTCAAGAGTACTGGAGTGGGGTGCCATTGCCTTCTCCCTACTCATACCAATTGTATAAACTCATACATAGCTTCCACTATTCCTTGATAGCATATAATATTAAGAGCTTGGAAATTGGAGTGTATAATCCCTGAGAAAATTACTTACTCCTTTCAAGTCTACATTTCCTATAAAATGGGGATATGACCTCTAGCTTGCAGAAGCATTAAATCTGGAACAGAGGAGGTCCCCCAGAACTGGAAATTATCATGGGCAGCTCTCCTCTCCCTTGAGTACCTGACTGTTCTAATTACCAAATAAGGTCACCCATGTGTCTTTCAGGCTATGCCTCATGAAGCAGGGTCTTACTAACTCCATCTGTTTCCATCATACAGGACACATCAGAATACCGTCCTACTAATTCCATCTGGCTCCACGTGGGACATGCCAGAACATGGTCCTACTAACTCCATTGGGCTCTATCACACTGGGCCCACCAGAACACTCAATCAGCTTGTAAGTTACAAGACCTGCTTTCAGCAGTTGATCTATCAATATTTAAAACATATCAGTGTTTAGGACAATGGTTTGTGGGACCTGTTCAAGTTCAGAGGGAAAAAATAGCTTGAAAAAAACACAGAATTTAAGGTAAAATGGGGAGAATGTTCACCTTATAAGCTCAGAAAAAGCTTTACAAGGGATGTCACTGGCTTTAACTAAACAAAAACATCCTTTAACAATATTATTTGTTGTTATTGTTCAGTCACTAAGTCATATCCAACTCTTTGTGACCCCACTGGCTGCAGCATGCCAGGCTCCCCTGTACTTCATAACCTATTTATAAGCTAGCTAATTTGTATAGGCATATAGCAACTTCACTTTCACTTTTCACTTTCATGCACTGCAGAAGGAAATGGCAACCCACTCCAGTGTTCTTGCATGGAAAACCGCAGGGATGGCACAACCTGGTTGGCTGCTGTCTATGGGGTCACACAGAGTCGGATACAACTGATGTGACTTAGCAGCAGCAGCAGCAGCATAGATATAGACATACCTTTTACACATATCCATGGTTTATTTTCCTATGACGATAAGCATTTCTGTTTGAATGCAATGTTACACAGCTAAAAGGGCTCTTCTAGTTCCACAGCCAAGCAAAGCACTCTTTCGTCCTGTTGATGGTTTTAAATCTTGCCTCTCCTCTCTGGCTCCCCTAATCTAGGGAAAAAACACACATGAATTAACACAACCTCTATGTCATAGTGCCACCATTCCCCTATTTAGCAATCACATTCAAGCTAGTTAGTTTATAGAAATACATGTCATGTCAAGTCAGGATAGAGAGTATGTGATCTTCAACTTAGATATCTGTTCATCATTCCTTGTCTCTTTCTCCAAGCCCACTCTTCCTACTCAGGATGTAAGATCAAGTTATTTGTGCTGCTGTTTGAGGGCTTTCAGCCTAAGTTCCTTGGTGCAGGTTTTGATTATCAGTTTTACAGATTTGGAAACTTAAAAAAATTGGCCTTGAGATGTATTAGTCTCTGGAAGAGGGACTCACCTATGAGATACTAACCACAGACAAATTTATAAGCTATATCACCTTATACCAAATATAGGGGTTTACAGGTGCAGCTAAAGAACTATGTCTGATAATCAACAAATGGCAATTTCTTAATTAAAGGTTAGTCCTACTAGAAAAGTTGAAATGGAACAGAAGGTTATTTGGTGGTGGAGCATCAGAACAGTCCATATTCAGTTCAGTTCAGTTCAGTCACTCAGTCATGTCCGACTCTTTGCGATCCCATGAATCGCAGCATGCCAGGCCTCCCTGTCCATCACCAACTCCCGGAGTTCATTCAGACTCGCGTCCATCGAGTCAGTGATGCCATCCAGCCATCTCATCCTCTATCGTCCCCTTTTTCTCCTGCCCCCAATCCCTCCCAGCATCAAAGTCTTTTCCAATGAGTCAACTCTTCGCATAGGTGGCCAAAGTACCGGAGTTTCATTAGGTGCCCCTAGAATGCAGTGGTTTTCAACCAGTGGTTATATTGGCCCCTGAAGGACATTTAGCAATGTCTGGAGACATTTTTGGTTGTCACAACTGGGTAGGGGGTGCTCCTGGGATTGAGAGGCCAGAGAAGCTGCTGAGTGTCCTAGAAGGCACAGGACAGCCCCCCACAACAAAGAATTATCCTTCACAAAGTATGACTAGGGTTGAGGCTAAGAAGCTGCTTTAAGAGGCGGTTCTGCTTAAGTCTCAAATGTCTTCTGTCATCTCTCTCTTCTCAGCATATAAGTGAAACACAAAACTACTCAATAAATCAAATTAAATGATTAACCTTCTTATAGAGCCAACAAAATACTAACTATCAAAAGTCCCAGTTGTTACCCAGAACAAGCAGTGAGTGCTTTCTGGCTCATTTTTCTTTCCTCTGAGTGACAGGTGACAGCATCATTTAAGAATATGTATTAATATTTTCTTCTAGGCACCATTTGTGAGAAAGGAGGAAGGTGAGCTGGGAGGAAAATCCTCAAGTTTTGATCAAGCCACAAAAGGACAAAAAACTCAAACCTCAGGCTGGATGAATGTATACAAAACTGCCCACAATCAATGACAAATTACTGCTGTTAAATAACCTATCAAAGCTTCAGGGGATAGAAAGATAAGCTTATTTAAAGTGACTTCTGGTACAGGCAACGAAACACAAGCTTCTCCTGAAAGCTTTTGGATTGGGGTGAGGAAAGGAGGGAGTTGGGGTAGAGGTTAGGGCCTGGTTAACCTACAGGGCCCACCTACAGTCACAGCTGTAGGTGGGGGAGATAGCCGGTGAACCAAAAGAAGAATAGGAGGCTGTTTGGGATGTGGGAGGAGTGCTGGAGCTGGAGATGATATGGCCCTTGAATAGGATTATTGTGCGCTTACCACCAACCTTGGGAAGCCTGGCATGCTGCAAACCATGGGGTCGCAAAGAGTCAGACGTGACTGAGCGACTGAACTGAACTGAACCACCAACCTTCCAAATCCTGGTCCAACTCCTGAAGTTGACTCTCACTGATACAACCTAACAAATAGCCTTGGCTCCTGGCACCATGCCCCAATCTCTGGCTGGCAGAATAAATGATGATGCACAGGTAAATGATAGTTGACCCCAGGCAGGCAATGCTGACATCAGTGGATGGCCTGAGGTCTGGGGCAGCAGGTGGTCACAGAGCTGGGAGGCTCCAAAAGAGACCTAGTTCCACTGGGTGAGTCTGTGGGACCTCTGACCTCCATTGCCATTTCTGTAAAATGAGTAAGTTAGATTAGATCATAGACAAGGTTCTTTCCAACTCTGAAAAGTGCCTGATTTTATCATTCGTTTCTACTACCTATTGTAAATCAGCTAACGCCTACAGGTTCTTTTTCTTTAATGCTAATTTCCTTTCACCAGCTTTGCTCTATCCCTAAGCTAATGGTTAAATTTGGAAAACATTTTTGTACCCATAATTGTTTAGAAAAAAATAATACTGCAATTTTGAGGGAGCCAATTAATCACAACCTTTGTCTTGATTTGGACTCTTCCAGAAGCCAGTCAGCTTCCCAGATGTCACTAGTGGTAAAGAACCCACCTGCCAATGCAGGACACACAAGAGACGCTGGTTTGATCCCTGGGTCGGGAAGATCCCCTGGAGAAGGGCATGGCAACCCATTCTAGTATTTTGCCTGGAGAATCCCTTGGACAGAGGAGCCTGGCAGGCTATAGTCCATAGGGTCACAAAGAGTCAGACATGACTGAAGAGACTTAGCAGGCACACACAGAAGCCAGTACTGAGAAGGATTTGACTCTAAGTACTTTTCTTGGGAGATGATCCTAGGAAATGCAAATAGGCATGGGAAAGGAAGACAAGGAGCGAAGGAAGCAAAGTGTGTAGCCAAGTCTATTACACTAAAGGCAACTAGAGCTCAATCCATGGGTTACCTCTGGGAGGCAGGAACTTTCTCCCCACTGGATGGCGAGAAGTTGAGGAATTTAAACACCAATTCCTCTTTAATGTGCTTGATGCTGCTTCCTGGATACTGTTAGGTTGGTGCAAATTCAAATATGGTTTTGGACTGTGAATTTTAAATCATTATAACTAGGCTCAAACATCAAAATAGGAACCATAACAATCAACACATTTTTGCCAATGAGAAGTAAGTGCCTATTTTTATAGCATAAAAATCCATGCTTTGGGATTCTACAAACTCTTAGAAAGCATTTTCTGCACTCTGCTGATTGTGGAAGTGTTTCCCCTGCAAAAAAGTTGCAGAGATGCTTGAAGAAGTGGTGAGAGTTGGAGACTGGTTGGCGAGAGGTCAAATGGTTGGCGAGAGGTTGGTGAGAGTTGTTGCCAACTGGTTGGCGAGAGGTCAGGTGAATATGGCGGATGAGATAAAACTTTGTAAAGAGAGATAAAACCCAATTTGTTCGTCTTTTGAAGCACTGGTTGTGTGAAGTGCGGTAAGACATTGTTGTGGAGAAGAGTTGGGCTCTTTATGTTGACCAAAGCTGGCTGGAGGTGTTGGTTCTCAGTGTATCTCATTGGTTTGCTGAGCATACTCCTCAGATGTAATGGTTTTGCTGAAATTCAGAAAGGTATAGTGACTCAGATGGGCAGCAGACCACCAAACAGTGACCATGACCTTTTTTGGTGCAAGGTTGGCTTTGGGAAGTGCTTTAGAGCTTCTTCTGTGTCCAATACACTGAGGTGGCTGTCGCTGGTTGTTATATGCAATCCACTTTTCATTGCACATCCGATCAAGAAATGGTTTGTTGTCGTTTCATAGAATAAGAGAAGACCAACCCTTCAAAATGACGATTTCTTTTTTTTTATTTCTGGCCAGTTCACAAGGCATTCACTTATCAAGCTTTTTCACTCTCCCAAGTTCCTTCAAATGCAGAAAGACCATAGAATGGTTGACGTTGAGTTCTTTGGCAACTTCTCCTATAGTTTTAAGAGGATCAGCCTCAATGATGGCTTTCAATTATTGTTGTCAACTTCTGATGGCCAGCCACTAGGCTCCTCATCTTCAAAGCTCTTGTGTCCTTTGCAAAACTTCTTGAACCATAACTGAACTGTATGGTTGATAACAGTTCCTGGACCAAGTGCCCTGTTGATGCTGTGAATGGTCTCCACTGCTTTACAACCCATTTTGAAACTCAAATAAGAAAATCACTCAAGTTTTCTTTTTGTCTAATATCATTTCCATAGTCTAAAATAAATATAAAATAAACAGCAAGTAATAACTCATTAGCAAAAAATATAAAGAGAGAAATGCACTTAAAATGATGTGTAACTTAACCACATTTATTTATAATGTATTCCAGTATCAAAAAGCAAATTTCAACAATGCAAAAACTGCAGTTATGTTTACACCAACCTAATAACTCCTTCTGTACAGATTGACAGTCCATGGACAGAGAGTTGCAAGTGCCCACAGTAGCAGCCTTAAGTAGGTAGACTTGCCAACAAGATATGGATATACTACTGATAGCATCTGCTTCCAGACCTGGATGCAGGAGCCTTTGGGGGACCAAATGAGTTTTCTTACTGGTAAAATTGGGATGGAGAATGCAGTTTGGATTTGAGGCCGAAAGCAAAGGCAGGCAGATCAACCCTAGAGCTGCAGGCCACTCCTGGGGGTCATGGAGACCCAGTCTCAGAAAACTTACCCTGTGGGGTACACACCCTGGCTTGTGGATGAAGGGATCAGAGATAATGAGAGTAAGAGTGCAGGGGCCCAGCTGTGAGACTCTACCTACCCACAAGGGATTTAAGGTGGGAATGAGGGCAGAAGCTTCTGCCTCCCAAATTCCCTGAGGTGGTGGGAAGGTTGACCCTCATTTTAGGAGAAATTCCTAATATGTATGCCCCAGCGAAAAGGTAGGAAGAACAATACACGCAAGGCAGCTACCCTTAGCCTGCAGCTCCCAAAGCCCCAGAGATCTCAGATAACTTAATGACATCTGAGATCTCACAAGGACCCCGGATATAATACCTAGTACTTGCACGTGGGGCTTCCCAGCAGGAGAGAATCCATCTGTTCATGTAGGAGATGTGGGTTCAATCCCTGGGTTAGGAAGATACCCTGGAGGAGGAAACAGCAAACCACTTCACTATTCTTGCCAGGAAAACCCCATGGACTGAGGAGCCTGGGGCTACAGTCATGGGGTCGCAAGGAATTGGCCATGACTTTCTGGAAGGCGGCTTTCCCTTGTGCTTAGGAAGTCCTAGGATCCTAGAGTGAAGGTGGAGGGAGCCTGGCAGCTCCAGTGGAGAATCATAAAAAAAAAGGATATGATGACTTCTCTGTCAGCTTGAACTCAAATAGAAAAGATCTGTGCAGATGATCAAGAGATCAAGCCCTGAGCATTTGGAGTGGGAGCACTGACTCCAAGACCCTAGACTACCAGAGAACTAACCCTAGGGAGCATCAAATAGTGAGATCTCACACAAATGAAACCACTTGAATACAAGACCCAGCATCATCCAATCACCAGTAGCACCCTGTGCAGGATGCCTCATCTAAAGTGAAAGTGAAGTCACTCAGTCATGTCCGACTCTTTGCTACCCCATGGACTGTAGACTACCAGGCTCTTCCATCCATGGGATTTTCCAGGCAGGAGTACTGTGTGGGTTGCCATTTCCTTTTCCAGGGGATCTTCCTGACCCATGGATCGAATCCAGGTCTCCAGCATTGCAGGGAGACTCTTTGCCATCTGAACCACCAGGGAAGCCTCATCTAAACAAGAAACAAACAAAAAAATACAAACCCAATCATCAGCAGACGGGATTACCACTTCGTTCAGCCTTGTCCATCAGAGGAAAAACAAACAAACAAACAAACAAAACTCCTCACAAATTTCATCCTATAGGAAGCTTACACAAACCACTGGACCAACTTTAGGAGGGCAGAAACCAAAAGGAAGAAAGAATTCAACCTTCTTCAAGAAAAGAATTCAACTTTCCTTGAAGCCTGGGAAAAGAAGACTTCAAACACAATAAATTTAAAAAAAAAAAATGAAAAGGCAGAGAAATACTACACAAATAAAGGAACAAACTAGAAACATAGAAGTCCAAATAAATGAAGAGGAAATAGGCAGACTCCATGAAAAAGAATTCAGAATAATGACAGTAAACATGATCAAAAACCTTGAAAACAAAATGGAGAAAATGCAAGAATCAATTGACAAAGACCTAGAAGAATTCAAGAATAAACATACAGAGACAAACAACACAATTATTGAAATTAAAAATACTGTAGAAGGAATCAATAGCAGAATATCTGAAGCAGAAGAACAAATCGGTGAGCTGGAAGATAAAATGGTGGAAATAACTTCTGAAGAACAGAATAAAGTTAAAAGAATGAAAAGAACTGAGGACAGTCTCAGAGACCTCTGAGACTATATCAAACGCACCAACATTTGAATTATAGGGGTCCAATAAGAAGAAGAGAAAAAGAAAGGTTATGAGAAAATGTTTGTAGAGATTATAGTTGAAAATTTCCCCAACGTGGAAAAGTATCAGGGAATGTTTAACAGGAGGATTCCTACGTGCTGTTTCTCAGAAGTCCTTTGTTTCTTTTTAAGCGGAACAGCACGCTGCTCCCAGGAACTGGGGTCATTGTGTGAGACAGGCTTGAATCTCCTTTAGTAAACATTCTCTTTACAAAACTGCATAGTCTTGATCCCCTTTCTTGAGATATGGATTGTCTCCTGACCTTGTGATCATCATCATCCCTTGTTCCCTTAGTAATGGTTACTGTACATTTGGTTTTCTGATCTTTATCATTGACGAAAGAAACTTCTTGTACTACAGCCTATAACTCACAGAAAAATCATTAAAGCACCTTTGCTCCATCAGAGCTTGGGTCACCGTGTATTTCTTTCTTTCTTTCTCTCTCTCTCTGACTCTCTTCAGCTGATTCCTTGGAGCACAGAGACCAGTCTTGCTCACTCTCCTGCCTGGGCTTCTAAGATGCTCTCAAGAAGGCACCCTGTGCCTTCACCCTCCTCGAGAGGGCGCCCAGTGCCTTCATGAGAGACGCTAGTCCTATGTCAAGGACTTTATTAGTTTTCTGGGTAAACCAGGGAGTATCAGCCTCTTTCTCTCTTTCACTTTCTTATGGTCGCCTCCGGACCACCAGGTCCTGGTCCATTAAAGGACCCCAACATAAAAGGAAATAGTCAATCAAGTCTAAGAGGCAAAAACAGTCCCAATACAGGATAAACCCAAGGAGGAACATGCCAAGACATATACTAATCAAACTAACAAAGACTAAACATAAAGAAAGAATATTAAAAGCAGCAAGGGAGAAGCAACAAGTAATACAAGGGAAACCCATACACTTAACAGCTAATCTTTCAGCAGAAATTCTGCAGGCCAGAAGAGAAAGGCAGGATATATTTAAAGTACTGAAAGCAAAAACTCTACAGCCAAGATTACTGTACCTGGCAAGGATCTCATTCACAATTAATGGAGAAATAAAAAGCTTTTCGGACAAACAGAAGTTAAGGGTATTCAGCACCACCTAACCAGCTTTAGAACAAATATTAAAGGAACTTATATTAGTTCTGGGTGTTCATTGGAGGGACTGATTTGAAACTGAAACTCCAATACTTTGGCCACCTGATGTGAAGAGCTGACTCACTTGAAAAGACCCTGATGCTGGGAAAGATTGAGGGCAGGAGGAGAAGGGGATGACAGAGGATGAGATGTTGGATGGCATCACTGACTCAACTGACATGAGTTTGGGTGGACTCTGGGAGTTGGTGATGGACAGGGCGGGTTGGTCTGCTGCAGTGCATGGGGTTGCAAAGAGTCGGGCACGACTGAGTGACTGAACGGAACTGATACAGTCAAGAAATACAAGAGAAGAAAAAAGATCTACAGAATCAACCCCAAACAATTAATTACTTTAAATGCAAATGGATTAAATGCTCCAACCAAAGGCACAGGCTGGCTGACTGTGATGCATTCAGACAAGGCACAGATAAGACCCATATATATACTGTACACAAGAAACCCACTTCAGACCTCAAGACACATGTAGACTTAAAGTGAGAAGATGGGAAAATATATTTCATGCAAGTGGGAAGCAAAAGAAAGCTGGAGTAGCAACCCTCATATCAGACAAATTAGATCTTAAAGAATATTACATGAGATAAGGAAGGATACTACGTAATGATCAAGGGATCAGTCCAAAAGGAAGACATAGCCATTGTAAATGTCTATGCACCCAACATAGGAGCACCTCAATACATAAGAATTAGCCACGACTGAGAACACACTCACAGAACTTATACATATTATTTTTCAAATATAAATTATTTTAAATTATGACTGAATTCGTGGTAGGCTTTATTCATTATGTAGTTTTTTTCAATCAGTGCACAATATATGTGTATGTGAAGTTATAAAATTATTATGACTTTAAAAATAAACTACAGGCATTGAACTTTACACAAATATCCTCTCAGTTGGCCCCCCAAACAAGTATTACCTTATTCATATTTTGCAGTTGAGGAAACTAAAGCTCAGAGTCATTAAGCAAATAATTCTAAGTCATGGAGTTAGAAATCAGAAGATCCAACTGAAAATCTGTTCTCAATGTATATTCATGTACAAAATAATTTCATGTGTAAAAGTCATGAATGAATGAGATAAAAACAAATAAGCAGTATAAGTATGCTAATGTTTGCAGGATTGTCTCACCTGACACTCCAGGAATAGTATGTCTTTTAATGGATGGACTGTCTGAAGGCAAGACCCCATGTGCACCAGCTTCCATAGGTTAGAGTGTCTGAGACCAGGATGACTTCAAAACTGGGTCTTAATTCTCTGATTCTGCATTTGTTGCAGTTCTCTTCAACTCACCCTTAATTGACTATTTTGCAAGAGACACATTGCAGAATAGCTGCCAAAATTTTGAAATCTACCACTATTCCCCCTACATCATGACTGTATCCCTGGATACACAGAGGTGGTCCCAACATTTTCTGTGTGATATGACTCTGTGTCCCTGGCTTCATGATGAATGATCCAGTGGGGCACCCAGCCAAAAACGACCTAGTAAAGTTCTTCCCAGGAACATAAAGCTGGGAACTGAAAGGCACTCAGCATGGGATCAGAAGGGGTGGAGCCATGCTCCCAGCAGGGCATTGGAGAGTAGGTCCTCTGAACTTTTCTGCCATTCATGGGGCCTGAAGCTGCCCCTTTGAGAGACATGTGGCTCATCTGTTCTGCTAATTCTTTGATTAAATGTATTATTCCATTAAATCCTACCTTTCGCTTACCCTGTTTCTGTTGCTTGATACCACAGAACTCAAATGGTCACTCTCATGAAAGTCAAAGTCTCATCAGAGATAAGATCACCCACAGGAGAGGACATAGTTGCAGGGAGCTTACACCCCGTGGGCAAGAGAAGACAGTGAGAAGACAAGCATACAAATAACCATCACACGAGGCCAAAGGACAAAGTGGGATCATAGATAAGCACAATATATAGATGGCAGGGATTGAAGAAGGCTTTATGTAATGGGGCCTGGGCCTTGAAGGATAAGTGGGAAATTAACAGGAGAGACAAGGGAGGGAGATCCTGGGCAGAGCAGATACCATGAGCAAAGGGAGAAGTGGGATTTGGCTGCAGGGTGGGGAGGAACTGGATAAAGTCTGGACAATGGCTTGGGACCAGATGCTTTTACAGCAAGATTCTTCATAGCCCTTCTAATAACACCTTGTGATTAAAACATAACTTGATATATAGTAACTGATCTGTTTTTCATTCTCAGTATTTTCTTCTACTTCTTGACCCTCCTCCATTTAACCATCTAGACATTCCTACATATATTGCTCCCTTAGGGAACAGACTTAGGTCATACCTGAATGGTGTAGTGGTTTTCCCTGTTTTCTTCAATTTAAGTCTGAATTTGGTAACAAGGAGTTCATGATCTGAGTCACAGTCAGCTCCTGGTCTTGTTTTTGTTGACTGTATAGAGCTTCTACATCTTTTGCTGCAGAGAATATAATCAATCTGATTTCAATGTTGACCATCTGGTGATGTCCATGTGTAGAGTCTTCCCTTGTGTTGTTGGAAGAGGGTGTTTGCTATGACCAGTGCATTTTGTTGGCAAAACTCTATTAGTCTTTGCCCTGCTTCATTCTGTACTCCAAGGCGAAATTTGCTTGTTACTCCAGGTGTTTCTTGACTTCCTACTTTTGCATTCCAGTCCCCTATAATGAAAAGGACATCTTTTTTGGTTGTTAGTTCTAAAAGGTCTTGTAGGTCTTCATAGAACCATTCAACTTCAGCTTATTCAGCGTTACTGGTTGGGGCATAGACTTGGATTACTGTGATATTGAATGGTTTGCCTTGGAAACGAACAGAGATCATTCTGTCATTTTTGAGATTGCATCCAAGTACTGCATTTTGTACTCTTCTGTTGACCATGATGGCTACTCCATTTCTTCTGAGGGATTCCTGCCCACAGCAGTAGATATAATGGTCATCTGAGTTAAATTCACCCATAGTCCATTTTAGTTCGCTGATTCCTAGAATGTCGATGTTCACTCTTGCCATCTCTTTGACCACTTCCAATTTGCCTTGATTCATAGACCTGACATTCCAGGTTCCTATGCAATATTGCTTTTTACAGCATCGGACTTTGCTTCTATCACCAGTCACATCCACAGCTGGGTATTGTTTTTGCTTTGGTTCCATCCCTTCATTCTTTCTGGATTTATTTCTCCACTGACCTCCAATAGCATATTGGGTACCTACTGACCTGGGGAATGCCTCTTTCAGTATCCTATCATTTTGCCTTTTCATACTGTTCATGGGGTTCTCAAAGCAAGAATACTGAAATGTTCGCCATTCCCTTCTCCAGTGGACCACATTCTGTCACTCCTCTCCACCATGACCCGCCCGTCTTGGGTTGCCCCACGGGCATGGCTTAGTTTCATTGAGTTAGACAAGGCTGTGGTCCTAGTGTGATTAGATTGACTAGATTTCTGTGAGTATGGTTTCAGTGTGTCTGCCCTCTGATGCCCTCTTGCAACACCTACGATTTTACCTGGGTTTCTCTTACCTTGGGCATGGGGTATCTCTTCACGGCTGCTCCAGCAAAGCACAGCTGTTGCTCCTTACCTTGGATGAGGGGTATCTCCTCCCACAGCCCTTCCTGACCTTTAGCATGGGATGGCTCCTCTAGGCCCTCCTGCACTCAGGCAGCCACCACTCCTTGGATGTGGTGTTGCTCTTCCAGGCCACCGTCCCTGGCCTCGGGCATGGGGTGGCTCCTCCCGGCCACCGCCCCTGACCTCGGACGTGGGGTAGCTCTTCTCAGTCATCCCTGTGCCGTTGCAGCCTGGCACTCTAGGCCGCTGTCCCTGACCTCGGATGCGGGGTAGCTCTTGGCTGCTGCCACCGCCTGCGCTTAGTGGAAAATTCTGAAAGACATAGGAATACCAGACCACCTAACTTGCCTCTTGAGAAATCTGTATGCAGGCCAGGAAGCAACAGTTAGAACTGGACATGGAACAACAGACTGGTTCCAAATAAGAAAAGGAGTGCGTCAAGGCTGTATATTGTCACCCTGTTTATTTAACTTCTATGCAGAGTACATCATGAGAAATGCTGGACTGGAAGAAACACAAGCTGGAATCAAGATTGCTGGGAGAAATATCAATAACCTCAGATATACGGAGGACACCACCCTTATGGCAGAAAGTGAAGAGGAACTCAAAAGCCTCTTGATGAAAGTGAAAGAGGAGAGTGAAAAAGTTGGCTGAAAGCTCAACATTCAGAAAACGAAGATCATGGCATCTGGTCCCATCACTCCATGGGAAATAGATGGAGAAACAGTGGAAACAGTGTCAGACTTTATTTTGGGGGCTCCAAAATCATTGCAGATGGTGACTGCAGCCATGAAATAAAAAGATGCTTGCTCCTTGGAAGAAAAGTTATGACCAACNTCTAATACTTTGGCCACCTCATGCGAAGAGTTGACTCATTGGAAAAGACTCTGATGCTGGGAGGGATTGGGGGCAGGAGGAGAAGGGGACGACAGAGGATGAGATGGCTGGATGGCATCACTGACTCAATGGACGCGAGTCTGAGTGAACTCCGGGAGTTGGTGATGGACAGGGAGGCCTGGCGTGCTGTGATTCATGGGGTTGCAAAGAGTCGGACATGACTGAGTGACTGAACTGAACTGAACTGAACTAGGGAACAGAAAGAAGGAAACAAAACAGCAGTCAACTCTTGGATTTTGAGGTTCCAAATACTAGCCTTCAAAGAGGGACAGTGGTTAAGGCATAAAATAGAAATGCTACAGTAAAACACACCTAGAGAGAACCAGTCCAATAAGTTTAACTTTCTCAAATCCTGTCAAGCATTGAGGGATTATTTTTTTAAAAAGCAGCAGCAGTAGCAGCTGACTGTGGCTTGGTATTAATCTAAGCTTCTTCATTCCAGGCCCCTTGAAAAGTCACTGACTTTGAATCCCAAATGGGACCAGATTATCAGTCACCAGTGTGGAGCAGCTCAGCAGCAAGGCTCAAAGGATTTCCAGTTCCTGAGCACTAAAAGTAGATCCTAATTGTTGTTAGCCTTCAGGAAAACTCCCTTTCCCTGACCTCCCCTTACTTGCAGTGTCCTTGCTTTCTTTAATTCTCAGGCCTTCCACTTCAGCAACTCCCCTGGACTCCCACCTTCAACTATGCTTTACTCTAGACTCAACCTGGAGATGTTTCAGGTGACCTTTCCTCCAATAGCAATGCCCAGCCTGCCACACCCTATATGTGCCCATTTCTGCTGATCACCTTATTTTCACAGAATCCTACTGATTTTCTGTCTTTTGCTGCCCTATTGTGAGTGCTGGAGGCAGACCTATGTCAACTAAAAAGAGATGAACAACTCGAGAGTTAAGTTTTATTTGGGGCAAAATGAGGACTGCAGCCCAGGAGACAGCATCTCAGATAGCTCTGAGAGACTATTCCAAAGCAGCTGTGGGGGAAAGTCTATATATAAGGTTTTGGTGAAGGGGAAGTTCAATACCATGAAGCACTCATTTTACAAAAGGGTTTTTGTTAGTCATGAGGATCTGACGTTACCATGAAGGGATTTAGTGCTTCTCTAGAAATGAGGAGATGCAGGGGTTGAGATCATAAAATTTGTTCCTAAAAACATCCAACTATACAAAGATCTGTCCCATTAGATTCCCTGGAGCACAGAGTGCTTCACTCCACCCTGAACTCCCTCAGGGATTGTTGAAGATCAACAGCTATAGCAGCATGGGGTTCAATCTCTGTAGAGGCAGATGGCAAATGCCTTTGTTGTTCAGTCATTGGAAATGCTCTTGCTGTGAAGCTTGCTCAGTCATGTCTGACTCTTTGCGACCCCATGGACTATAGCCTACCAGGTTCCTCCATCCATGGGATTTTCCAGGCAAGAATACTGGAGTGGGTTGCCATTTCATTTTCCAGGAGATCTTCCCAACCCAGGGATCAAACCTGGGTCTCCCATATTGTAGGCAGACACTTTACCATCTGAGCCACCAGGGAAGCTTGGAAATGCTCTTGGTAAGTGCCAATTTGTAGTTGACACCTACACAGGGTGTCACTGAACCTCTCTCATTTTCCAGCTGTTGGTTGGGTTTGTCAGATAGGAAGGGCCAGGGGAAGATCAGAGGGAGGGAAGAAAGGGAGGTCAGGGTATCTGATTCCCCATCTCACCCAGGGTCTTGCCATAGCACAGGCTGTTTCCCCACAGCAGTCACTCTGACCTGCTGGCCCTTCTTCTAGAGCTTCCAGCTCTCTCTAGGCTCCAGCAGCACTGTCCCTTTCATTCGCCCCTTGAGACCTAGGACGGTAATGGCAGACTTTTCACTGAGTGTCACGTCTCTTGCTGCAAACCTAACAACTACAGATTTCCTACAGCTCTAGTTTTTCTCCTTACTGGAGGCGACTCTGCAGTGGTGATAACCTGTAGTTGTTAGAGCATATCCAAGCAGCCTCTTAATCATAGGAAAGAATATAATTGGGCAGAGATGGAGCTGATTGTGGGGATTGGTAGTGAAAAGCAGGAAGATCTGGTTTAATATTATAGTTAGAGCCTTTGATAGGGAAGCCAAGCACCCACATTCTAGCCCTGAAATTCATCACATGAAGTTAAAAGAACTTAAATTCTTAAAAGTTAATGCTTAAGATCAAGTCTTAATCATTTCATGTCACAGCATTCTTAATTAGTACCTACCTTAAACATCAATCATCTGGTATGAATGTGACTTTTTTATCTGTCTCTCCCATTGGGCAGTGAAACAAAAAGCCAAATTGTATTCATCTTTGCAACCAAGCACCTTGCAAAATGTCTGACTCTAAGCATTTGTTCAATAGCTTTTTCTGAATGAATGGAAAGATAATCCCTTTGTTTAAATTCCCTCTGATGATTGGGCTGCCAGTGTTCACATCCCGACCCTGCCTCTTACAAGCACTCTGTAGCCTGGGTCAAGCTGCTTAACCTCTCTGTGCCTCAGCATCTCAAGCATAAAATGAGGATTAATAACAGTACTTACTCAATGGAGCATTTTATGGATTAAATGATATAAAAGAATAGAAGTTAGTACAAAGCAGGGTGCATATTTATCTCCCAAACATTGTCAGTTATTGTTGGTGGTAGTACATGGGGAAACCCTCTGCCATACAGCAATATGATAGGAAAGTTATTGTAAAACTGATCTTGTAAACTGAGATATGCTAGGTCAATATTAAAATGATAATGTCAGTGTTGTAAATGAATCTTAAAAGGATTTTGAAGGAATCAGGAAAGTGGAGTGAAAGCAGTGCCTCTCAAATGGAAATAATTTTGATTCCAAGAGACATCTGCCATCATCTGGAGACATTTTCAGTTGTCATAACTGGGGGATGTTATTGGCATCTGCTGAGCAGAGGCCAGGGAGACTGCTAAACATCCTACAATGCAAAGGACAGCTCAACAGCCTCCCCCCGCTTCTTGTACCACCGAAGAATTATCTGGTCAAAATGTCAGTAATGCTAACTTAATGAACAAGGACTCTATTTTGCACCTGAGACTCTGAAACTCCCAGGCCAGGGACACCTGAGCCTGTTACCCTCACTTATTTGGCAAAATCCAATGTATACCTGGCTGTGATCACAGAGCATGTACCTTCTCCCTGTGTGTTGTCTCTCCCACTGGAGGCAGCACCTACACCAGGAATAGTCTACTTCCATCAGCATCCTCTTGGGTATTTTTAAATGTTTACAGAGCAAGTGAAAAGGGTGAAAAAAATCAGAGAACATTTGAGAAAACATCCACTCATGTTCATTTGTTCCTGGAACGCATGACCAGCCATCAGAGCCACAAAGAACAGGGCTGGAGTTCCAGGTACCAGTATAGAAACAGGGACATTAAGCACCTGCCTCATTGTCCACAGCATGTTGCTTTAGGCTTTGTCATTGCCAAGGCCAAGTTTTGTCATCATTGCTTGTTAGATACCATGGCAAGGTCTTGCCCCCTAAAAATTGTAGTCTCATTACTTCATCTCCTTAAAATCTTCTTAATATGCATTTAACACCCACTTTAGTGTGGCTTCATTTCAGAGTTTTATTTTTACTTTTTCCCCTGCAATTGATCCTCATTAGTTCTCACATTTTTGGCAGGAACTCTCATATCAATACTTGCTGAGCCAAATCCATTTCCTTGAAAGACATTCACTGATTTATTCATCTATTCATTTGTTGATTCATTCCCTTGTCATGACTACAGTGAGTAGGATTGCCAGGTCCTAGGGTACATCATGACAGACCTTGTGCTAAGCTCAAGGTTACAAAAACAAAAATAACAGCTCCCAATCTAGTTAGCTGATAGAATTATTTTAAAAGCTGCTGCATATCCTATTACTTAGCAATTCCAATTTCCAGCAGCTCTCTAGGGAAATGCTCACATATGTGTGCAAAGATGCAGAAATAAAATGATTATTGTAGCATTGTTGTGTTAGAAAAAAATTGGAAACAAACTGAATGTCCATCAATATGATTAATGCTAAATAAAATGTTGTTTATGCATACCATAGGATTTTATGCAGCAATTAACAGGAAGGGTCTATTTCTAAATATATCAACACAGATAGATCTCTGAAACATACAGTCTTGGAGGAAAAGTCCCCAGAGATTCACACCAAACTCAGAGCAGAGGTTGCCTCTGGGCACATGAGAGAGGATGGAATGTGGATTAGGAGAGGTGGTCAGAGAAGACTCACCTAATGAAAATAGTTTTATTTTTTAAAAGGGTTAAATGTGTTGCTTATGCATGTTATATATAAAACTAATAAAATGCCACTTTGCTACTATAAGGCAAAGTGGTAGTACAAAATGAAGGTTCTGCTTTTCTTTAATACATCAAAAAAGCTTTGGGAGACAAAGAGATATATGAACTGAGTCTTTAAAGGCCTTGTAGGAGCCTGACAGGCTGAGGTGAGGTGAGGGGGTTTTATTACATATGGGGGACAGCAAAGATGCAGACATACCACTCAGTTGGAGCAGTTCCACATGACTGGCCCGTGCAGTAGAGAAGAGTGGGCTGCAGGTGGGGGAATGTGACACTGAAGGGAGCAGATATAATACATCTGGGACCTAAGATGGCCCTAGAAAATTTTATATTTCTTGCTGAGAAGTTCTCCATTTTCTCCCGTAAGTAATGGAAAGGCTAAAAATGAGGGGTGATATGACTAGATGCTAAGTTTGGAGAAACCAATTAGGTAAGAGTGATTTTCTTCCCAGAGGCTGTAGAGGACAGATATGCCCACTGCCCAACCCATCTATAAAGGCTAAAGTGAGTATAAAGGGAAGTGTGGTGTATTATACCCAATATCCAGACTTTAAAATTTTGTTAAAATACACATATATATTGAAGAGTGAGTTAATCTTAAGAGTAACTTTGATGCACATTTACAAAGCTAATACACCTAATTAATTCTGATAGAACTCAAGATATAAAATGTGCTTAGTTTCCCAGGAGTGCCTTTTATGACCTCTATCAGAAAGTATGCTCCTGAAAGAAAACCATGATGAAGACTTCATCTGGATTTGATTTTTTAGTATAATGTAAGATACAGGTCAAGGATTTTTTTCTCCCATATTGCTATCAACTTGGTTCAGTTCCAAAAATGGAATGCTGAAGTGAGAGCTCTGGGGAGAAAAGAGGAACTCTTAAAGATAGGAAATGTAGTGAAGAAGGCTGGAAAGAAAAGGCACATTTAAAAGTCCACATATTGAAACTAGATAGAAGTGATGGTAGTACATTGTGAATGTTCTAAATGCCATTGGACTGTATACTTTATAATGGTTAAGATGCTTGGGGGTGGAAAGAGGGTAGAAAAAAATCCATGTATATAATACTTAACTGCTGTCTGCACAAAACAATTTGATCTCACATTCTCTATCTATTTATTATCCAGTACTTTTTATGAAAAAGAGATTACGCATGAGCTTATAGGGTAAAATTTGCTGGCATACTGAGTGCAACACTTTCACAGCATCATCTTTCAGGATTTGAAAGAGCTCAACTGGAATTCCATCACCTCCACTCGCTTTGTTCATAGTGATGCTTTCTAAGGCCAACTTGACTTCACATTCCAGGATGTCTGGCTCTAGGTGAGTGATCACACCATCGTGATTATCTGGGTCATGAAGATCTATTTTGTACAGTTCTTCGTGTATTCTTGCCACCTCTTCTTAATATCTTCTGCTTGTGTTAGGTCCATACAATTTCTGTCTTTTATCGAGCCCATCTTTGCATGAAATGTTCCCTTGGTATCTCTAATTTTCTGGAATAGATCTCTAGTCTTTCCCATTCTGTTGTTTTCCTCTATTTCTTTGCATTGATTGCTGAGGAAGGCTTTTTTATCTCTCCTTGCTATTCTTTGGAACTCTGCATTCAGATGCTTATATCTTTCCCTTTCTCCTTTGCTTTTCACTTCTCTCCTTTTCACAGCTGTTTGTAAGGCCTCCTCAGAGAGCCATTTTGCTTTCTTTTTGCATTTCTTTTCCATGGGGATGGTGTTGATCCCTGCCTCCTGTACAATGTCATGAACCTCTGTCCATAGTTCATCAGGCACTCTATCTATCAGATCTAGTTCCTTAAATCTATTTCTCACTTCCACTGTATAATCATAAGGGATTTGACTTAGGTCATACCTGAAGGGTCTAGTGGTTTTCCCTACTTTCTTCAATGTAAGTCTGAATTTGGCAATAATTTGGCTCAGCATGCCAGCAAATTTGGAAAACTCAGCAGTGGCCACAGGACTGGAAAAGTCAGTTTTCATTCCAATCCCAAAGAAAGACAATGCCAAAGAATGCTCAAACTACTGCACAACTGCACTCATCTCACACGCTAGTAAAGTAATGCTCAAAATTTTCCAAGTCAGGCTTCAGCAATACGTGAACCATGAACTTCTAGATGTTCAAGCTGGTTTTAGAAAAGGCAGAGGAACCAGAGAACAAATTGCCGACATCTGCTGGATCATTGAAAAGCAAGAGAGTTCCAGAAAAACATTTTTTCGGCTTTATTGACTATGTCAAAGCCTTTGACTGTGTTCAGTTCAGTTCAGTTGCTCAGTCATGTCCAACTCTTTGGAACCAGTCTCTTGTTCCATGTCTGGATCACAATAAACTGTGGAAAACTCTGAAAGAGATGGGAATACCAGACCACCTCACATGCCTCTTGAGAGACCTATATGCAGCTCAGGAAGCAACAGTTAGAACTGGACATGGAACAACAGACTGGTTCCAAATAGGAAAAGGAGTACGTCAAAGCTGTATACTGTCACCCCGCTTATTTAACTTCTATGCAAAGTACATCATGAGAAATGCTGGATTGGAAGAAGCACAAGCTGGAATCAAGATGGCTGGGAGAAATATCAATAACCTCAGATGTGCAGATGATACCACCCTTATGGCAGAAAGTGAAGAGGAACTAAAAAGCCTCTTGATGAAAGTGAAAGAGGAGAGTGAAAAGGTTGGCTTAAAGCTCAACATTCAGAAAACTAAAATCATGGCATCTCATCACACCACTTCATGGCAAATAGATGGGGAAACAGTGGAAACAGTGTCAGACTTTTTTTTTTTTTGGGGGGGCTCCAAAATCACTGCAGATGGTGATTGCAGCCATGAATTAAAAGATGCTTACTCCTTGGAAGGAAAGTTATGACCACCCTAGACAGCATATTCAAAAGCAGAAACATTACTTTGTCAACAAAGGTCCATCTAGTCAAGGGTTATGGTTTTTGCAGTGGTCATGTATGGATGTGAGAGTTGGACTGTGAAGAAGGCTGAGCACCGAAGAACTGATGCTTTTGAACTGTGGTGTTGGAGAAGACTCTTGATGTCCCTTGGACTGCAAGGAGATCCAACCAGTCCATTCTAAAGGAGATTGGTCCTGGGTGTTCTTTGGAAGGAATGATGCTGAAGCTGAAACTCCAATACTTTGGCCACCTCATGCGAAGAGTTGACTCATTGGAAAAGACTCTGATGCTGGGAGGGATTGGGGGCAGGAGGAGAAGGGGATGACAGAGGATGAGATAGCTGGATGGCATCACCAATTCGAGGGACATGAGTTTGAGTGAACTTCAGGAGTAGGTGATGGACAGGGAGGCCTGGCGTGCTGTGATTCATGGGGTAACAAAGAGTTGGACATGACTGACTGACTGAACTGAACTGAATTATAGGGTAAAATTAAGTCCAAAGCATAAAAACTATGAGTAGACAGCTTGGGCTCAATGCTAGGAATAGTGTTTACCAGTCTGAGAGGTCCAAAGGCAGATCAGGCTTTCTGAGGAGGTGGATTCCAGCACGGACTATAAATGAACTTGGGATTGAGAACTGGCTGTCTGGCTGGTAAGTTGCGGTGATGCTAACTGTATTCTGATTCTTATTTCTTCTCATCTGAAAATTGTTCAGCCCTTTCACCTTACCCATAAATACCTTCTTCACATAGATAAAACATTATTTCACTAAGGAGTCAAGAAGTCTAGGCACCCAAAGGGCTTTGCCATTAGATGGTAGTGTGTCAAATTTCCCCAGGATTAGAAGGTTTTGCTTGAGCACAATATTCTTGCTCCTCTGAGGCAAGGGTATTTTAAGCCTAGGTTTGCAAATAGTGTTGGAAGAGGGGCAACAGTTTCCAATAAAAATGAGTTGCTGTTTGTTCCAGTTATTTGTGCTGCAAGTAACCCCAGACTTGGTGGTTATAAAATGACAGCCACAATTTTGTGGGTCAGAAGTTTTGAAAAAGGAGGGTAGAGATGGCTCATTCATGCTCCATGATGTCTGAGGCCTTGACTGTCTGGGGGCAACTCAGTAGCAGGAGAACTGGGATCATCTAGAGGCTTCTTCATTCATATGTCTAGTGCTGGGACAGGGGCAATCAACAGGAGAGCCTCCATGTGGCTTCTTCAGGGGACTCCAAAAGCAGGTATCCCAGCAGAAAAGGTGGAAGATGCATCTCCTTTAATACCTATACTCAGAAATCAGGCAGCATCACTTCGACTGCCTCCTATTGATGACAAGTGAATCATAAACCCATCCAGAGTCAAGGAGGGGAGACTTAATCCTCTTCCCCTCAGCGGGGAGAGTGACAAGGTTATCACCTTAGAGAAGAGCATGTGAGATGAGAGATGTTGACAGTCACCTCTGAAGACCATAACCTGCCATGCAGTTAAACTTCTATAATATCAAGATGTCCCTTACATCTTCTGAAACTCTTTCTCTTACTCCTCCCACCTCCTTCTGTAGCCACTTGCTGCACCCCTTCACCACCTTCCTCATTACGGCTTCCCAGGTGGCTCAAGTGGTAAAGAATCCACCTGCCAATGCAGGAGTTGTGAGTTTGATCCCAGGGTTGGCAAGATCCCCTGGAGGAGGAAATGGTAACACACTCTAGTATCCTTGCCTGAGAAATTCCATGGACAGAGGAGCCTGGTGGGTTATAGTCCATGGGGCCCCAAAGAATTCGACATGACTGAGCTATAGAGCATGCACACACTTCCTCATTACAGAGAGCAAAATGTACAAGTTACTTCCCCTTTCTTTTTTTTTTTCTAGTATCACTTTTGATTAATCTAATCTCAAGGCATTCTACTTTTTTATTTCCTATTTTATTCTTTTCTTCTCCCTGTTTCTCTCCTCTCACTTTCTTTGATTTATGAGTTAAGAGGAAAAAGCTCTCAACTCTAACAACAAATGATAAAAAATCTGTTAGAAACACATGAAGGAAAAGGAAGCTAGATGTTTTGACATGTGCTTTGACATAAGGAGGAACGGTCCTATGGAAGCCCTTCAACATAACAAGGAGGCCTTTTCTAGAATGCATAAAGCTCTTCTCCGCACTTTTTAGTAGGAGAGATTTTCCTCAAGCATAAGAATTTAAGATAAATCAGGAACTCTTTTATCATGTTTTATTTCATTTATGCTAATTAAATAAACCTTCTTGGATTGGCCTGTTTTATTTACCACAATATGTTCCCACCAATAGTGCACTAGGGTTCCCTTTTCTCCATACCATGAAAGGCCCTTGTGAATATGTGCTCAATGAAACATATTTGTTATCAGATTTAACCTAAAGGCAACTGTAACACTCACCAACTGGATCACCAATTTGTGCAAATGTGACATGGCTATTGCAAAAGTATAAAAATAAAGAAGAAAACAGTTGTTCCCAGTATATTGCCATAGAAAGTGATCTTCACTTTGCCAATGAATAAAAGCATGGAATCGTGGGGTTTATTTCTTCCAGATTGTACAGGACCTTGAACATAGGGTTACAAGGTAAAATACAGTCATATTAAATTAAAACCTTGACAGCTATCTCTCATTGTCAGGTTAAGTATCTGCACTCCAGTGAAATGCACCAGAGTCTTTAATCCCAGAGAAGCCAAGAGTCAGTACATTTCTCACTTTGTTTTAGGTGAAATCAATGATTGATATTGCCTGCTTCTTCACCAGTAAAGCATGTATATCCTGTCATTCTACAGATCCCTGTACATTCATGCTTTCCCAAAACCCTATATTTCCTTGTAATATAATCACCAATGTAATGGATATGAACTTGGGCAAACTCCAGGAGATGGTGAGGGACATGGGGGCCTGGTGTGCTGTAGTCCAGGGGGTGGCGAGAGTCAGACACAGCTGGCGACTGAACAACAATGCTGATTAATCCAAAAATAGTCCCCTAAGGAGAGAGACCACTTTAAATACTTCTCTGTTCCCAGCAGTTGTTTTGTTGTTGTTGTTTTAATTAAAACCTCATTTGTACAGGGGAATAATTTTCTAGATGGAAAGCAATAGACACAACTTGCATTTATTTTTAACATCAGCATCAAAAGGTCCAAAGTCTCCTGCTGAGATGTTAGGCTACTGAAATAGTCTCCTCCAAGCTATTTGTAGACCTTAATTGAGAAATTAGAGAAACCAGGGTACATATGCCTATGTAATTAAACTGCCCATTTTGCCTTTCTTCACTAAAGCAGTTTCCCAGGATGTTAATTGACTGGACAACTTCTCTGTGTCTGGTAGATCTTGATAAGCTGTACATTAAAAAAGCACTGCTCCTACCCTTAAACTGTCAGGAGGCATTTTAAAAAAAAATAGACTTAGCACTTTGAAGAGTTAATTACAAATCTAAGGAATATTTCTGTTTGATGTACCTCTTGGCATATTGGATACTAACAGCCCCTTCCTGCCATTAAATGATAAAAACGTCCTACTGGATTTTCTGGTCTGCTCTGGGCTTGGAGGAGAGGTTTTCCTGAGAGCATTCACCAGACTGCTGCTTTGTTTTCAATAAACCATTAATTTCCTTGCTGTTTTGCTTTATAAGGAAACTGTATTTGATTTGTATGTCTGCCATCCTCCCTTCATTTGGGTGTCTGTCATTCATTATCCCATCAGCCCGACGCGTCTGCAGATGCATTGTCCTTTTTCATGAGGATCCTTGGAGAAATGACCATCTGTGTCCTGGGCTTCTCTGTGTCTTTATGAATCCTGACTCATTCTTCTTGGTGGTTAATTGTCCCTTTTCTTCTGACTTTTATTTCTAAGGAAGAAAACACATCTATGCTTTCCTTTGGAAAAAATGAATAAATGACAAAGAGGAAGAGAGAAATTGTGTTTTGCACAGTTTTTAAGTAACCAGCAATGATGACTGGCATCAGTCCTTTTAATATTTTTTTATATTGACAGCTTACAGCAACTATTTATTTGTCCTAGATTTTCTGGGACAGCTTCAGTTTCAAATATTCTTGCCTGCTGCTGTCTCTTCAGATAAATGCATTCACAATTGAGAAAGAAAAATGAAACTCCTTTGTTGAGGAATATATCTGATTTTTAGGTTCAAAATATATAAACAAGATGATTGTTTGAATAAACATGAATAAAGGCTAGTGTTAAAATGAAATAACACAGAGGTAGATCTACTTTATTATTTAATTTTACATATATAGGTGTGCATGTGCATGCTTGCATATGTGTGTCATTTTGCTGCATGGTAGAAGCAAATAATAAGCAGGTCAATAAATAAAGATAATTCGATGCACTGTCAAACTTAAAAAGTATAAGCTTTGGAACTGAACAGACCTGGGTTGGAATGCTAGGGGACTGGGTTGGAAACCGGGACTGGAATGCTGTCTGTCATTTAGGAATGAGCTTCCATCTAACATGCCTCAGTTTTCCACATCTTAAAGTGAAAGTGAAAGTGAAGTCGCTCAGTCGTGTCCGACTCTTTGCGACCCTGTGACTATAGCCCACCAGGCTCCTACATCCATGGGATTCTCCAGGCAAGAATACTGGTGTGGGTTGCCATTTCCTTCTCCAGAGGATCTTCCCGACCCAGGGATTGAACCCAGGTCTCCCGCATTGTGGGCAGGCACTTTAACCTCTGAGCCACCAGGGAAGCAAACAAGAATAATATTTATCTGATAGAGCAGTTGTTAGGACAAAAGAGCTAAGATTTGTAGCAGTTGTTAGGACAAAAAGAGCTAAGCCCAGCATAGGGCTTAGCATAAAAAACTGCCTTTTTCAGAAGGCAATTAGTGTTTTTAGGATTAACATAGCTGCGTTACAGTTAAAACAAGCCTCTCTGGATAGATAGATGAGGAAGGAGAATGTGGAGTGGGTCCCTGTCTCCCTTGAGAGAGAGAAGTTAGTTATGCAGGTACTTCTACTTTCCCTAGGGCTTGTCTTAAACCAAGCAAGTCCATGTTCAGATTAATACCTAATTGCCCCAGAGTGGATGAACCGGGACCTGGGGTGGCCCCAGGCAGCCCTGGACGTCACTTGTCAGAGAAGCCACGTCATCTGTGTCCTGCTGGAATACAGATCCAGCTCTAGAGCTTCTTAGACTCTCTGCTGTTTCCTGTCCTGGTGGTGCCTTCAGGGCTGGGGTGGGGCAGCCAGGCTGCCAAGTCCACTTTCCTTGTCTACGTCCCAAAGCTCCACAAGATGGATGTGAAGCAACTCATTGTCCTAAACCACCTCATCCGCAGCTACTTGAAAGTCTGGTTTCCATATTTCTTTTCCAGGTTCTAGATTTCCAGATCTGCTGCAGTGAATTAGAAAACTTCACAGCAGTGCTGGTTATTAACTCTTCAAAGTGGATTCTAAGAGAGGGTTCTGAGCCAGTGGTAGGTAGGAATGGGCCTGGTTAACCAATAGCTCTTGAAACTCAGGTACATTAGCCTCAGCTAATGGGCTTATTAAAAAAGGCAGATTCCTACACCTTTCCCCCAAGTGTTCTAATTCAGTAGGTATTTCAAAAACTTAAAAGAATGAATCTCTCCATTTATCTACCATTTCTTGGTTACTATGTGCCAAGTCCAGTGCTAAGGGCTTCACATACATGACCTGTTGTTGTTTACCCTCAGTCCTTTGAGGCAGAGGTTGAGTAACGTGGCTGAGATCACCCTTAACTACTCCCTTGACCTACGTGAGTAACCCCTGAAGTTCTGTGTCACAGGACACCCTTGCCTTGCTTGAGTCATAGGCTTTCATTTCCACCAACTTCTAACCAGCTCCCTGAACCTTCTCTATATACATTCAGACTAAATTCATTTTGGAGTTGGATTGGCCAAGTGCATATTTCTAAATTTGTTTATGAAATAAACAACAAAAATTTACACAGCACTTTCCAACCTGCTTTCTGAGGGGTCCAGGCCCTAAAAGGCCCCATCTTACCTTGTAAAAGGACCATTCCTAGGTACACAAGAAGAGCCATTTCCCCAGTGTTCTTCCACCCTACAGTAAAAATTATTGCAGATTGTTTTCTAAATATCTCGTTTCTGAAATAAAGACGTCTCAGACTTTCATTTCTGTAGTCCTTCTAGATTTTTCTTTCTATATTGCAAGAGCAGTAAAATCTTATTAATATGCCTTTTCATCTTCCCTATGGTAGACATGTGACAATTTATATTCTATTTAATAAGAAACATGTAACTGGGGACTCACAGCCTACTTTGTCTACAATAATTTTCTAGGGTATCACCATTATAGGAGAAAGAAATGGCAACCCACTGCAGTATTCTTGCCTGGAGAATCCCATGGACAGAAGAGCCTGTCAGGCCATGGTCCATGGGGTTGCAGAGAGTCGGACATGACTGAAGCAGCTAAGCAAATATCATCATTATGCTCTCAGATGGCATCTAAACAAATATTATTTTATCAGTCACTCTGTTTAGCATAGACTTTGGTAACAGAATTAAGCCCAAAGATAGAAAATTCCTTATTAATTTCATGAAAAACAAAAACGTACATCCATTTGGTATAACTTAACTAAGAGGTGCCTTAGCACTGAGAAGAAATTTCTGTTTTCATTACAAAAATAGTAGAGAGGACAAGAACAATTTTGAAGAGCAGTTTAGAGAACTTTTCAGATGTTTTATAAAACAGATTAACCTAGTGATAACATGTGGAAGTGACAGGGTACTTCTCCCCTTATGTAGAAGCTGTGTCTATAATTTTTAAAATATAAAATTGGGATGCTCATTAACTCTAGAATCCAGGAACTAATCCTAACCAGAGTGCATGCATGCTCAGTCACTCAGCTGTGTCTGACTCTTTGCAACCCTATGGACTGTAGCCAGGTTCCTCTATCCATGGGATTCTCCAGACAAGAATACTGGAGTGGGTTGCCATTTTCTACTCCAGGGTTCTTCCCCATCCAGGGATCAAACCTGCATCTCCCGCATTGGCAGATAGGTTCATAACCACCCAATCACCTGGGAAGCCCTAACTAGAGGTGCCAACTTTGTGGAACAGCCCAGGGCATTGTTTTGAAACTTCTTTCTCAGAGTGAACAAAAGCCAAAATGGCCTTCTAGAATTGCCATTTCAACAAATTGTGTTCTGGGCCCCATAGGCCACTACATACAATTATGCTGGACATTCAGTACACTGACCGGCTCCCTGGCAGAAGCCTAGTGGGGTTGAATAGACTCAAAGCCTATACTCTGCTCACTAAGCCACCTGGCCTGGGACTGCTTCTGCCCAAAGGTGCTGTCTGCTGGGAAGGCACATACCTGTATGCTCTGCCACCTGGGTAGAACCGGGTAACCTCAAGTTCACGCAATCCACTTACCTGCTTATATCACATGATAAATGTATCTGCTATTACTAATAATAGTAAGAGACAATAAGGAACAGGAATCGTACCAAGAAATTAATCAAGCTGTGGAACTTCTTAAAGACAATATGACCTAGTTTAATTTATGTAGTTGATTTTTTCAGAAATTCACAAATAAATATTAAATATTATTTATAAAATATGTATAATTCCTCATGGTTTAAAAGTTAAATTCTAAATTTCTAATAAATTAAATATAAATAATTGAGGTATCTCAGGGGAGAGCAAAGCAGAATTTTTCTTTTTTAAATAAAGATAGTTATGCTAAATTTTGAGAAGAGGCAATAGTAACTGACCATGGAAAATGCACAGCAACTCGGAAAGGTAGTGTTAAAGCTTGTAAATGTCACAGAAAAAAAAAACCAAAAAATTGAAGGAATAAAACACTGAAGCTATAAAAAGGAAACTAGATGCTGCACTGCAAATACTCAGTGATACATTCACACAAAAACACCATAAACTCAAATGGCTCAAGGACATAGATGAACTCATACATCTGCGCCTTCTGGGGGTTCTGCCTCCGGGAACTAGAGCAATTTTGTCTCCCTGGGAAACATTTGCCAATGTCGGGAGACACTTTTGGTTGTCACGACTAGGCGGTGCTACTGGCATTAAGTGGGTAGAAGTTAGGGATGCTGCTCAGTATTTCTACAATATACACTACACCCCACAGCCCGAAGACACATTATCCAGTCTGAAATGTTAACAGAGCTGAGGTCATCAGGAAATCCTCCTCTATTAGGAGTACATTCAACCCTAAGCAACAGAAAAGTCCTAGTGACCCTAGTGCTGCTGTGACCCAAATAAGGTTGGAGGTTAGTTTCTCTCTCACAACTAGTAACATAGGGGTTGCCAGGCCAGAATTTGTGTGTGGCTCAACTTGTGTTGTCATTGAGAAGCCAGCCGCCACCAGAAGGGGTCTTAGAAGACACACATTTTAGCTGGGGACATGGGCTTCCCAGGTGGTGCTAGTGATAAAGATTCCATCTGCCAGGGCAGGAGATGCAAGAGCCATGGGTTTGATCCCTGTGTGGGGAAGATCCCCTGGAGTAGGAAAGGGAAACCCACTCCAGTATTTTTGCCTGGAAAATCTCATGGACAGAGGATCCTGACAAGCTACAGTTCATAGGGTCACAAAAAATCAGACATGCCTGAAGTGACTTAGCACACACACACACACCTCACCACCCAAACGCAAACTGAGCTTGTTAGTGAGAAAGAAAGGTCATAATGGATATTGAATAGGCAAATGGCAGACTGGCCACAGACACACTTTTCCTCTTCCATGATACCTCTAACTCCAGCTTGCCTGAATGCTCAGCAAAACTAACCAGTCATTTTCCACCAAAATTAAGTGTAACCTTTTTTGTTATTCCCAGGCATCACTGATCCCTCTGAGGTAGAAGTTTTGGTCTCTAGAGACCAGGTGAATTGCAGGGCCAGTGGGACACTAAAGGGAGAGAAGTGGAGCTTTCCCCACAGGATGAGTACCAGTGGGTTGGACATGTGTCTTTGCAGACAAATATAAAGGTTATAGTAAGAAGCCATGGGTATCTAAGAGCAGGGCAAATAGATGCCAGTGGGAACAAGTACATTAGCGGGTTTTTAATTGGACAAAAGTCAATGACTTAAATTCAATAGCAAATTCAAAAATACAGTGTGAGAATTTTATACAGGGTTTCAGACGACCAATACATAAAAAACAGCAGGTGGGAAAGAGAACAGAAAAGGTAAATTCAAATAGTTTGCTTATTATAATAATAATAATAATAATGAGAAAGATAATAAAAATCATAATCATAAAGCAAAGTTTTTGAGTCAATTTCCAGTTCACTGGAGTCCACCTGAGGTCTTGAAGCAAAGGATTCATCTCAGGTCTCATCTGAGCTTGGGACCGAGAGGGAGGGAGGGTTAGTAATCAGTATAATCTTCTATAGATGTGGAAAGAGAAACAGCAAGTGAAACCTATATTTTTCTAACCATGCCCTTGTCCATAAGTCCAGATATGTAGGCTGACCACAGAGACACTTGTCCTGAGAGGAGAATGTGAGTGGAGATTAGGTACAAGCCAACTGAACAGTTGCCTCTTTATGACAGAATATTGACTCTCCCCACAGTTGCCAGAAGTTCCTAAGACTCAGGTGTTCCTGCCAGTCCAGAGAAAACTGGTGAGATCTATTTCAAATTTTCTTTATGTCACCCTTGCCCTGTGCATTTGTACATTTATCAATGGCCTCCAGGGCAGCTGCCAGTTCCAAAGGACCCCATAGTATTAAAGTGTTTCATTATGCTAATCTAATGAACTAGTCCTCTAAATTAGAAGACAATTTGAAAATGCAGTCTTAGTAGTCACAAAAACTTCTGCTAAGCAATTCCTAAAAAAACTGCTTAGTAGAAGATTGGTCAGGATTTATCTAAATATATCTCCAAACAACCCAGATTGTTTCCTCAATAATTTGGTACTCTTTTATTCCCTTTGTTTTATATTTCTGTTCTGATTTTCCTTGAGATAGTTCTTGTATCTCTCAGAAAACCCAATATGACTAAAAGATTTATACTATTTTTAAGCACTTTGACTCTCCCTGAGAATTGTACTCTGTTGGTAAGGAAAGCTACCTAATTCAATGTTCTTAAGAGAGAACTCAAACACAAAGGGAGTTCAGTTAATTCTTAGTCATCAATTTCTGTGGTATTTGTACAGAAATGATCAAAATGGCATGGCTGTACTATTGCACATGCATTATATGAGATTAGAGTGATATATTTTAACCTATTTTCAAACCTATTCAGAGTGTACTTACCAGTATGTTTGATAATAGAGCATGTGCCTTGAAAGCAACTGAGTGGGGATAAAAAGAGATTTGTACATAATGACCATAAGTGTATCCTCAAACTGTTTTTCAATTGCAGGGGGTATATAGGATGTACTTGAAAGGTCACTGATTAGTTCACTTCTATGTCAGTAAATCAGCGATTGGAAACAGATGGAGGAAAATAATGGGCAATAGAGTTTTACCAACATAATAAAATAAAGCAGAGAAAACAGGGTCTATAGATTATTTTCTTCAGCAGGATCCTTTCAAATCTGACAGCATGGCACCTTAACAGAAGGCAGGACACATTTCACTGGTCTCTGAACAGACTTGATTTCTAGATTGGATGTTTATTGTATATTAACATGTAGACAGCTGGCAAAACTTGGTACCAAATCATATTCAATAAACAGTATAGGAAAGGATATTATGCTGAAGATAATGGAAATATTCTGTTGCTCTACATATATTTTTAAAATAAGCATCTACTGTTTTGCTGTAACACAATGTCAACAAACAGTTTGATTATCCTAGCATTAACCAGTCAAGGAATTGGGAAGTCCAGCCCATAGATATACCATTTATGATTGCCTTCATAGCTGATTTTAAATAAGGATATGTCTATGCCCCATTACTCCTACTCTATTCCTCTTTTTCCATCCTGTACCCAGCTGACATGGGTCTAGGATTTTCAGTTTTATCACTTGGTAGATAGGTGGTTACCTACCCCAAATAACTATTTTATCTTGCTAAGGAAACCCTTGATTTTTTTTCAAGTGTCAGTCAGCCACATGTTTCAGGGGAACCTGGATTTAACATCCACGCCCACCCACATCCTCACCCCGGAGGAAGAATATTGATTAATCCAAGCCAATTATGGATAATTTCACTCTCCTTCAGTAGGGTTGGTTTAGGAGTGGGCAAGTGATACAGTTTTGGTCAGTGAAATATAAGGTGAAGCATGTGGACGCTCCTGAGAATATCCCCCTCACTTTTAAAAAGTTCACAAGAAAGTGATCTGTCCTTACCTTTTTCAGAAACCGATGACTGCAAGAACAGTAGCAGCCTTCCTGGTGCCACGAGAACAGCTAGCCTGTAAGAAAAAGCCAACACATTGAGATGCAGAGCACTCAACAGTATGTTTGTGAGATTTCATGGCTTATTATGTATAGTTGTATTTCATTAATTTTGTTATAGTGTTTTATTGCAGAAACATACTGTTTGTTTATACATTATACTTGTTATTTAATTGCTATACTATTGATGGACATTTAGGTTATTCATAGTTTGGGGTTATGATAAACAATGCTGCTATGAAGATTCTTATACATTTCTCTGATATATATATTCAAGCTTTTCTGTGAGGTATGTGTCTAAGAATGGAATTGCTAAATCAGAGCATATGCAAAGGATATGCACAGTTTCAGTTTTAGAATTCTGACAAATAGTTTTCAAAAGTATTTGTACTGTACCAATTTACACTCTTAACAATGTAAGAGGTTTCAAGTTTTGCCATATTCCTGCCAATACTTGGTACTGGCAGTCTCTAATTTTAATTTCTCTGATGGGTATATATAGCAATATGGTTTAATTTAATTTTCCTTATTAATAATAAAGTTAAGACTTTTTCAAATAATTATTGACCATTTGAATACCCTGTTTAATGAAGCATCTGTTCAAATTTATTTGAACATTTTTCCACTAAGTTGTCTGTCTACTCATGGAGGTGTAGCATTCTTTCTATAGTCTGGATATAAGCTTTTTATCAGTTATGTATGTTAAACATATATTCTTGCTCTCAGTGGCTTGATTTTTTACTCTCAATCATGTGATTGAGAATTTCTTAATTTTAATGTAGTCAAAATTATCAATCTATTTTGTATGGTTAGTGATTTGAGGACTCTGGGAAATATTTGCCTCTCCAATATCATGAAGCCACTCTATGTTATTTTATAGATGTTTTATTACTTAGTCTTTTGTTACTTTAATTTTGTGAGAGTGCGTGTGTGGTGTGAAAATTTTTTTTCTTATGGATATTTAAATGGCCCAGCAACCAATTATTGAAAAGACCATTCTATTGACTGCTATAACACTATTTTCATCAATCAAGTTTCTAGATTTGTTACACATATGTAGGTTATTCTCACCATAATTGCTGTTTTGCTTTTTCCAGGCTTTTTTCTGTGCTTCATTTTGGAAATTTTCTTCTGACTTATGTTTCATTTTAATAATTTTCTCTTCACTTCTATACAATCTTCTGTTAAACCCGTTTACTGAGTTAGAATTTCTATTTGGTTCTTTTTAAAATCTACTATGGCATTTAAAAAATTCCCAGATCTCCAGTTTGACTTTCCTTAAACAGTATAAGTACATTATTTGTAAACTTTGTTTTTGATAATTCTAATATCTAGAATTTCAGTAGGTATGTTTTCATTATCTGTTGTTTGTGCTGGTTTTTATTTTGTTTTGTTTTCTCATGAGTCTGGTGTTCTTTGATTGTTTTCAGACATTCCAGTTTGGAAAACTGAGAAAGTATTTGAAGCCTGGATAGTTACATCTTCTCTTAGTGAAGATTTTCATTCTCTTCCGTCAATTTTCAGTAGACATTAACAAACCATCAACTTGATCCCTCTCAGGAATTAATACACCCAAACGTCGACTACAATCCATGTGAGCACTTGTTTACTTCCACTTCACCCTTTCTCCTAGGATACAGACCTTCAGTCTCAGTTCAAGGGTTGCAGGATGGGAGGACAGTGGTACCAGAGCTGAACTCTCACTTGTTCTCCTGGTACCATGAGTTTTTCAAAGGCATTGCTCAACCTCTCAGACATCTCTTCTGAATCAGCACAGGTCAGCAGGATTGAAACACCCCAAATGCTAGGTTTACTTCCCCAGATTTCTGTTTTTCCCTTGATGTTAGCCCTGTTTCTTCATTGTCTTTTTTTTTTTTTTTTTTTTTTTAGCTAATGCTTTCAAGCAGACTTAAATTTTTTTCCAGCTTTTATCTAGTATATCATGACTGGAACTCTAACAGATGACCTCTGTCAGCACTGAAATAGGTCATAATATCCCATCTTAAATGGAGAAGGCAATGTCACCCCACTCTAGTACTCTTGCCTGGAAAATCCCATGGACGGAGGAGCCTGGTAGGCTGCAGTCCATGGGGTCGCTAGGAGTTGGACACGACTGAGCGACTCCCCTTTCACTTTTCACTTTCATGCATTGGAGAAGGAAATGGCAACCCACTTCAGTGTTCTTGCCTGGAGAATCCCAGGGATGGGGGAGCCTGGTGGGCTGCTGTCTGTGGGGTTGCACAGAGTTGGACATGACTGAAGCAACTTAGCATCCCATCTTAAAAAAGAAACTCTGATCTCCTTTAGTAATCCTCTTCTATTGCCTATCTTTCTGCTCATCTTTATGTGAAAATTATTTAAAGGAGTTTGCATTTTGATGCTTCCAATTGCTTATTTCCCATTTGTTTTTGAACCCACACAAATTATGGTTTTGTCTCCGGTACTCTACCAACCCTCTCTGATCAAGGTCCTAATGATTTCTATGTTGCCAAGTCAGATGATACATTCTTAATACTCATCTTAATCTCTCTAAAGAACTTAACACATTTTCTTCACTTGGATTCTAGTGGAAATCATGCTCTCATTGTTTTCATCCTAAATATCTGGCTATTTCTTCTGAATGCCCCTTGTTAAATCATTCTCTTCTTCCTAAACTCTAAATGTTAGACTACATTAGAGCTCAATCCTTGAACTTCTTTATTTGCACTCACTCCCTAGGTCATCTCATCTTGTCTTGTGGCTTTAATTCCAGTGGCTCATTAATCACTCCTACTTTTATATCTCTAGCCCAGATTTTCCCCCTTGATTTCCTCCCTGATATCTCCATCTGTATGGCAAGTAGGTATTTCAAACTTAACATGTCCAAACCAAAATTACTGCTTTCCACCAGCGTTCCCCATCCTAATATTCCCTAGCATTCCTCACCTCAATAAATATCACAGCTGTTCAATTAACTTTTTCAAGCCCCCAAACTTGGTGTCTTCCTCAACAATAAATATATTCTGAATCAATCACCTCTTGCCACCTCCATAGGTGCCTGCCCCCCTGACTGATGTGTATCAATTAAGAACGGCTGAAGTTGAAAGTCATAGAACACTAAACTGCAGTAGCTTAAGTCAGGGATCAGCAAAGTATGCCCCTCCCCCACCCCCCAGGACAAATCTTGCCTACCATCTAATTTTTGATAAATAAAGTTTCATTGGAGTGAGATCATTGTCATTCTTTTACATACTGTCCATGTATACAATAGCAGGACTGAGTAGTTGAGACTGAAACTATCTAGATCACCAAGCCTAAAATATTTACTATTTGACCCTATACAGAAAGCTTACTGAACACTGTCCTTAGAGGCTCATTATTAGGTTCGTGTCAAGAATATCCAGAGGTATGCAGTCAAGGGTTGGCTCAGTGGTCTAATGATGTCACAGAGGACACAGGCTCTTTCTCATCTTCTGGTCTTTCATTCTCGTCTTATTGCCTCATGGTCACAGATGGACTACTGCACTTCTATGCACCATGTCCACATTCCAGGCAGGAAGAAGCGGATAGCATAAAGAGAACAGGACAAGAAAACCATGTCAGCCAAATCAGTTGTCCTTCTTGCCAAGAAAACAGATTTTTCCCTGAAGTTTTATTAGCAGACTACCATTTCTATCTCATTGGTCAGAACAACTGACAGCTGCAAGGCTCCTAGGACATCAAGCATTTGGCTTTTCATCTCTCCTGGTAGAAAAAGGAAAGGGAGACGAGATTGAGAATTGGTTCTGGCTGAGCCAGTGTGAGGCATGTGTCATATGAAGCTACTGTTGTTTTTCTCCTGAACTACCTACAAGTTCTCTGTGCTCATACTCCTACCCCTTATAGTCTATTAATCACACTAAAACCAGGCTGATCTTTTTTCAAAAGTAAATCACATCTTATCGCTTCTTTGCTCAAAATCTTCCAATGGTTCCTGTCACATTTAAATGAAAGCGAAAGCCTTGGAGACTGGTCCCTGGAACTCTCCAATCTTCTTTATTCTCACTCCCTGATCCAGTCTTACCCAGCCACACTGGCCTCCCTGATGTTTGTTAAATGCAAAGCACAGTCCTGCCTTGGGGCCTCGGCTTGGCACTCCTATTCCCAAGTCTTCATATGGCTTTACTCCCTCATTTTATTCTGGCCTCTGATCAAATGTCACCTCCTCAGAGAGGGCTTCCCTGCTATCTAAAATAATGCCCACACAATGTTCCTCTCCTTACCTGCTTAATTTTTGTTCTTAGTATTTGGTAGTGCCTAATATTATTATTCACATCATTGTTTAGTGACAGGCCTAATATAAAACAGAAGCTGTTTGTTTCATTCCTATATTCCTAGACCTTAGAAGTGGATCTTAGCACAGATAGGGTTATTTATTGTTGAATGAATGAGTAGGTTTCTATCATTATCAGTTTCGCCTATTCCAAAACCTAGTTCCTATTGGTTTCATAAGGAAACAGTATGATCTGAGAGTCTGGGTGGGGGTTGCTCCCTAAGGCAATTCTAGTCCTTGTCAATTCTGTGTCCTTGGGGAAAGTCAGCAAAAGGACCCCTATCCACCCAAAGGTGAGGCAAAGTATTCCTTACTATTCTATATATACCACCTATGCCTAAGAAATTGGTTTCCCTTCTCTCTTTCACTGTTTCAAGGCTTGTCTCTTTCACAGAGATTTTTTACATGTAGTGGGAGTAAAGTAATGAATCTTTGCTCTTTTAAAGAAGCTTGCATTCACCCTTCAATATAAACCACCAGAGCCATAATAGACTATAAGCACTCATTCTTTCACAAAAGTTGAGCTTTTGTTGGTGCATTGTGTCTCAGCCTAGTCTGCAGTCCCTCCCTGTTCTCATGTCCTGTGTGCTAGCTGCTCCAGGATCCTCTGACGTACATCTACACTACTATGCTGTGATTCTGAGAAAGGGAATGCAGTGAGTCAATGCTGTAAGACCTCTGGAGGAAACCAGAAGAGGAGAGGTCTCAGGGGTCTGTATCTGACCACCACTGGCCCTGAGGAGGGCAGGCAGAGACAGTAATGGGACACGGCAGATCCAACCCCATGAGAACAGCATAGAGTGGGAAAAGCCTGAACCCTGTAGGAAAACTGAGGTCCAAACCACTGGAAGAGGAAGAGGGAACCACTCATTTGGGGAAATCAGGGCCACTGCCCTGTGGCAACCTTCTGAAAAGTGATGCTACTTTGAGTGACCATTTAGAACTGACTCAAATCTAAAGGCCAAGTGGAAAATTCCCCACTTCTCTGGCTCATACTACTGATGGTTGATGGATGGATTAGGGGTGGTATCTCCTCAGAGGGCCATTACCCTCAGCAACTGGCCAGAACATTTCCTTCTTTTCATAAACATGGACCAAATTATTTGTTATCATGTAATATGTCATGAAATGACTTTTGTACCACCATAATGGAGGACATAGGAGCCTGGCATGCTGCAGGCCATGGTGCCGCAAAGAAACAAGACATGACAGTGACTGAACAACAGCAACCACAATGGAGGCAGATATTAACAAGGCTCATAAGATTTGTCATGTTAGGGTTGATTTGAAAACCTCCAAATCGTCTATTTGTACTCAGTTTCAGTTCAGTCACTCAGTCATGTCCGACTCTACAACCCCATGAATCGCAGAATGCCAGGCCTCCCTGTCCATCACCAACTCCCAGAGTTTACACAAACTCATGTCCATCGAGTTGGTGATGCCATCCAGCCATCTTATCCTCTGTCATCCCCTTCTCTTCCTGCCCCCAATCCCTCCCAGCATCAGAGTCTTTTCCAGTGAGTCAACTCTTCTCATGAGGTGGCCAAAGTACTGGAGTTTCAGCTTCAACATCAGTCCTTCCAATGAACACCCAGGACTGATCTCCTTTAGGATGGACTGGTTTGATCTCCTTGCAGTCCAAGGGACTCTCAAGAGTCTTCTCCAACACCACAGTTCAAAAGCATCAGTTCTTCGGTGCTCAGCTTTCTTCACAGTCCAACTCTCACATCCATACATGACCACTGGAAAAACCATAGCCTTGACTAGACGGACCTTTGTTGGCAAAGTAACGTCTCTGCTTTTGAATATGCTATCTAGGTTGGTCATAACCTTCCTTCTAAGGAGTAAGTGTCTTTTAATACCTTAGCACATATCAAGGCACAAATATTCACAATATATTCTATACTCTATTTAAAACACACATTCAGTGTGCCACTGTTTTAATCATATCCTTCCCCCTTCCTTTATTAAATATTTACCAATCACTGTTTCCAATAATTTCTGAGAATCTACAGCGAGGTCTAATGCATCCTATACACTGCTGAGTTTAAGATCATCCTTGAAAACATTGCTTTTCCCACAACAAGAAGTACATTCATTTAAAAGAATATATTATATTCTTTGCCACAGAAGTTGTACATAGTCACACAAGAATATATTCTCCTTGGTTTAAGCCTGCCTTGTAGTAAATCATTTTTCTGTATCAACAGGTATTTGTCAGACATTGTATTGCCATTTCCAAGTTAAAATTAATATTTGTGTGCCAGTGAAATTTATTATCCTGGTGATATTTTCCAATATGTGATTAGCAAGCAGATTCTAAGCATACTGAGGGCAAGCATCTTGTATTATCCATCTGCAAAGCACTAAGAGAATCAGTTCATGGGATTTTTAAAGTTGAAAAGAACCCTAAAGTCATGATACCTCCTTCCACAGACGATTACCGAATGTATTGAATGAATGGTCAAATCAGGACTCTCTCATCTTTATACCCAGTTCTCTGGCATTTAATACACCATTGCCTTGAGTTTGACACAGAAGGGTAATTTTTCAAAGTTTGAATGGATATAGATCTGACATTAAAAATAGAACATTAAACTTTTGGGGGGCAGGGTGTGGGAATCCACAGCTTAATGTATCTGAATTCTCATTTAGGAGATTTACTCAAAAATCACCCAGCAATGATCTACTCTTCTGTGAACATTCAATACTTCTCTGGGTGATAAAATTACTTCTAGTAGTTAAAATAACCAAAAAATCAGTCAACAGAGGTTTAGGTTACTCATGTTTAAGTTGTCAAGGACTTAAATTTCTAAAATGTAAATTAGAAAGGCAAAGTTCTTTGTGTGTGTATATGTTTATATAACTCTCTCTATATATATTTTTTTCATATCTTCAAATTAGAGTTATCTCACAGTTCAGAAGAAGGAGCATAATACATTTTGGGAATGGAGAATGAATTTACTCTCAAAAGCCTTGGATATGCACAGAGGTCTGAGAAAGGGAGCATAAACTTTGCATAGTCAGTATTTGGGCTTTAGAAGATTTCCACATTTTTAATTTAATGTCTACATAAATGATTATCAGTAAGGCTAAACCTTTTGAAAGAGGAAGATGTAATAGAAACTACAATTCAAGGAGTACATCATCCTTGTTATGGGCAAAAGCCAGCACTTGGAATATACCAGTAGAGTCTATATCACATCTAAAGATATCTGGGTTCTAAGTTCCAAAATGTGAGACTTTCATAACCCAGGGCTTCTATTTTTGGAGAAGTGAGAGGAACTAGCTACAACTTTTGATTCTAATGGGAGGTAGAGGAAGACAAGCACTTCAAATGTATTTTTCATCAAACTCAAACAGGTTATCTTCTCTGATAACTTGGCTGACAAATACAGCTGCTTGGATGCTGAAAATTCAAATAGCTCAAATCCAAAGTAAACCATGCTCATTTTGTTTGGCTCTGAAATGTGCTTTTAAAGGGTTCTTTTTCCAAATTCCAAACACATCCTGTACTCCTTCTTCCTTGTAAATCAGTCTTCATTACAACTCCCCTCCTATACACAGGACTGCAGGCCCACGCAAGACTCTTTTTTACTTTCACTCAAAGCCAGAACTTGTAAACAAGTTTTGTACACCCTGTTTTGTAATCCTTTCCCCATTTTACACAACTGTCAAAAGCAACAGAGGCCAATGTAGTGGGAGGCAACCGGGGTAGGTGTATTGATAAAAGACGTCAGTGTCCTAGTTCTAACCGTGACACCCCTTTTCAATACATAAACTTCTCATCACACTGAAACGTTCATTATGCCATTCAGCAGTAGAGGTCTAGTGTGACAATTTACTGTAAAGCGCCTCTGTGATTATAAAGAGGAAATCAGTCACTTATTCTGCTGGGATTGTTCATAAGACTGACAGACATGCTCAGTAAAGAGCGGAGAGCTTGCACCTGGTCAGGAAACTGCAAGATGAGACAACAGTTCTTCTGTTGCTAATAATTATGCATTGGATTTAATCACCAACTTCATGCCTAACAAAATGGAAGCCAAAGACTAGGGAAATGATGAAGCAATAGGTATTTAAATCATGGCACATTTTTCGTTCAATTAGTATGGTGATGAGCCGCTCCATTTGTTAGGGGTTCTAGCTGATGCAGACGGTATTTTAAATTAAGGTTAGTTGAAATGATGGCAGCAGAGTTTGAGGAGTGACACGCTACAATGAATATGTCAGTTCTCCATAGGCTGGAGATAGACTTTTGATGGCTTGAATCATAGCTCAGAAAGCTGAGACCGAATAAGAGAAAGTAATTTACTGCCTAACTCATACTTTTAATAGTTTCTCTTCATTTTAGTTAAAGCAAGAAGTGAGGTTAGGAAGACAGACAGCCTGGAGGAAGAAAATGGATGACTCTAGTCTGTAAATTCCATTTGAATACCATTAATCAATTTAGGCAGCTGGACAGTCTGGGTCTATTACTTAAAATACTGTGTTAACCCAGCCCAGTTTATACTTGTCTAATTGCCCCATTGTACAGAAAATCACCAGGAAATGGTAACATTGCTGCTCTGGCTTTGAAGCTGGCAACTCCAGACAATTTTTTTCCATAAAATTTCACAGTGACACTCAATCACATCTCTCCTTGGGAGGCTGTTTTTTGATGTCATATATTTAGTTAAAATTGCTCATGAAACGCTCTTCTGCTTTTCGTATCTCTTTGCCATCATTTGCAAAACCTCATCCACTCTACAAATTGCTGATATTCATTAATTTGTATAAATGACACGTGAAATAACAGCAAGGAGGTCTCCTAATTTGACACCCATCCTCTCATTGATATAAATGGTGGAATAGGCTTTTCTGAACAACTCAGAACAGAATTTGAGTGGCAGGTTCTGTCTTGATGCCCATGTTTATTGCCACAAAATGGAAATGGAAAGAAATTTAATTAATAGAACAACTGGGAGCCAGCTATTCAGCCTATCATCTCAAGGCAGAAGATACATAAGAAAACAAAAATAACTCTTGCTGAATGATGATAAAAGGGCCAAATACAGTTACCTTTTAGTTAGCCACTCACCTGTGATGTACTCTGGAATTTTCTGGGGCAAATGTTTAATTGCAAGCTGTGTTCTCCCTAGCCTAGTGGGCATACTGGCACTTCCTTCTATGATGAATATATTGGTGTGGGCTCTGAGAACACTGAAAAGTATCTAGAGTGTTAGCCCCAGGACTTGGTGGTGTATGTTATATGTCTCTGTTCTCATTCCTAAAGGATGTACAAAGAGCACAGGCTATGCAAGGATCTGGCCTACAGAAGACAAAGGTTCTGACTTGAACTATCCATGTGATCCTGGACAAACCTCTTGGGGCTTCAGTTTTTTATGGGTAGAAAGCTAAAAGTAAACCTCTAAAGTTCCTTTGAATTCCAAACATTGCATGATTTTATCCTTTTTTTAAGTTAGCGTGTATTAAACTTATTAAGAGCCAGATACTGTGCTATGCAGCTCACAGGCATTCTCTCATTTGCTTCTCCCAAGAGGCTTCAGAAGTAGGTCCTACTACTCACCACATTTACAGATGAGGACACTGAGGGCTAGAGAAGTAAAGCTGACACTTAAAGAATATATCTTGGACTCTCATACCCCAACACATGTCTGCCAGGTACCTCAGAATAACTGGTCAAGAAGTACTGTTTTTTTTTTCCTTCTTCCTTCCTTTCTCTTCCTTTTACAATTTTTGCAACAATATTATTGTTTTTATGAAAATATTTGCTTGCTATTTAAAACTCAATCAATATAGAAAAGCACAAATAATAAAATCATCTTCACTACTCAGGAAAGACAGTATTACTATTGGATGAAAAGGATTTCAAATTCCTCTCAACAAACATACACATCTAGCTGGAGTTGGATGACACATAGGCAGAAGACAGAAAAAAGTGTGTGATTATTTCTACTAGTAAATGTATTAAATTATATTTTACTTGATTCTAATCATTAAAAAAATGAAACTAAAGAAACTATAGGTCTTTAGAGACTCTCTAGGGTTAAGAAAATAAGATTATGAAAAGACATTTAAAGATTAGAGTCTTATCTACATATATTTAGCTTTATATTTCAATTTCAGACAATATTAGCTAATTCTTGCTATGAAAGGTAAGTAGAACTTATCCCCACCTCCTAATTTTCAATTATCATCAATTTATTTTTTTAATCCATTAAGCTTTTTAACATTTACATTCTATTCTATATTAAAAATTTTCAAGATTGGGGAATAACTCCATGACTCCAAGATTTTATAATTTTGGTTCTAAGTTTAAATGAATTTTTTGTTCACTTGCCTTTATTCCATGTAGTTTCTCCATTGCTGAATACTTCTGTTTTGACTCACATATTGGTTATGTGACTTCCCTGGTGGCTCAGACGGTTAAGCGTCTTCTACAATGTGGGAGACCCAGGTTCGATCCCTGGGTCGGGAAGATCCCCTGGAGAAGGAAATGGCAATCCACTCCAGTACTATTGCCTGGAAAATCCCATGGACAGAGGAGCCTGGGGTCACAAAGTGTCGGACACGACTGAGCGACTTTACTTACTTACTTACAAGCATAAAAGGTGGGAGAAGAACCAGAACAACCTCCAATCATGGAACCAGGTGAGTGAAGATGAAGGCCATGTCCTTGGGCAAACAGCACTATCAAACAGCAGCAAAGACCCAAACACAAGCCTGACCAGAGTCCAGCACACACCATCTTCCACCTCAGCACTCATGCATTCCTAATGTCTGTACTCTACTCCCTCTTTCACTTCCATTTGTCTTCCAAGCTACCTCCAGCTACCTTCCCAAATAAATCTGAGCTGGCTACTCCCTGATGTTAAATCCACAGCATAATGTACAATTCCCTTTGCACAGCAGACAATTTTCTCCCCAACCTCACCTCAGTATTCTTCTCTTAGGTTTCCTCCAGTTAGTCTTAAGCACAGGTGACCAGATTTGCTCACAACTCCTGCAGAGCTGTGAGTTCTTTTCAGGTCTCCATGCCTTTAGATATACTGCTGCCTCTTCCCAGATTTTCCTCTCTCCCCAGAAAATCCTTGCAGCATCCTTGCAGCTCACATCAACCCTTACCTCTGCAAAGCCTTCTTACTCTTCCAAGCAGTGTTGCAGAATTCTGCACCCATGTGCACCATTCAGTCACCATACACACATTTTTACACATCTCACTTCAAGCCTTAGATAATATTTGTATCTTCCTCAATCCCATTCTCATTCCTAACACCTATCACAATTCATGACACACATTAGGACTTCCATAAATGCTTATTGAATGCAGAAGTACATTTTCTCCTCATTTATGTCCCTAGTTTCTGGAAGAATACAGAGTCTGTAAGTTTCAAGTTCATCTTTTCTTTATAGTGAGAAGCATGGTATGTTGGAGTTCTTAACAATAATCTTTCTCAGAAAACTGTGACTTCTTCAGAGAGAGATATTTCAAATCCCAAATCCACTCCCTATAGCAAATGTCTTAACATGCCATTTGTGAACCTGGAATAAATGGATTAAATCTGATTTTCTGGCATAAGTTTCACCATGTGAAACAGACTTCCTGATTCTCCCATTTGTTCTCATGACAGCTCTAGTAGAAAGCAGACTTATGCCTTTGGGCTTGCTATGTGTTTCCATCTTTGTCTGCAAGACTATGCTTGCCCAATACAATGCACGGCAGTGACTTAAAAAACTCGAGAGCCTTCAGAACTTTCTACTTTTCCTTTGCTCTGAAAGGTGCTTTTTGTTAAGTATGTCATAAAATTAAAAGATCTGAACACACTTAGCAAGGAGGTACATGACATACCATGCCATTGTAATGATGGTTTTCAAGAATTTCATTGTCTTTACCTTTAATGGATTACTGTTTTGTCATATTACCAGCCTTGGGTTCACTCAGGGGTCACCTTGAAGTGATCCTTCAAGGCATAACATCAGACATTCCTATTAAAAAATCTTGTGCAGCTTCACTGGTATATGTGGCAGGGCTGAGAGAGGATACTCCTAAAAGTCTAAAGTGTTCTACAATTAAAACAGTTACAAAGAGCAGTGCATGCAGTGGCCAGGAGAATTCCTGGAGTGTGGACTCTGGCTGTTCTTCACCTGTGGAGGATGTGGGCACTCTTGCAGACTGTAAAGGCTTAGTGTTGAAAGAGGAGAGCCTCCTGAAAACATGTTTATTCATTTGCTCTCTAGTATCTTCTAGGCTTGTGTTAAGCTCCAGGGCAAGGACTGTCAAGTCAGAATAAGCCTTCAAAAAATTAGATAATGAACAATCAAAATTCAGAGGGATAATTTCTACAGGACATCTTGTATTAGCTTTCCATACAAAGAAAGAGAAAATGATATCTTTAAATAAGTTATTATTATAGTCCACTCTCCCCAAACCAATAGGCTCATTCCTAAAGGCATCTTGTAGTTAACTGTTCACAGTATTTTCATATTATTAACATCATAACTTACTCTGCCAATACGAAATTATTTGACAACAGAAGCCAGAACTTACTCTGGATTAGCTCCACAGACAACAAATGTAAAGGCCAGTGTGACAACCAAATTGCTGACCACAACACACTCATAAAATAGCATACTTTGGATATAGTCACACTAGCTTTTTAGCTGGTAAAAGGACAGTACCGTATAGAAAAAGCACAGATGTTACAGAAAGACTTGGATTCAAACTCCAATATATAACCTTGTGAGAGGTCATTATAACATCTCAAGTTCCTCATCTGTAAAAGAAACATATTAATAATAGCTACCTCTTTGGGTCATTTTGAGTATTCAGTGAGGAAGTTTATGCAAAGTACATAGCCCAGAGTCTGGCAAATCATAAGCACCCAACAAATGGAATATCTGATTACTGTCATAAGAAGGAGGGGGAAATACACAGGGAAAAACATAGAAAATTCAGGATAAATAGAAAGCATAAAGTGAAAGAGTAGAAAAAAATTCCAAATATATCATTCATTAATCAAGGTGGAAGTGAGCTGTCAAGATGAAAGAATAGGGGCCAAATTTATCCTCTCATCTGAAACAACCAAAATATTGTATGAAATAAAAGAGACAATGGTTTTTAAGACAGTGGCTAGCTGGGAATTAAAGAGAATAATGCTTGAGAGATGAGAAACAAATGAGATAAGCCATATGATTTTCCCAGCTTACTGCCTTCAAAGTTCCCAGGCAGGGGCACAGAAAGAAATACAGGGAGAGCCCAACAAACTCCCTGAATTTATGAAGAGTTGGGAGACAGGGTAAATAAAGGCAGCTAGAGCCTGCAGGACAGAGTGACATGGAGGAAATAGCTGCACAGGGATCCTCTTGAGTATTCAGGAGAACATGGATCTGTGTATACAAACCAGCAAACTACCCTAAAGAACCAACTGTAAGCTTGTACTCAGTAAGAATATCTTTTAAAACTGAAGGCAACATAAAAATTTTTTCTGACATACAAAGTCTTAAAGAGTTCATCACCATCAGACTTGCACTATAAGAAATGTTAAAGAAAGTCTGTTAGACAGAAGGAAAATACTACATGGAAATACGTATCCACACACAAAAAATTTTTAATTTGTGGGTTAATATGTACTTTTTCCTATTTAAAATTCTTTAAAGGCAATTTATTATTAAAAGAAAACTGATTATAATATATTATAGAGTTTATGCTATGTGTAAAATTAAGTATATAACAACAGCACAAAAACCAAAGAGAAAGAAACTAGTACACTACTGAAAAGTTCCTATACTTTACATGAAGTATTATATCATTTGAATGTTGACTGAGATAAGTTAATGATGCATAGCATGAACCTTAAAGCAACCAAAGAGTTATAGCTAATAAGACAACAAAGGAGATAAAAGAGAATCATTAATAAGTAATACTCAACCCAAAAAGAGTCAGATAGAGATGAAGGGGAAAAGGACAAATGGGACAAAGAGAAACAAATATCAAGGTGATAGATTTAAATCTAAAATTATATTAATAATCACATTAAATGTAAATGATTAGAACACCCCAAGTAAAAGACATAGGTTGTCAGATTGAATAACAAAGCAAGACTGTAGTGTAAGCTGTCACAAGAAGTGTGTCTAAATATAAAGACACAAATAGAGAAAGATGAATATTGTATGATATTGCTTTTATGTGGAATCTAAAAAATACAACAAACTAGTGACTAAGACAAAAAAGAAATAGACTCACAGATATAGAGAACAAACTGGTGGTTACCAGTGGGGAGAGAGCAGGGCAAAGGGCAATACAGGGATAGGGGATTAAGAGGTTCAAACTATTAGGTATAAAATAAGCTCTAAGCATGTATTGTATGACAGGAAATACAAGCTAGTATTTTATAATAACTCTAAAAAGAGTGTAACCTTTAAAAATTGTGAATCACTATGTCATTTCCCTATAATATACAATATTGTATATCAACTATATTTCAATTTAAAAAAGATACATAGGTTAAAAGTAAAAGGATGGGAAAATGTGACACATTGATACTAAACAAAAGAAGTCTCAGGTGACTATTAATATCAGATTAAGTAGATTTCAGAGCAAAGAATGATGGTCATCTCATCATCATAAAGATGTCAGTTCACTGGAAGACATAATTCTTAACATTTATGCACCTAATAATTGAACTTAAATGCATGCAGTGAAACTGATAAAACTACAATGAGAAATAGAAAGATTCACAATTATACTTACAGATTTCAAT
>SJYQ01000812.1:550044-657865 GCA_006410935.1 Redunca redunca
TAAAGATAGACTATAAAACTACTATCAATAAATTTGGAAGGATTAATGCCATTTAAGGTATGCCTGATGACCAAATGGAATTAAATTAGAATTTAACTGCAATAAATATAAATCAGTTAAAGTACAAACATTGTCATATTTGGTAAGTGTGCTCACACACACAAACACACAAAAATGCTATGTCTGTTTTCAAATGACAAATCTAAAACATAAAAGCTCAGAAAAGTTGAAAACCAAAATACTGAAAAGCATATTTCAGGCTAAAGATCAAGCTTTGGACAAAACTTTCAGTTCACCAAAAAGAACGGTTGTGAAACTTTATGCAAATAAAGAGAAAATAGAGACATCTCAAAGAATTGATCACAAAAAACCTACAAAACAATCAAAAAACCCTTCTGGAGTTAATAAGAAATTGTAGCAAAGTTTTAGGATACAAGATTAGTATATGAAAGTTCATTAGCATAGCATAGCATACTGAAGTCGCCCAGTCATGTCTGACTTGAAGCGAACCCATGGACTGTAGCTTACCAGGCTCCTCCGTCCATGGGATTTTCCAGGCAAGAGTACTGGAGTGGATTGCCATTTCCTTCTCCAGGGCATCTTCCTGACCCAGGGATTAAACCCGGGTCTCCCGCATTGTAGGTAGATGCTTTACCGTCTGAGCCACAAGGGAAGACTGAAAGTTAATTGCTTTCCTATATATCAGCAATGAATAAATGAATAATTGTAATTTGAAATTTAAAACACTATCATTTATATTAGTATCAAAAAATAAATAATTTATTTTTTGGATTAAAAAATATAACATGAATGAATATAACAAAATATTCACAAGATCTATATGAGGCAAATTACCAAACTCTGATGGAATCAAAAACTGGAAAGATGTCCCATGTTCATGAATAGGAAGACTTGGTATTATTAAGAGGTCAGTTCTTCCCAAATTGACCTATGGATTCAATGCAACCCCAGTCAGAATCTCAGAAAGTTATTTTGTAGATGTTTACAAGTTGATTCTAAAGTTTGCAAGTAAAGGCCCAGAATATTGAAGGAGAAAACAGAATTGGTGGACCGACATTACTTAACTTCAAGACTTACTATAAAGTTACAGTAATCAAGGCCGTATGGGATTGGCAAAAAAAAAAAAAAGACAAATAGATCAATGGAACACAACAAAGAGCCTAGAAATAGACCCACATAAATACATAAACTTATCTTTGACAAAGTAGGAAAGGCAATCTAATAGAGAAAGAATAATCTTTTCAACAAATGATGCTGAAACAACCAGCCAGCCACATGCCAAAAATAAGCAAAAGAAAAAAAAAAAAGAAAATAGAATCTAGATACTGACTTTATACCTTTCATAAAAATTAACTTATAGTGGATCACAGACCTAAATGGAAATGCAAATTTATCAAACTTGCAGAAGATAACAGAAGAGAAAATATAGGTGACCTTGGGTCTGGTGGTGACTTTTTAGATATACCACCAAAAGCAGGGTTTATGGCAAAAGTTAAGTTGGACTACATTAAAATTTAAAATATTTGTGCTACAAAAAACGCTGTTAAATGAATAAAGAGATAAGCCATAGACTGGGAGAAACTATATGCAAAATACATATCTGATAAAGGACTTTTATCAAAACTATACAAAGAACTCTTAAAACTCAATAATAAGAAAACAAACAACCCAATTTTAAATGGATAAAATATCTATACAGATAACTTACCAAAGACATACAGGTAGCAAATAAGCATGTGAAAAAATGCTCAAAATCATATGTCATTAGAGGACTGAAAATTTAAACAATGAGATACTACTACACATTTATTAGAATGGCTGAAATTCAAAACACTGACAATGTTAAATACTGGCAAGGACATGGAGAAACAGGAACTTTCATTCATTGCTGGTAAGAATGCAAAGTGGGCACAGTCACTTTGCAAGAGTTTGGCAGTTTCTTACAATGCTAAATGTGGTCTTCTCTTGTGATCTAGCAGAACTTATGGAAAAAGTTAAGTTGGACTACATTAAAATTTAGATGTTTACCCGAAAAGATTGAAAGCTTCTGTCTACACAAAAATTTGTACTCAAATGTTTATGGCAGTATTTTTTTTTCATACTTGCCAAAATCTAAAAGCAACCAAGATGTCCTTCAAAAGATGAATGGATAAACAAATTGTTGTATATCTAGACAATGGAGTATTATTCAGTGATAAAAAGAAATGAGCTATCAAGTCACAAAAAACATGAAGAAAAAAAACGCATATTGCTGAGTAAAAGAGTGAGTCTGAAAAGGCTACATACTGTGTGCCTCCAACATTATAACATTCTGGAAAGGGCAATACTATAGAGACAGAAAAAAAAAAATGGGTGCTAAGCGTTTGGGGAGAAGGAATGAATAGGTATAACACAGGGGATTTTTAGGGCAGTGAAGCCACTATATGTGATACTGTGATGGCAGATACATGACATTATACATTTGCCAAAACCTATAGAACCCATAGACAAAGAGTGAACCCTAAAGTAGACTATGGACTTTAGTTAATTTGATGCATCAATATCAACTGATTAACTGTAAAAAGTGTACCACACTAGTGCAAGATATTATTAATAATATGGGGATAAAATGCAAGATATTAATAATATGAAAACCTGTGAGCAAGGGAAAGAGAAAATGAAGGTTCAACACGACTCTGTAAATTCTGCTCAATTTTCTATAAACCTAAAAACTCTAAAAATGTCTAATATTTTGGAAAAAATATAGCTTCAATATTCAGAAATAAAAATTTCTACACATATAAAGATAAATTGATAAATCAATCAGGATAGTGAGAAATTCTAACATACCTCATAATAATTGATAAATTAGACAAAAGTTTAGCAAGTATATTTGAGATTTGACCCATATATATAACTAATACTTGTTTTGTGGGACATATTTCAAATCTTACATTCAATAGTAGATGAATTCACTGAGACATTTACACAAATTTGCTTCATAGTAGTTCAAAAAGCAAGTTTCAAGAAATTTCAAAGTATTGGCATCCATAGAATCACTTTAAGGTGGAAATCAGTTATCAAAATATATCTACAAATGCCAATGTGCTTGGAAATATGACAGCATATTTAGTGGGAGCAAACTAAAGCACCACTTAGAAGATAAATGTTTATTTTGTAAAAGATAGAAGGCTGAAAATTAAAGACTATCTAACCTGCATGCTTAGTTGCTCAGTCATGTCCAACTTTTTGCAACCGCATGGACTGTAGCCTGCCAGGCCCCTCTGTCCATGGGATTTCCCAGGCAAGAATACTAGACTGGGTTGCCATTTCCTTCTCCAGGGGACCTTACTGANGCCACTATATGTGATACTGTGATGGCAGATACATGACATTATACATTTGCCAAAACCTATAGAACCCATAGACAAAGAGTGAACCCTAAAGTAGACTATGGACTTTAGTTAATTTGATGCATCAAAATCAACTGATTAACTGTAAAAAGTGTACCACACTAGTGCAAGATATTATTAATAATATGGGGATAAAATGCAAGATATTAATAATATGAAAACCTGTGAGCAAGGGAAAGAGAAAATGAAGGTTCAACACGACTCTGTAAATTCTGCTCAATTTTCTATAAACCTAAAAACTCTAAAAATGTCTAATATTTTGGAAAAAATATAGCTTCAATATTCAGAAATAAAAATTTCTACACATATAAAGATAAATTGATAAATCAATCAGGATAGTGAGAAATTCTAACATACCTCATAATAATTGATAAATTAGACAAAAGTTTAGCAAGTATATTTGAGATTTGACCCATATATATAACTAATACTTGTTTTGTGGGACATATTTCAAATCTTACATTCAATAGTAGATGAATTCACTGAGACATTTACACAAATTTGCTTCATAGTAGTTCAAAAAGCAAGTTTCAAGAAATTTCAAAGTATTGGCATCCATAGAATCACTTTAAGGTGGAAATCAGTTATCAAAATATATCTACAAATGCCAATGTGCTTGGAAATATGACAGCATATTTAGTGGGAGCAAACTAAAGCACCACTTAGAAGATAAATGTTTATTTTGTAAAAGATAGAAGGCTGAAAATTAAAGACTATCTAACCTGCATGCTTAGTTGCTCAGTCATGTCCAACTTTTTGCAACCGCATGGACTGTAGCCTGCCAGGCCCCTCTGTCCATGGGATTTCCCAGGCAAGAATACTAGACTGGGTTGCCATTTCCTTCTCCAGGGGACCTTACTGACCCAGGGATTGAACCTGCATCTCTTGCGCTGGCAGGCAGATTCTTTACCACTGTGCCACCTGGGAAGCCCAGTATCCAATGTAGGAAATATTTTAAAAGGAAAAAAAATTATAGAAGAAAGGAAAAAGTAAAATAATAAAGATAAAGACAGAGGTTACTGAATTGGGGAAAAAAACACATTAACACAGAGGAATGATAAAGTCAAGTCAGTACTTTTGGAAAGACTAATAGACAACCTTCAGAAAACACATATTAAGAAAAGAAAGTGACAGAAGCAGTAGAATAAATGGAGGAAGGATACAGATATTTAAGCTTATGAGAGAAAATTATAAACATCTTTTGCTAATAAAATTGAAAACATATGAAACAGACAAATTCCTAGAATATATCTTACTAAATTTGAACCAAAAAGAGAAAAGAATACCTGAAAAATCCTATGCCTATTAAAGTACTTAAATCAATAGTTAAAAATCTTCCTACAAATATCAGGTAATGATTATCCCAGGGTTCAAGGAAATAGGGGATATATGTGTGTTAGTACACAGAGGGCTTGGCAGATATTGCTAATATCCTATTTCTTAAGCTGGGGTTAAAATACGCATGTGGTATGATCCAGCAATCTCACTCTCAGGCATATACCAGACAAAACTTTAGAGATACATGCATCTCTGTTTTCAAAGCAGCACTAGTCACAATAACCAGGACATGGAAACAAACTAACTGTCCACTGATAGATGAATTGATAAATAAGATGTGGTACATACATATAATGGAATACTGCTTAGCTATAGAAAAAATGAAATAATACCATTTGCAGCAACATGGACGGACCTAGAAATTATAATACTAAGTGAAGTAAGTCAAAAAGAGAAAGATAAATATCATATGATACCACTTATATGTGGAATCCAAAAAGATGATATAAATAACTTATTTACAAAACAGACTCACAGACATAGAGAACAGACCTGTGGTTTCCAAGGAGGAGGGGAGATGGGGAAGGGAGGGACTGGGAGTTTAGGATTAGCAGATGCAAACTATTACATACAGGATGGATAAATAACAAGGTTCTACTGAATAGCACAGGGAACTATATTCAACATCCTCTGATAAACCACTATGGAAAAGAATGTATATACATGTATAACTGAATCACTCTGCTGTTCAGCAGAAATTAGCCCAACATTGTAAATCAACAATAGTTTATAAAAAATTTTAAAGATACACATTTTTTATTAATATGTTTTGCATATGTTAGATATATTAGTTTGTATTATATTTTTAAAGACTGTATATGCTAATTCAAAAGTTGTGTTTTAGATCTTTCTCTAAGATAATCTAATATGTATATTAGTTCCAAGACTCCCCAAGACAGATCCTAATATTAGAAGGATTATAAAGGATTCATGTGAAAAATTTACTATACAAATGGCCTTGAAACTGAAAATGTGACACAATCAGAACTGTCATATCATGTTAATAACATGGTCTTACACACACGTACATACCTGCTTCCATGGGTGATTCTCCAGGAACACTGCTTATTTTTACTTCAAGTAGTGTTAGAAACACCAATGAGTGTAATAGATAAGATTATTTAGTGATGTTTTTGTGTGTGCATGCTAAGTTGCTTCAGTTGTGTCCAACTCTTTGCAATTCTATGAACTGTAGCCCATTAGGCTCCTCTATCCAAGGGATTTTTCTGACAAGAATACTGGAGTAGGTTGCCATGCCCTCATCCAGGGCATCTTCACCACCCAAGGATAGAATTCACATGGCCTGCACTGGCAGGAAGGTTCTTTACCACTAGCGCCACCTGGGAATAATAGTCAAGGTTATTTAGTGACATCCTTTCAATGGCACTCCACTTGAGTAGTTTTGCCTGGAAAATCCCATGGATGGAGGAGCCTGGTAGGCTGCAGTCCATGGGGTCGCTAAGTCGGACATGACTGAGTGACTTCACTTTCACCTTTCACTTTCATGTATTGGAGAAGGAAATGGCAGCCCACTCCAGTGTTCTTGCCTGGAGAATCCCAGGGACGGGCGAGCCTGGTGGGCTGCCGTCTATGGGGTTGCACAGAGCCGGACATGACTGAAGTGACTTAGCAATAGCAATTATCATATCTCAATTAAAAAAATAGATGTTAGCCAACTAAAATGACTAAGACCAGTACCTCCCATGAGTTTTTCTGAGCTATGCATTCAGAAGTAGAATTGCTGAGCCAAAGAAAATGTAAGTTTTCAACTTGATTAGATTTTGTCAAACTGCACTCTGAAGTGTTTTTACCAATTTAAACTATCACTGAAGTGCATGAAAGTTGCCATTTCCTCTGGTCTTGAAAACAGTTTGTCAGAGTATAAACTGCTTGCCACTCTGACAAGCATGAAGTATTTCTGTTTATTTTGTTTGCCTTTCCAGACTTCCAGTAAGTATATTTTTATATGCTTACTGTCTATACACTGTGTGTACATATGGGCACATGCACAAACACATACACAGCTTGAGCACACAGTTGATTCTCAAGATTTTTGATAGTTACAACAAAGACGCTGCCAATAGTGAATCATCAAATACTAAACAATTCATTCTTACCAAGGGAAATACAGGGTTAGGTTCCTGTGTGCCTCTGGTCACAACATTTTCATCACCAATCAATATAAAACACATTGTGTGTTTCTGTTTAAAGACACCTTATTTAATATATCAACAATTCATTAAAGTTAAACTGGTAGCCAACAACACTGTATCTCATGTCTGAGATATCATAAGGACCATCACAATCTTCTTGCACTTAGGAATACGAGACAACACTTCAGACTATGCTTGGAATCATTTTAAAAATGAAATCATAAACAAAAAGACAAAAAACATGGCATTAAACATATATAAATGGATACTTACTGACAGTATAATTGAAACAAGAAGGCAAAGAATTATCTTGTTGCACTTCATTTGGGAATGTGTGCCTAAGGTGACTTTTTTGCTGGTCTGTGTCTGTTCTTGCATGACCATGAAAGTACTGCAAGTATTGATTTGGAGGCCTACAAATTTTAACAAGTAAGCAAATCTACAAATATAAAACCATGAATAATGATGTAAATGATATAAAATAACTATAAATTTGATCAATTGTCAACTTTGCTATGCTGTTGTATTTTCTTCATTTATATTAAAACAATGCATTGTTTTTAAAAATATGCTGGAGGGATTTTCCTGGTGGTCCAGTAGTAAGACTTCTGCTGCTGCTGCTGCTGCTGCTAAGTTGTTTCAGTCGTGTCCAACTCTGTGCGACCCCATAGACAGCAGCCCACCAGGCTCCGCCATCCCTGGGGTTCTCCAGGCAAGAACACTGGAGTGGGTTGCCATTTCCCTCTCCAATGCATGAAAGTGAAAAGTGAAAGGGAAGTCGCTCAGTCGTGTCCGACTCTCAGCGACTGCATGGACTGCAGGCTACCAGGCTCCTGCATGCTCCCAATGCAGGGGACATGGGTTTGATCGTTAGCTGGGGGACTAAGATCCCCTCTTAAGATTCTTACTTGGTTGTATTTTCTTCATTTATATAAAAAATGTATTGTTTTTAAAAGTATGCTGTAGGGGTTTTCTTGGTGGTCCAGTAGTAAGACTACATGCTCCCAGTGCAGGGGACATGGGTTTGATCATTGGCTGAGGAACTAAGATTCCCTCTTAAGATTCTTGCTTGGGGGATTAGATGCCACAGAGAGGTCAAATCACAAAAAGACTGTAAGATCTAAAAAGGATGCTGGATTTTTACTGGATTTTCACTGAATCAAGGATCAGTTTAGGGATAATTGACACCTTAACAATTAGCAATGTTGAATCTCTGACCTATGAACAGAGTATCTCCTATAAATTGTCAATGTTAAATTAAATACATAGAAGCTAGTCACTGTCCCTTCATGGCTGAGAAGCCCTACTCTTGTCCCTGGTGTTACTATGTGAGAGTAAATGCTGTCCCTTTGCACATGGGATGCTGTTGGTCTTGTCTACCCAAGTTCAGGCCCACTCTGGGAATTTCTGGAATCAGAATCCAGCAGATTGTTACTTCAGCCTCACTTATGGCTGGATGCTTCCATTTTGATTTTTGTCTACAGAGATATTTTGCTTGTTTTTGAGCATGGAGTGTGTCTGAGGTATGTATGTTTAAATTATCATTGCTGTGAATCAGTTGAAAACATGAACCCATACCACCACTTAAAAAGAAGCATAAACAGTGTTTTTCAGCCTTTTATAGTCTCTCTCTGTTGATATTTACAAAAAACCATTTGTATACTGTCTATATAAATCTTTTTACCTTATTTGAAATTTCAAAATACTATAAATAAAACTTTATGACTGCCTTGACAGGGAGCCTGAACTCTGCCCATAGTTTCTTTTTTTAATCACACGTGCTGTCACCACTACTTCATCCCACTTCCTATTTCTACTATTTTTCCAGTTTAAAATTGATGCCCTGAAAGGAAATATGAAACTCTAATAAGATCAGCTTCAGAAAACTAGAGATCAAGATGTTAACCAGCAGGGAGACTGTGTGACTTGTGGCACAGGGTTGCCTGGAAAAATCAACTTAACTTGCACCCTTATTCCAGAAACCAGAGGAGGCAGTGGACAGACCTCCACAATCTAAACCAAGTCTCACTCACCCTGGTCAGTTTTGTTCTCAAATTCTCTAACCGTGGGAATAAACATCACTTTTGGAAAAAAAAAACATGTTTTATTTCACAAACAGCTTCATGACAGCATTCATAGAAATCAAAAAGAACATCAAAACCCCAGTAGGTAAATAGATAAAGAATAAGAACAGGTTGTTCTCATAGGGGAAATACTAATTGCAAAATTATACACCACCCTTATGGCAGAAAGCAAAGAAGAATTAAAGAGCCTCTTGATAAAAGTGAAAGAGGAGAGTGAAAAAGTTGGCCTAAAACTCAACATTCAGAAAACTAAGATCATGGCATCTGGTCCCATCACTTCATGGCAAATAAATGGGAAAAAAAAATGGAAACAGTGACAGACTTTATTTTGGGGGGCTCCAAAATCACTGCAGATGGTGACTACAGCCATGAAATTAAAAGACGCTTGCTCCTTGGAAGAAAAGTTATGACCAACCTAGATGGCATATTAAAAAGCAGAGACTTTATTTATTTTTTGCCAACAAAGATCCATCTAGTCAAAATTTTGGTTTTTCCAGTAGTCATATATGGACGTGAGATTTGGAATACAAAGAAAGCTGAGTGCCGAAGAATTGATGCTTTTGAACTGTGGTGCTGGAGAAGACTCAAGAGTCACTTGAACAGTAAGGAGATGCAATCGGTCAATCCTAAAGGAATTAGTCCTGAATATTCATTGTATTCAATATCTAATATTCAATATCCAATACTTTGGCCACTCGATGCGAAGAACTGACTCATTGGAAAAGACCCTAATGCTGGGAAAGATTGAAGAAAGGAGGAGAAGGGGACAATAGAGGATGAGATGGTTGGATGGCATCACCAACTCGATGGACATGAGTTTGAGTAAGCTCTGGGAGTTGGTGATGGACAGGGAGGCCTGGTGTGCTGCAGTCCATGGGGTCCCAAAGAGTTAGACATGACTGAGTGACTGAACTTAACTGAAATATATACACATGTATTTTCCTTTATATTAACCTAAGAAATAAAAATAATGTACTATTTCATATCTAGGAACATTTCCATAAGAAATAACTCTCAGGTTAATTTTTATAAAAATGTTCCTAAATTGGAAGGACTGGTGCTAAGGCTGAAGTTCTAATACTTTGGCCACCTGATGTGAAGAGCCAACTCACTGGAAAAGATCCTGATGCTGGGAAAGATTGAAGGCAAGTAGAAAAGGGGATGGCAGAGGATGAGATGGTTAGATAGCATCACTGACTCAATGGACATTAAGCAAACTCTGCAAGATAGAGAACAACAGAGGAGTCAGGTATGCTGCAGTCTTTGGGGTTGAAAGAGTCGAACATGACTTAGCAACTGAACAACTCTCAAGTCTAATCTTACTATTAAACCAGTATTTTCACACTTTCTGCTGCATTGGAAATAGGTACAATTCTTTGGAAAAGCATTATAGCAATATACTGAATATACTGAGAGCTATAAAAATGGTTATTTTCTTTTAGCCAGTAATTCAACTGGCTATGAACTTATCTTATGGAAGCATTAAAAGAAAAACACCTATATGCATGATGATAGTCATGATGTATTATTTATAGTATTATAACTAAATGTTCAAGAGGACAAACAGGCATTGAATTGCTCCAATATTTTTGGACAGCTTTATTGAGGTATTGACATATAATAAAATGCACATAAATAAACAATTTAATAAGCTTTGATATATGTGTACATCCATGAAACAACTGTCATAATCAAGATAATGAATATGTCCACCTCCCAACATTTTTAAATGAGCAGAAGACAATTAGGGCCAGGTGTTAAAACACACTACCCCAGCCATCACCCCCATGACCCCAGGCCTCACCCGACCACCCAGGGCAAGGAATGGGAAGGGATCACTGGGAGTCACTCTTCACAGTTTACCATCCCCTCTCTCCATAATAGTGCTCCCCCCATTTGCCAAGAATCTGGACTCTAAAGAATAACTCATAGAGGCTGCAGGTGTCTGTGTGCAAGAGGAGACTGCCATCTACCCATCAACTGGATAGTTACCAAGTCGTGCTATCCTCAGACCCACTCTGATGTTGGCAACTTGGCTGGAGATTTCTGAGAGTGGGAACGTGCTGGAGCAGTTCATACAACAGTGAGAAGGAATCAGGCTATAATGTGCTCATAAAGGATGCCTTCTACCCTGCAATTTCCTGTGGCCCTTGGAGCACATGGAAGATAACATGACTCCATGTGAAGGAGCTGAGGGAGAGGCAGGAGCTATGGTGCCCAATAGCCAAATGAGGGGAAGTGATACTGAGACAGGAGGTTGTGAGCCAATGGCATGACTTGAAAAGGATGCCACTGTTCTTTTCTAAGAGAGTGATAGAGGGACCAGAGTGCTGCTGAACACACACTCAGAAAAATCAGACAACACAAAGAAACTGCGTCAGCAGAGCCCCAGTAGCCAATCAAAGTAACCAGTGAAAAGATCAGGACTGCTTGCTGTCCACTACTGGCAGGTAAGAGTATGTAGTACAGCTTACCCCACCTTTTTAAGACTCTCTTCCTCATCCAACACCCCTGGAAGGAGTGAAAAAACAAAATGGATCTCCTCCAGACCACAGATCCTGAAGGTCATAATCTAGCCAGAGAAGGAAGGAAAAAGAAATGAGACTGGGTTTCAAACTGAACCAGCTAGAATTTTTTAATAATGAGAAATTACTTCAAAGTGGTGGGTCCATCCCAACATGTTACTGAAGAACAGGAAAGGAAAATGATGACTGAAAGAGAACGAGAAAGCCTTAATGGCTGTACCTCACTGAATGTAGAAAATTTAGTATACCTGATACAATCACAAAACTAAATGGACTAAAAAAGTATAGTATATCAACTCAATACATTATCCAACTAACAAGAGTATGAAGAACTATATACAAGTGGGCTCAATCCCTGGGTTGGGAAGATAAGATCCCCTGAAGAAGGGAAAGGCTCCCCACTCCAGTATTCTGGCCTGGATAATTCCATGGACTGTATACTCCATGGGGTCACAAAGAGTCGGACACGACTGAGTGACTTTCACTTTCATAGAAAATACTAATGACATTAAAAAACAACAAAAACAATTATGTAAAACAAGACTATCAATAAAATTTTAAAGAGAATAAAAATGATTATTCAGTTAATATGGTGTGATTATAGTTTTAAAAATAGTGTTTTACATTTCTTTTATGATAGGAAAAAGCAAGAAGATAAATCACCCAGCATTCTGCTTTACTAGTTCAGAAAAATCTGTCCATTTTCCAAGTTCATTTCTCTTCGATGATTTGATAAACAGTTTTGAGCACTCATCTGCCAAGGGTCAGGCTGTGCCAGATGTTGTGGGCACAGCTCAGAGCAGGGTTGGCAGGCTTACTGCCCTCACCTGAGTGTACCTGTAGGGATGCAGGGTGCTGAGGGCTGGCTGGGCAAGGGCAGCTGCATGGAGCACAGAGAGGGCAGCTGGGGATCTCCACAACTTCCAAGACTAAGTGATAAGTATGCTGAGACAAAAGGAATGTGTGGAAGGTCCCCCCCAGGGAAGGCGAGGGGCATAGCACATAAGATGAGCCCAGAAACTTGGCAGAAGTTCAAGAACAGACTGAAGTTTGAGAGGGCTGGAACATGGAGTATAAACTGCAGCTGCAGGTGAGCAGTGATGCAGAAAGGGAAGCAGGGTCTAGGCTCTTACGCCTTGGTGAGAAGTGTGGATTTTTAAGATAAAAGCACATGGAGATACACACACCCTTTCATAATGCTTACATAGTTGAATTTCTTAATTTCTATGAAATTCTTGATTTTCTTCATTTCTATGGAATAGGATACATGTTTGAGTTTAGAGCTTTCTAGCCTTCTATAGTATTTTCAATTCTCCATGTTTAGATTCTTGGAGTTTGTGCCATTCTGGGACATAAAGCAAGCATTTGGATGATGTAGGATTTTACTGGTTGGTTTCTTGGCAGGTGCTAGGCCCACAGGTCCCATCCACAGCATTCTGTCCTTTCCTCACCTCCATGAAGGCTGGCATTCCTTGGGGTTATTCTCAGAGGTTGCAGGCATGACATCCTCACACACTAAACACAGAACTTGGAGTACTTTTAGCCATTAATTCAAATTCACTGGTTTCAGCAGATCTCCATCTACCTGTAAATTACTCAGGGCCAACCAGAAGGCTGGGTTTCAACATTTCTCACACAATAGAAAGTTGAAGTAAAAGGTATAAAGAATTTTGCTGTTGATGGTGAGTGTTTCAAATGCGGGTCTTCACAATGATCTGTTCACTCATGGTTTATAAGGCAATGATGAGATAGCTCGAAAGAAGCACATCTCTGACACATGACAGCTCAGTTCCAAAGACCATTAACTGAGGGTCAGCTCATCAAAAACATCTGTGGAAAGGAACAGAGCAGACATCTGTGCAATCCGGTGTATCAGGGCGATGGCTGCAGTACTCCACCTATTCTAGCACCAGCACAAATTGGAAACTGAGAGAGTTCACAGGCTTCAAAGAATCTTCTTGCCGCCACTAAATAGTTCAGGGAGATGGAACCTGGATTATATGTTTACAGAATGAAATTTTTTCCTCCAATTTTGAATTTTTTTTTGAGGGAAAATGAAAGAAGTTATTAACTACTTATTTTGCAACAATGAAAAACAGTTTTCACTTTTCTTATGGCTATTTGTTATGTAGTGCATGCATGCTAAGTCGCTTCTGTGACATCTGACTCTTTGTGACCCTATGTGACCCTATGAACTGTAGCCCACTAGGCTCCTCTGTCCATGGGAGTCTCCCGGCAAGAATACTGGAGTGGGTTGCCATGTCCTCTTCCAGGGGATCTTCCCGACCCAGGGATCAAAACTGTGTCTCTTACATCTCTTGTATTGGCAGGTGGGTTCGTTACCACTAGCATCACCTGGGAATTCCCATTTCTTATGTAGCTTAAATACAATTAGAGAGCTACTTAGTGAATTTAGATATTTTTCTTATAGTTACTTTTTTTAACCTATAGAAGTGGTATGTGTTTGTGGCAAATTTTATATGCCTACTGTATATGCATTTATATGCATATGTATAACCCACGTCTTCCCAGGTGGTGCTAGTGGTAAAGAACCTGCCTGTCAATGTAGGAGACATAAGAGATGTAGGTTCAGACCCTGGGCTGGGAAGATCCTCTGGAGAAGGAAATGGCAACCCCCACCAGTATTCTTGCCTGAAGATTTCCATGGACAGAGGAGCCTAGTGGGCTACAATCCATAGGGTTGCAAAGAGTCGGACATGACTGAGTGATTTTCACTTCACGTAAGTTAATATATACACACATGTACCTATATACACATATGTTAGCATATGTGTATATATACATATACCACATATATGCTTTTAAAAGGTTATAAAATGAAAAAATGAAAGTCCATTCCCCCAACCTTCCATGATCAGCTCCACTATTCAGAAGCAATCACTGAAAATCACTGTTTTTATGGTCAGAATATTAGGATGGGCCCTTCTGCCTCAATTTTATCCAAGGTACCAGTAAAACAGAGAGCAGACCCAAAGTGAGTCTGTCTTCCCACAGGAAACCCAGAGGGGAGGACAGCTGACTCTTTTGGCAACCCACCTTTCCCAACACCAGATCCCGGCTCGGGCAAGTAAAAACATTTAAAGCCAGTGAGAATCCTTAGTGATCACAAAAGATTGTTGCTTTGTTTTTTTTACTGGGTTGAAACTAGTTTTGCAACTTAATTGAGGGACTACCTATCATTTAAAGTGAGTAGAAAAACGAGGGACCGGACAGCACTTTTATTCAGAGACAATGAAGATAGAGATGAAGATTAAGTTACTGGACCCAGGAACACCTTCCATGCAATTATAAATTTTCTACAGCCTTGATACCCACAGTGTGGTCCAAGGATCAATAGCACTGTCATCACCTGGGAACTTGTTGGAAATGCAGAACCTGAGGGTCACTCCAGACCTTCATTTTAACAAGATCCCCAGCGACTCACAAACACCTTAAAGTGTAAGAAGTGGGATCTACACATCTTTTTAGTTGTTAGCAATTATGCCATTGTATGATTGTGCCTCAGGGTTGGAGTTTATTTGACTCTAACTAGTGTTAGGAGAGTTTATTCATCTAGATTGCCAGGAACCATTTCCTAGAAATCCTTGTTAAAGCCAATCTCATTGGTCTTGAACAGCAGAGATAATTCTTTCTGGGTTAAGCTGTGGGAAAACTAAAGTCTGGACCAAAGCCTACACTGGAGAGGTGTCTCACAGATGGCTGTTCCTAAAATGGCTTAAAAACTGTTTACTATGTTATGGTAACAGATGCTTTCAAACAAAGAGAACAGGAAGCTAGTGCCTTCTCTGTCTGCCATTCAGCAGGGCTGAATGCCTTCCATTAAATTCGCCTGCAAACTTTGCTGAAGAGCCCTGCAAGCAGCAATGAAAATTACAGAGCGGCTCCCAGGCACTTTAGTGGGTAATCAGCTGAAATTGAGCCGTTTTCCATATTCTTTGCTGATAATGCAAATAGACCTTTAAAGCAAATGGTTCCAAGTTGCCACAATCCTACAAGCTGAGAAGCCCCGTGTAGTTCACACAGATGCTTCCGCTGCACCCCAAGCCCTGCCACACAGCAACTGGTTCCCACGGCTATCAGTGGCAGGCTCCACCAGGCTGCCTGCATGTTAACAAACGCCAGGCTGAGTTAGAGGGTTACAGGCCCAGGGCCAATTATCTGAATAAATTAGCAATCCGAAAGTGAAAGCAGCTCCAAGGAAAAGGCTGCATTTTTCTAAAATTTCTACAATTATCTTCACACTAGACTCAACTTTTCCTTGAAAGGTGCCCCTTTGTGCTGTCCAGTGGGGAAGAAGGACTCTAGGTCTAAAATGGCCTTTGGATGCACCAAGAATATCAGCCATAGCAGAAAGTGAAAGTCGCTCAGTCGTGTCTGACTCTTTGCTACCCCATGGGCTATACAGTCCATGGAATTCTCCAGGCCAGAATACTGGAGTGGATAGCTGTTCCCTTCTCCAGGGCATCTTTCCAACCCAGGGATCGAGCCCAGGTCTCCCACATTGCAGGCGGATTCTTTACCAGCTGAGCCATCAGGGGGAGTATTGATTGCAGACAAGTTGCTTCATCCCCGATTTTCTAGGTTCAGAATAGGGTGTCTGGAAAAAAAGTCACTTTGGTTCTGGATAAGAGGCCAAGAGGAGGAATAATGGAAAGGAAGACAGTACTGGATTCACATGCCAACCCAATACATCCTAACTCTGTGATCCTAATGGTGACTGACACTCTTCGAGCTTTAACTCCTATGAAATAGGAGGGTAATATCCGCACAGGTAAGATACTGTAAGGGGCTTCCCTGGTGGCTCAGCGGTAGAGAATCTGCCTGCGGTGCAGGAGCTGTAGGAGCCACAGGAGACACAGGTTTGACCCCTGGGTTGGGAAGATCCCTTGGAGGCCCTAGGGCATGGCAACCCACTCGTTTTCTTGCCTGGAGAATTCCACGGACAGAAAAGCTGGGTGGGCTACAGTCCATGGGGTTGCAGACAGTCAGACACGACTGAAGCAACTTGGTATCCATGCATGCAAGATAACATAAACGGTATCTCTTGGGACATGGTAGGTAGGTATCTCATAAATGCTATTTCCCCTCCTTCAAAATGCTGCTGCTGCTGCTAAGTCGCTTCAGTCGTGTCCAACTCTGTGCAAGCCCATAGATGGCAGCCCACCAGGCAAAATGATCACCTTCAAAACCTCACACCCTTCCTTCCCTCTTTACTCACACCATAAACATCAGAGATGAAAATGAAGATTGATAAAGAACACTTGTAGAAAATAAAAAAAGAACACTTCTAGAAATTTATTACAGCTAAACTCTAAATGAGAAGCATCATTTACCAACAATAAATTTGTATTCAAATGTTTACTTCCATTAAACAACTCTTCATTTCAATACTAAGAAAGTTTTTAACTTTCTTCCCTATAGAACTCACCTTCCATTTTCATTTGTTTCTAGTAAATACTTTTGTAGCTACAAATTTTGTGTGGACTATCACTTTAAAGTGTCACATATCCCAGCTCTTAATATGCAGAGATCTCAGTGTTATTCCATATTTTAAATTTTGTAAGTTTACAATTTAATCTTTATCTGAAAAATAAAAGATGTTTAAAATTTTTCAAGGTAGGCTCTTTTCTGTTCATCCTTTCCCAATTATTTTCTTTTATTTTTAATTATCTTATTTATTAATGGCAATCTATTTTTTACTGACTTTATGTATTCTTCTTAAAGCACAAATCTGTCTGTGTCTCCTGCTTCACTGGCTCCTCGCTATCCTCAAGATGAACTCTAAGCTCTCTCACAGGGCTCCTGAAGGTCTCATGACATCCACCTGTTGACCCCACCAACGTCATAGCTCACTATTCTTTCTGCCTCTCTTCCAGCCTCACCCTCCATCCTGCCCCACCCTCCCATGCTCCTACCATCTCTTCTAATCCCAACTGCATACTCTTCAGCCACACAGAATTCCATTTAGCTTCATGAAGATGCCATGCTCCATCCTGCTTTAGGAACTTAACATGTATTATTTTCTCTTTAGGAAACATTTTCTTGTATCCACTCAACTGACTAAACAGCTCCTGTCCATGGACATCATTTTCTCCAGAAAGTCTCAGTGAGGTTAAGAAGCCCCAGTTTATCTCCACATAACACCCAGGTCACCTCCCCAGCACACAAAACACCCATTGCCTATCCATTTCTTCATCTAGAATTTTGACCAACTTGAGAGCAAAGATGATGTCTTGTCAACCCTAATGTAGAGTTCCCTCTCTAATACATTTGAAGTTCCTGCTGCTGCTGCTGCTGCTGCTGCTAAGTCGCTTCAGTCATATCCGACTCCGAGCCACCCTATAGATGGCAGCCAATCAGGCTCCTCTGCCCATGGGATTTTCCAGGCAAGAGTACTATGCTCAGTAAAAATGGTCGAATATTTACCTACTAAACAAATGCATGCATATAAATTTTAAAAAAGGGAAAGAAAAATTACATACAGCATATATATATTTACACACACATAAAAAATTCAGCTATATATTCAGAACTTACTATTTTCTAGGCACTGTACTAAGTACATTATGTATGCTATTTATTCATATCATGATGTTACCTTCAGTGGTTATCTTTGGAGGAAATTTTATTCTTTCAACTTAAAAAAAAATTCCCAATACATAAATATTCTTCCTAGAAATCAGGGAAGATAGTTATTTAAACTTGTACTTTGCTCTGGAGGTGTTATATACAAGTATAAAATGCATACAGATCATGGCCATTCTAGGAAAACTGGCCTTGAGGAGAAGGCACTAAGCCAGTGGTTCCTCTTGAATTCCCCTAGAGCTTCAATCTGTGGTTAGTTCCCAAATCACCTGTTGACACTGTACATGCTGCACGTGTTTGCTTCTCTAACCTGTAAGTGAACATGTGCCCACAAACACAGCTGCTGCTCTTTTGGGCACTGCTCAGCTCTCATCCTCTGTGAAGCCAGGATGAAACCAAGGACTTATCCTTCTGAAAGCTACAGAGTCCCCAGTGGAAAATAATAAAGTGTAAGTAAACAGCATCCAGGCCATTGGAAAACATTCTTCGGCCTGTTCACCTCTATTAGGTCTTAACCCATCCTATAATACCACATAAAAAATCCAGCACATTAACATTCCTAGTTTATGCTCACAATTCCCAGAACCCTCATTTTTGAGCCTTTGGTTACTGCACAATTGTCTGAACAATAAAAACTGATTTTTTTTTTTAGTTCACAATAGAGCTTTGTGTGAGCAAATATATGTGCTTCCCATTCAAACATAAATAGCCCCACTTGGTTATGAATGAAATCAGCATTTATTGTACTAATAACTCACAAACATGAATTAAATATACATAAAATTAAGCTTCAATCCCAATGTCTCTTTCCCTTTCTCATTCTCTGTCTCAAAAGGATATTTAGAGATAAATTCTGGATTCATAAGAAACAAGGGTGAGCAATATATTTACGTCTGTTGTAACCTATAAACGTGAATAAAGCCTGCTTAGACATGAAATCTTTATTACTCTGCTAGTATATTGATTTTATATCATACTCAATATCTTTTCCTTATGGGGAGTTATGGGAAAAGTAAAGCAGCATCTGGTACATTTGTTTTCTTTCATGATATCTCAACCTTTTAGATAATAAAGGTCCCATTCCAGCTGTGATATTATAACTAATCTTTGCAGTTGGTAATGATAATGTTTACCATTTATCAGACAATTTCTCTGTGCCAGGCATGCTCATCCTCATAGCAACTCCATCAAATAGTTATAGTCCCTATGCTAAGGGAGCAAAACCAGAGTCTTAACTACGTGCTTTACCATGTGCACGGTCCAGCTAACACATGGTTAGAACCCAGCCTTTTTTTTTTTTCCCAACAGAACAATGAGAGAGCAAAACCACAAAAATCATCCCTAATGTTATTGCATTATTTGTCAAAAGAACACAAGGATGCTACTAGACTTCTATTTCTATTTGTCTTATGCTCCAAGGCTAACTCCCTTCAGGTAGTGTTGAGTGCCCAAGATAAAGTTGCTTTGGGCTGAGACTCCCTACATCCCACACAAAGCACTGTGATTGGAAACTGGATTAGGTGGAACCCAAGGTAGCAAATTTAGAGAAATTCAAAAATTGGAAATGTGAAATGCAGGGTTCCAGGCATAAAGGTCAAATAGAGACCAGTGCCACTGTTTCCTGTTCCCCGAACACAGATCTCTTGAAATTACAAAGCACTGACATGTTGTCATAACAGGCCATACTTCTGAAAAGTGTGAAGTACAATAAAATTCTCTTCACATCTTCATCAGAGATGCACTTGGCCTCCAAAGGAACAGACAGCACTGAGCTATGACCAGACACTGAGGCATTTCTGGTATAGCATATGACTCTCCAACTAAGTGGGACTGAAAATAGCAATAAGTTAACACCAAACACAAGTTTCTAATGCATAGATCACTTGATAATAAAGATCCTATCTTGGTATTCAAGGCTGAAGGTGAGTAAGGAGGACTGAGATATTACTTTCTTCCCTAGTCCATGCTTTTCCATGCCTGAACAGAAGGAGACAGCCACATTCCCTTCAACTCAAGGGGTGGGAAGACAAGTATAGCTAACAGGGTTCCATGTAAGTCCCTAGTACACTAAAGGGGAGGAAACTTTTCTCAGCCAGGGTCATAGTAATGATCACAAACTAAGAGGCAAGAGTTGCTGAATAAGGGGGCCAGGGGCTTGCTGCTCAAAGCAGAGACTGGAGGGAACTGGGGGTGCCACCAAATAATTGGGGCCAGAAGGTAAGATGGAGTCCTATTGAGTCAATTATCTAAGAACCAACATTGAAGAGTTTGGGAGTCAACAGAGAAAGAATCTGGATCACTGTCAGAAGCAGGGGGTACTCTGAGGCCCCTAAAACACCAGCAACTAAACAGAGCAAACCGAAGAGGCAAGAAGAGAGGGCTCTTGGAGTCAAGGCTAGAGAGGTTCAGGAACTGTCATCATGATAGGTGACCCTTACTGTGCATTTACTTCATGCCAGTCTTGGGTTAAGCACTCTGAAAGTATCATCTCATTTAATCATGACAAACCCCATGGGGGGAGCTGACAACGGAACCTATACTGTGAACCATTATACTGTTACCTAAAGAACTTCATGCCTCCCTAAGTTTGGGATGTGTCCTTCTTAAATGGTAGTTGTCAGACTGTTCTGAACAAAGGAAATGACTAATCCTAGATCCTCTTTTAGCTGTTATGGCAAATAATTTTACAGATGCCAGCATTCTAATTGTCCTGTGGAAAAATAATCAATGCCAGCTGCTAGCCAGAGAAATGCAAAATCTCTGAAGAGTAAGAAAGCCCCTTCTGAATCTGACTAGAAATAAGTTCAAGGAAATCTTTTTCATGTTTAAAAACAAAGCCTTATCAGGATGCATGGGAAAGGTGGACTCAAGATCCAAGATGGGCATTTGTTGCAACATCCTAAAAATAATCTCACCTTCCAGTTTGAGGACATATTGGAAAAGTAACATTCATGTTCATATGTTCTTAGGAACCTTATCAGTTATACTGCAAGTTTTAATTAGTCAGTTCAGTTCAGTTCAGTCGCTCATTCATGCCCAACTCCCTGCAGCCCCATGGACTGCAGCACGCCAGGCCTCCCTGTCCATCACCAGCTCCCAGAATTTACTCTAACTCATGTCCATTGAGTCAGTGATACTATCTAACCATCTCATCCTCTGTCGTCCCCTTCTCCTCCCACCTTCAATCTTTCCCAGGATCAGGGTCTTTTCAAATGAGTCATTTCTTCACATTAGGTGGCCAAAGTATTGGAGTTTTAGCTGCAACGTCAGTCCTTCCAAGGAATATTCAAGACTGATTTTCTTTAGGATGGATTGGTTGGATCTCCTTGCTGTTCAAGGGACTCTCAAGAGCCTTCTGCAACACCACAGTTGAAAACCATCAATTCTTTGGCGCTCAGCTTTCTTTAGAGTACAACTCTCACATCCACACATGACTACTGGAAAAGACAAAGCTTTGACTAGACGAATCTTTGTTGGCAAAGTAGTATCTCTGGTTTTTAATATGCTGTCTAGGTTGGTCATAACTTTTCTTCCAAGGAGCAAGCGTCTTTTAATTTCATGGCTGCAGTCACCATCTGCAGTGATTCTGTAGCCCCCCAAAATAACGTCTGCCACTGTTTTCACTGTTTCTCCATCTATTTGCCATGGAGTGATGGGACCAGATGCCATGATCTTCATTTTCTGAATGTTGAGTTTTAAGCCAACTTTTTCACTCTCCTCTTTCACTTTCATCAAGAGGCTCTTTAGTTCTTTGCTTTCTGCCATATGGGTGGTGTAATCTGCATATCTGAGGTTATCGATATTTTTCCTGGAAATCTTGATTCCAGCTTGTGCGTCATCCAGCCCAGTGTTTCTCATGATGTACTCTGCATATAAGTTAAATAAGGAGGGTGACAATGTACAGCCTTGATGTACTCCTTTCCCTATTTGGAACCAGTCTGTTGTTACATGTTCAGTTCTAACTGTTTCTTTCTGACCTACATACAGATTACTCAAGAGGCAGGTCAGGTGTTCTGGTATTCCCATCTCTTTAAGAATTTTCCAGAATTTGTTGTGGTCCATACAATAAAAGGCTTTGGCATAGTCAATAAAGTAGAAGTAGATATTTTTCCGGAAGTCTCTTGCTTTTTCAATGATTCAACAGACGTTGGCAATTTGATCTCTGGTTCCTCTGCCTTTTCCAAATCCAGCTTGAACATCTGGAAGTTCATGGTTCACATACTGTTGAAGCCTGGCTTGGAGAATTTTGAGCATTACTTTACTAGAGTGTGAGATGGCTGTAATCGTGTGGTAGTTTGGGCATTCTTTGGCATTGCCTTTCTTGGGGATTGGAACGAAAACTGACCTTTTTCCAGTCCTGTGGCCACTGCTGTTTTCCAAATGTGCTGGCATATTGAGAGCAGCACTTTCACAGCATCATCTTTCAGGATTTGAAATAGCTCAACTGGAATTCTATCACCTCCACTAGCTTTATTCATAGTGATGCTTCTTAAGGCCCACTTGACTTTGCATTCCAGAATGTCTGGCCCTAGGTTGGTGATCACACCATCATGGTTATCTGGGTTATGAAGATCTTTTTTATACAGTTCTGTGTATTCTTGCCACCTCTTCTTGATATCTTCTGCTTCTGTTAGGTCCCTACCATTTCTGTCCTTTATTGGGCCCATCTTTGCCTGAAATGTTCCCTTAGTATCTCTCATTTTCTTGAAGAGATCTCTAGTCTTTCTCAATCTGTTGTTTTCCTCTATTTCTTTGCATTGATCACCAAGGAAGGCTTTCTTATCTCTCCTCACTATTCTTTGGAACTCTGCATTCAAATGGGTATATCTTTCCTTTTCTCCTTCGCTTTTCACTTCTCTTCTATTCAGTTAATTTTAAGGCCTCCTCAGACAACCATTTTCCCTTTTTGCATTTCTTTTTCTTGGGGATGGTCTTGATCCCTGTCTCCTGTACAATGTCATGAAACTCTGTCCATAGTTCATCAGGCACTCTATCAGATCTAGTCCCTTAAATCTATTTCTCACTTCTACTGTATAATCATAAGGGATTTGATTTAGGTCATACTTGAATGGTCTAGTTGTTTTCCCTACTTTCTTCAGTTTAAGTCTGAATTTGGCAATAAGGAGTTCATGATCTGAGCCACAGTCAGGTCCCAGTATTGTTTTTGCTGACTGTATAGAGCTTCTCCATCTTTGTCTTCAAAGAATATAATCAATCTGATTTTGGTTTGATCACCTGGTGATTTCCATGTATACAGTCATCTCCTGTGTTGTTTGAAGAGGGTGTTTGCTATGACCAATGCGTTCTCTTGGCAAAACTCTATTAGCCTTTGCTCTACTTCATTCTGTACTCCAAGACAAATTTGCCTGTTACTCCAGGTATTTCTTGACTCCCTACTTTTGCATTCCAGTCCCCTATAGTGAAAATTTAATTTAATCAGTCAGGAATTTATTTTTTTCATTACCTTCTTTCATGTTTCAGTATTCACCCTTGTTCTCTCTTCCCCTTTCTGTCAAGATCTCTCACCAGCCACAAACTTGTTCTCCAACATTCCCAAGAGTCCAAGAAAGTATTCAGAATGCTAGGCTGCATTCTAGCTCTTCTAAAATAAAACTCCTTTAAGCCTCGGTCTGATGGTAGATTTCCTAGAAGCGGAGCTTGAGACGATTGCTATAGATGTGATTCACTGGGGGAGGGCTTTCCAATGGGCAATGAGAGGAGCAACACGAGGCAGAGAAAGTAGCTAAGCACATGTGTGATCTCAGTAGGAATCTGGCTTTAGTCTGATCCCATGCAGAGCTCTGGAACACAGAATTCACCACAGAGCTAGTCCCCATTCAGGGTAAGGGGATGAACCTTCTGTCCCCCATGGCAATCAGTTCTTGACTGTGTGCTAAGAGGCAGGGCACAGGTAGGCAGGCTATATATTTGGCTTGGGGCAGTTCAAGAAAGGGGCCATTCTTGCCTGACTGCTTGTAGTTTCCACGGTTGTAACAATTCTGTTCTTTATATTCAGATATACTTTCTTATTTTCTATCACCCAACTTGGACTATTAAAAGGGAATGAAAAAATTTCCTTCAATGGCTCAGACACATAGCATTTCTCAGTAACCTGTCAAACTATTTACTTGGATTACTTTTTTAATCTCTATTAAAAAAATAAAAAAAACTGCACATAGCCAACCAATCTGTCCTGACTTGAAGAATTGAGAACACATAAAAATATCTTTGTTCAGTTCAGTCACTCAGTCGTGTCCAACTCTTTGCGACCCCATGAATCACAGCACGCCAGGCCTCCCTGTTCATCACCATCTCCCAGAGTTCACTCAGACTCACATTCATTGAGTCGGTGATGCCATCCAGCCATCTCATCCTCTTTTGTCGCCTTCTCCTCCTGCCCCCAATCCCTCCCAGCATCAGAGTCTTTTCCAGTGAGTCAACTCTTCTCATGAGGTGGCCAAAGTACTGGAGTTTCAGCTTTAGCATCATTCCTTCCAAAGAAATCCCAGGGTTGATCTCCTTCAGAATGGACTGCTTAGATCTCCTTGCAGTCCAAGGGACTCTCAAGAGTCTTCTCCAACACCACAGTTCAAAAGCATCAATTCTTCGGCGCTCAGCCTTCTTCACAGTCCAACTCTCACATCCATACATGACCACAGGAAAAACCATAGCCTTGACTAGATGGACCTTTGTTGGCAAAGCAATGTCTCTGCTTTTGAATATACTATCTAGGTTGTAATTCTTTTCGCATTTTGTATTATGTCCACCCCCTCCCAAGACATAATTTGTTTGGCCTTCTCTAAAGTTGGCACCAACATAAATGAGGTCTGTTTGTAGAAATGACAGAGAGATGGTAGCCATTAAATCTGAAGCTTTACCTTTCCTGATTTGCAGCAGGGTGAAGCCAATTATCTTCTAGCTTCCATATGGCACAGGCTTCAAGTATAGAAGATGAAGGGAGTAGGGAATATTTCAATATTGATTAAAAATCAAGAAGGATAGGACAATGAGCTAAGTCCAATAAAATAGCTCAAGAAATATAGATTTATGTGTCAGGGGACTTATTGGATGCTTGGTTTTGGAAGTAAAGTATAAACATCAAGTTGGATAGTTTTGACTTTTGAACTAATTTAGCATATAGCATCCAACAAAATAGTGTGGCTCAGAATATTGGCTTTGGAGTCTGAAAGTCATGGGATCCATTCCTAACCTTTTCATTGTGTGATCCTAGGCAAACTACTTAATCTCTAAAACGGATTTCTCATCTGGAAAATGGTGATAATGATACATACCTCTCAGGGTTAATTCAAGAATTAAATGAGAAAATATATCTATGGAGCTTAGGAAAATGCTAAGTCTATTTGCTCCTTTTGTTGCAAAAAAACAACAGTAAATCCTTTATGTGAGTTTTATTAGCCAAGATTCTCCAGAAAAATAGAAGCAGTGGGAAATATATACACAGATGGATAGATAGACAGAGATATATAATCTATTATGAGGAGTTGGCTCATGGAGGCCAAGAAATTCCACAATCTGTTGTCTACAGGTTGCAAAGACAGGAAAGCTGGTGGTGTAATTCAGCCCAAGTCTGAAGGCCTGAGAACGAGAGAAGCCAATGGTGTAAGTTCCAGTCCAACGGCAGGAGAAGATGAAATATTTCAGCTTAAGCAATGAGGCAACCAGAAAAGGGGGCAAATTCCTCTTTGCCCACCTTTTGTTCTATTTAGGCAATTAACGAACCGGATAATGCAACCCTCATTGGAGAGGGCAATCTATTTCACTGAGTACACTGATTCAAATGCTAACCCCATCTAGAAATATCCTCACAGACTCGTCTAGAAATGATGTTTAATCTTGGTACCCCATGGCCAGTCAGGTGAACACATAAAATTACCATCACATAGGTTAAAGATTAAAAGTAGAAATTAATATTAGACTACAGAGGTGGCTCACAACACCCAAGAGGAAGAATATAATTAGTCCTTAATAAGAGACTAGAACCAGTGTGTTACTTCAGGTTCCAAGAAACAGATGCCAACATGGGATTAGTTGTACAACAGTTTAAAGGAGGAAATGCGCATAAGAGGAGTAGGAGAGGGAGAGAGACAAGACAGGAAGAGTCTTGATCTACCTCGACACTTTCGAAGGTAGGGAGGAGGAAGTAGAATTGTGCAGGAAGAAGCCTGGACTGTAGTGAAGCTCTGAGAACATCTTGAGCAGGTGAGTCTTCAATTAAAGTCTCTTGGTTGAGGAGTCTTGTGTCTTACAAGAATAGCCCTGCATTTCAGTACTGCTGTGAATAGTCATGGTCAGGGAAAAGCCCATGGGAAGGAGGCTTTGGAGGTAACATGTTGGTGGATCCAGAGGGCAGCAGTTGGAGCAAAATTAGGCAATTTTGCTCCCCACATCAGGAGATTTGGGGAGCATATTTTTACAGCCACCATGATCAGGATTCAAAGGTCTTTGGGAATCCTGAAAATCTTCCTTTTCTCTGTAAGGCTCTTTCTGCCTTATCTGTATTTTGTTCTTCCTTTTTTCTCCAAGCTGGCCTCTTTTGCTTTTCCATGCCATGCACAAACCAGGAAACACTGCTCAGCTCCCAGGCTTCCATGAATGGGCCCAGATAAGAAAAAAGCCATCTTTCCTCTGTGTCTCAGTTCCTAGTTTCATGTAAAGTGAAGCTAATTGCCCACACTTCAGTCATTCCCATCCCTGAAATAATCAGCTGTGTCCTGAGAAGGCAACGCCATATTCATTATTATTCATCATTATTCATATTCATAGGGTTGGAGGCAAAACAGGGAGGAATAAGTTCCAGGAAAGTGGGGATAGGGTAGACTAGTGCTAAACAAACAACTCCATAAAATACTCAACAAAGGGTACAGGTATCCCTCTAAAATACTGGTGTCACTCGAAAATACTTCTCAGTATAAACAGTGTGACATTACGCAATTGCTAATTAGCTTATGTTCCAATTCTGAGAACAGTCAACTGTCTTCACTGAAGACCCAGGTTCTCAGAGTGGCCAGCTACCAAGATATCAGAAACGCCACACTCATGAGGCTATTGTACATACTTCAGCAATCCATATAATAATCAATACTTGAGACTCTGTTAAAAAAAATGAACATCAGAACTGAACAGAGTGACATACTAATTAGCATGATAAATGTTAGAAATGGGCTTTCATTGGTAAAACTTAAATATTCTTAAAATGCACTGCACACAAAAGACATGAGTTTGATCCCTGACTCAGGAAGATCCCCTGGAGGAGGGCATGGCAACCCATTCCAGTATTCTTGTCTGGAAAGTTTCGTGGACACAGGAGCCTGGTGAGCTACAGTCCATGGGGTTACAAAGAACTAGACATGACTGAGCCCACACATGTGCGCACAGCCCACCCACATACATGCAGAAGGAGAAGAGAAGGAAAGAGAAATGGATATGCTACCTTAACAAAGGCAACAAAAAGCAAAACTAAACAGGAGGGACTATATCAAACTAAAAACCTTCTTCATAAGGAAACTATCAACAAAATGAAAAAGTAAGGTACTAAGTGGGAGAAAGTGTTTGCAAATGATATGTCTGATAAGGCAGTGGTCCTCCTAAGGATCACACTCATGGAAGACAATTATTCCATGGACTGAGGTAGAGGGATGATGGTTCAGGTGGTAATGGGGCGTGGCAGATGAGGCTTCACTGGCTTGCCTGCTGTCTTGTCCTGCTCTGTGATCCAGTTCCTCATAGGCCATGGACTGATGATAAGGGGTTAATATCCAAAATATATAAAGAACTCATACAACTCAATAGCAAAATTAAAAAAATCTGATTTTAAAAATGGGCTGGAGATCTGAATAGATATTTTTTGCAAAGACATATGAATAACAGGTACATGACAAGATACTAAAAACACTAATCATAAGGAAAATGCAAATTAAAACCACAACGAGATATGACCTCACAGCTGTTAGAATGGCTATCATCAAAACACAAGAACAAAGTACTGATGGTGATGTGAAAGAAACCCTTGTACACTGTTAGTGGCAATATATATTGGTGCAGTTTCTATGGAAAACAGTATATGGAAGCTCCTCAAAAAATTAAAAGTAGAACTACTATATAACCCAGCAATACCACTTCTGAGTATTCCACTTCCACTTCTTACCTGAAGAAAACAAAAACAGTAACTTAAAAAATATATGCAAATGCATATTCACTGCAGTACTATTTACAATAAATAATCAACACCTGGAAACAACTTAATTGTCTCCTGGCAGATAAATGGTTAAAGAAGTTTTATATTGTGTGTGCGTGCATGCATGCATGTGTGTGTGTTAGTCGCTCAGTCATGTCTGACTGTTTTCGAGCCCATGGACTGTAGCTTGCCAGGCTCCTCTGTCCATGGGATTCTCCAGGCAAGAAAACTAGAGTCAGTAGCAATTCACTTCTCCAGGGGATCTTCCCAAACCAGTCATCGAATCCAGGTCTCCTGCAGTGGCAGGCAGATTCCTTGTGATCTGAACCACCAGGAGGCCCATGTATAGTATGAAATATTATTCAATCATAAAAAGAAGGAAATATTGCTATTTGTGATAACATGGATAGACTTTGAGGGCATTATGTTAAATGAAATAAGTTAGAGAATGACAAATACCATATGATATCACATGTGGTATCTAAAAAAAAAAAGTCTAGCTTGTAGAAAACAGAGGACAGATTTGCGGTTGCCAGAGGTTGGAGGTCAAATTGAAATTGCCAGAGGTCAAAGATCAAATTGCCCACATCCATTGGATCATAGAAAAAGCAAGAGAATTTCTAGAAAAACTTCTACTTTTGCCGGGGTCCAGCCCCAGTGGAACCAGGGTGATTCGAAGGAGAGACAGAGTAGGCGAGGAAAAAACTTATATAGAAATATAAAAGAGATTAGGAAGAAATAGTATAGTAGGAAAATTAAGTGGAGAAAAGAGGCTGAATAACTTGGTTTACGGGGAAGGCCAAAAAGCTCCAGACAAGGAGCTTGCACCATCTACGTGGGGCCACTGGCGCCCGCTCGAATAGCAGAGAGTGTCCCTTCTTGGGCACTCTCTCTTACAGATCTCAGGGCCAGGGCAAGTAAGTAGACTTGGTGAGCCGCCCATTCCAGATGGGAATTCAGCCTGAAATTAGAGTAAAGAGGAGAAGGAAGGAGAGGAGAAAAGGGACATGGGGGGAGCCAGATTCCCAAGAAACTAGGCCAAGACACTAGTCCGGAAAACTGGTCCCGTCTGTTTATTGTTCAAGGGCTATTTATATCTTTGATAATACATGGAGATCAATGGGTAACACAAAGTTATGCAGCGTTAGCAGTTTAGACTCTTATCAAAAGCAGGCTTTTCTCTCTGCATACCTGACTGCAAACACGAGTCTTAGGTAATTTACATCATCTTCTGCCAGAAGGGCCAATTAACATTTTACAACCTTTTTTCTGATAAGGATTTGTCAATCAGAAGACTTATTTGTGTTGATCTTCCCAAAGTTTGGCGCCGCTCTCAGAAAGCACTAAATAAAGTTACATTCTTACATAGCAAAGATACAACAATTTATAACAAGTGAAAGGAGTACAGTGATTTATAACAAAAGAAAAGTAATTAACTCAAAAGTCTAGTGTTGCTAACATCTAAACTACTATATATCTTTTCTCATACCCCGTTTACATTGATTAACATCTTCCCAGGTGCCTAAAAGATAAACAATATGGAGGCCTGGCGGTAATCATTGAATCAACAGTGAAAACCCGTCACCAATGTGGTTTTTAACTCTTTAGAAAACCTCTGTATCTTTAAGATGCTTTTAAGCTTTGTGCCTCTCCTGGTTGGGGGCTGCAAGCAATTCACAAGCTGTAAGGGGTCTGGGGAACTTGTTAGGCAAGCTAGAGAACTACTAGAGGAGGTTTAACTGAAACATCCCTTTCAAATGCAGAAGACCAAAGCTTAGAGATGACTTTTTCCAGAGTGTATTAGAAGAGTAGAGAAGCAGAGAACAGAAGCCGTCAGATTTTTATTTTTTCGGGGTTTGGATGCTCAGGGAATTCCAGGGGGAAAACCTGGAGCTGTCACATCCTTGCGTTTGTCAGGCTTCCTTCCACATGACCTTGTCACGGGTGGAATTCCTCACCCTGGCTCCCAGCATACTTCTGCTTTATTGACTATGCCAAACCCTTTAACTGTGTGGATAACAACAAACTATGGAAAATTCTTAAAGATGGGAATACCAGACCACCTGACCTGCCTCCTGAGAAGCCTGTATGCAGGTTAAGGAGCAATGGTTAGAACTGAACATGGAACAAAGGAATGGTTCAAAATTGGGAAAGGAATACGTCAAGGCTGTATATTGTCACCCTGCTTATTTAACTTATATGCAGAGTACATCATGAGAAATGCTGGGCTGGATGAAGCACAAGCTGAAATCAAGATTACCAAGAGAAATATCAATAACCTCAGATAAGCAGATGACACCACCCTTATGGCAGAAAGCAAAGAGGAACTACAGAGCCTCTTGATGAAGGTCAAAGAAGACAGTGAAAAAGCTGTCTTAAAATTGAATATCATGGCATCCAGTCCCATCATTTCATGGCAAATGGATAGGGAAACAATGACAGACTTTATTTTCCTGGGCTCCAAAATCACTGCAGATGGTGACTGTAGCCATGAAATTAAAAGATGCTTGATTCTTGGAAGAAAACCTATCATCAACCTAGACAGTGTATTGAAAAGCAGAGACATTGCTTTGCCAACAGAGGTCCAAACAGTCAGAGCTTTGGTTTTTCCAGGAGTCATGTATGGATGTGAAGGTTGGACCATAAAGAAACTGAGCACCAAAGAATTGATGCTTTTGAACTGCGGTATTGGAGAAGACGCTTGAGCGTCCCTTGGACAGTAAGGAGATCCAACCAGTCCATACTAAAGGAAATCAATCCTGAATATTGACTGGAAGGAGTGAGGCTGAAGCTGAAGCTACAATACTTTGGCTACCTGATGTGAAAAGCTGACTAGAAAAGACCCTGATGCTGGCAGATATTGAAGGCAGGAGGAGAAGGGGAGGCAGAGGATGAAATGATCGGATGGCATCACCGACTCAATGGACATGAATTTGAGCAAACTCTGGGAGATGGTGATAGACAGAGAAGCCTGGCACGCTGTAGTCCATGGGGTCACAAAGAGTTGGACATGTCTGAGTGACTGAACTGAGAGGTTGGAGGTGAGCAAAATGGGCAATGGAGTCAAAAGGTACAAACTTACAGTTATAAAATAAATAAATCTCAAAAGCATGCAAGGATTCTTCAATATTCACAAATCAATAAATGTGAAACACCACATTAACAAATTGAAACCATATCATTATCTCAACAGATGCATGAATGATGAATTCATGATGAATTGATGAATTTTTGACAAAATTCAACATCCATTTATGATAAAAATCCTCCAGAAAACAGGCATAGAAGGAACATACCTTAACTTAATAAAAGTCATATATGATAAACCCACAACAACCATTATCCTCAATGGTGAAAATTTAAAAGCATTTCCCCTAAAGTCAGGAACAAGACAAGGGTGCCCACTCTCATCACTAACATTCAACATAGTTTTGGAAGTTTTAGCCATGGCAATCAGAGAAGAAAAAGAAATAAAGGGAATCCAGATTGGAAAAGAAGAAGTAAAGCTCTCACTGTTTGCAGATGACATGATCCTCTACATAGAAAACCCAAAATGCTCCACCAGAAAATTACTAGAGCTGATCAATGAATATAGTAAACTTGCAGGATATAAAATTAACACACAGAAATTCCTTGCATCCCTATATACTAACAATGAGAAAACAGCAAGAGAAATTAAGGAAACAATTCCATTCACCATTGCAACGAAAAGAATAAAATACTTAGGAATAAATCTACTTAAAGTAACAAAAGGCATATACATGGAAAACTATAAAAACTGATCAAAGAAATCAAAGATGACACAAATAGATGGAGAAATATACCATGTTCATGAATCGGAAGAATCAAGATAGTGAAAATGAATATACTACCCAAAGCAATCTATAGATTCAATGCAATCTCTATCAAGCTACCAATGATATTTTTCAGAGAACTAGAACAAATAATTTCACAACTTGCATGGAAATACCAAAAAACCTCGAATAGCAAAAGCAATCTTGAGAAAGAAGAATGGAACTGGAGGAATCAACCTGCCTGACTTCAGACTATACTACAAAGCTACACTCATTAAGACAGTATGGTACTGGCACAAAGAAAGAAATATACATCAATGGAGCAAAATAGAAAGCCCAGAGATACATCCACACACCTATGGACACCTTATCTTTGACAAAGGAGGCAAGAATATACAATGGAGAAAAGACAATCTGACAAGTGGTGCTGGGAAAACTGGTCAACCACTTGTAAAAGAATGAAACTAGAACACTTTCTAACACCATTCACAAAAATAAACTCAAAATGGATTAAAGATCTAAATGTAAGACCAGAAACTATAAAACTCCTAGAGGAAAACATAGGCAAAACACTCTGACATAAATCACAGCAGGATCCTCCATGGCCCACCTCCCAGAGTAATGGAAATAAAAGCAAAAGTAAACAAACAGGACCTAATCAAACTTAAAAGGTTTTGCACAACAAAGGAAACTACAAGCAAGGTAAAAAGAAAGCCTTCAGAATGGGAGAAAATAATAGCAAAGGAAACAACTGATGAAGAATTCATCTTAAAAATATACAAGCAGCTCCTGCAGCTCAATTCCAGAAAAATAAACCACCCAGTCAAAAAATGGGCCAAAGAACTAAACAGACATTTCTCTAAAGAAGACATACAAATCACTAACAAACACATGAAAAGATGTTCAACATCACTCATTATCAGAGAAATGCAAATCAAAACCACAATGAGGTACCATGTCATGCCAGTCAAAATGGTTGCTATCAAAAAGTCTACAAACAATAAATGCTGGAGAGGGTGTAGAGAAAAAGGAACCCTCTTACACTGCTTGTGGGAATGTAAACTAGTACAGACACTATGGAGAACAGTGTGGAGATTCCTTAAAAAACTGGAAATAGGACTGCCATACAACCCAGCTATCCCACTACTGGGCATACACACCAAGGAAAGCAGAATTAAAATTAAAAGAGACCCCCAATGTTCATCGTAGCATTGTTTATAATAGCCAGGACATGGAAGCAACCTAGATGTCCATTGGCAGATGAATGGATAAGAAAGCTATGGTACGTATACACAATGGAATATTACTCAGCTATTAAAAGGGATGCATTTGAATCAGTTATAATGAGGTCGATGAAACTGGAGCCTATTATACAGAGTGAAGTAAGTCAGAAAGAAAAACACCAATATAGGATATTAATGCATATATATGGAATTTAGAAAGATGGTAATGATGACCATATATGCAAGATGGCAAAAGAGACACAGATGTAAAGAAGACTTTGGACTCTGTGGGAGAAAGTGAGGGTGCGGTGATTTGAGAGAACAGCATTGAAACATGTATATTACCATATGTGAAATAGATTGCCAGTCCAGGTTTGATGCATGAGACATGGTGCTCAGGCCTGGTGTACCGGGATGACCCTGAGGGATGGGATGAGGAGGTAAGTGGGAGGGAGGGTCAGGATGGGGAACACATGTACACCCATAGCTGATTCATGTCAATGTATGGCAAAATCCACTACAATATTGTAAAGTAATTAGCCTCCAATTAAAATAAATAATATAAAAAATAAAAATAAATAAGTCACAGGTATATAAAGAGACTATAGTTAAGACTGTATTGCATACTTGGGAGCTGCCAAGAGAAGTAAAGAATCTGCCTGCAATGCAGGAGACCTGGGTTTGATCCCTGGGTCATGAAGATCCCCTGGAGAAGGAAATGACAACCTACACCAGTATTCTTGCTTGGAGAATTCCATGGAGAGAGGAGCCTGGAAAGCTACAGTCCAGGGGGTTGAAAATAGTTGGGCATAATTGAGAGACTAACATTTTCACTTTCAAGAGAGTAGATCTTAAAAGTTCTCATCACAAGAAAAGAAATTGTACAATTATGTGTGGTGATGAGTGTTATCCAGACTTATTGTGGTGGTCATGTCACAATATATACAAATATTGAATCATTACATTGTATACCTGAAACTAATATAATGTATGTCAATTGTACCTCAATAAAAATATCAAAAACTTAATAAGATATATAGATTTAGACACAGACACTCTTGAACAGGTATACTGCTCACTATCATTTACACTATTCAAATGATGCCTAAGTTCCTAAGTGGTCTCATGTCCAGCCATTTTAGAAGATGTTATGATTTGAATGTTCATGCCCCCCCCCCAAATATATATGTTGAAACCTTAATGCCTAATGTGATGGTATTAGGAGTTGAGACCTTTGAGAGGTACTTAGACTACGACTAGGATTAGTGTTCTTATAAAAAAGACACTGCAGAGCTCACTTAACCCTTCCACCACGTGAGGACACAACAAAAGGTCAGCAAATGCAACCCAGAAGAGTGCTCACACCAGAACTCAACCATACTGGCATTCTGATCTTGACTTCCAGCCTCCAGAACTGAGAAAAATAAATTTCCATTGTTTATAAGCCACTCAGCCTGTGGTATTTGTTATAGCAGCTTGAATGGGCTAAGACCAGAGGATTGTGGTTTTTCTAAAAGATCCAGGACTTTATTTACCTATAGAACAAGAGGTTAAATGTATGATGAGTGCTAGCTAATATAAGTTTATTTAATAAATAACTATACGTGGCAGAATGTGGTCTGAGTCTCACTTCAGTATTTCGCAGAAGTCACGCTGTGGGCAAACTGAAAGCCCTCACCTATCTCAGGTCACTCTGGTATCAACTGCCATTATTACTCTAAAAAGAACCTTTAGGATTGAAATGTGACTAGATTGGTTCAGATTAGGCTGCAAGGGAAATGAGAAAGCTATCAGTCACTGACTCCTCTGTCAAGCTCTCAAAGCCCTGCCTCCCATCTTCAACTGAGCTTGGGTCTGCTGAATATAAACACACTCTCCTTGGTGATGTCAGGTTTTTGTCTTTGTATTTTAAATACATGACTTGCCTCCCCAAACTGTAGCATATGAGAACAAAGGAACATATCTTGGCAGCCCTTCCTTCATGCCCTGCCCAGAAAACATACTCATCAAGAATTCTTGAATAAATAGTGAGAACTCACACAAAGGAAACCACTTGAATACAAGACCCAGCATCACCCAAACACCAGTAGCAACCTGTGCAGGATCCCTCATCTAAACAACAAAAAAGAAAACAAAACTACAAACACAATCATCAGTAGACAGGATTAGCACCTCATTCAGCCTTGTCCATCAGAGGAGGGGGGAAAAAAAAAAACTCAGTACAAATCTCACCCTATAGGAAGCTTACACGTTGCTCTGGACAAACTTTAGGAGGGCAGAAACCAACAGGAAGAAAGAATTCAACCTTGAAGCCTCAGAAAAAGAGACCTCAAATACAATAAGTTAAAAAGAAATAATGAAAAGGCAGAGAAATATTACACAAATGAAAGAACAAACCAGAAACACAGAAGTCCAAATAAATGAAGAGAAAATGGGCAGACTCCATGAAAAAGAATTCAGAATAATGATAGTAAATATGATCAAAAACCTTGAAAACAAAATGGAGAAAATGCAAGAATCAATTAACAAAGACCTAAAAGAATTCAAGAATAAACATACAGAGACAACACAATTACTAAAATTAAAAATACTGTAGAAGGAATCAATAGAAGAACAAATCAGTGAGCTGGAAGATAAAATGGTAGAGATAACTTCTGAAGAACAGAATAAAGTAAAAAGAATGAAAAGAACTGAGGATGGTCTCAGAGACCTCTAGGACCATACCAAATGCACCAACATTTGAATTATATGGGTCCCATAAGAAGAAGAGAAAAAGAAAATGTTTGAGAAAATTTCTTGAAGGGATTATAGTTGAAAATTTCCCAAACACGGAAAAGGAAATAGTCAATCAAGTCCAGGAGGCATGAAGAGTCTCATACAGGATAAACCCAAGGAGAAATATGCCAAGACACATACTAATCAAACTAACAAAGACTAACCACAAAGAAAGAATATTAAAAGCAGCAAGGGAGCAGCAACAAGTAATGTACAAGGGAACCCCCATATGCTTAACAGCTGATCTTTCAGCAGAAACTCTGGGGGACAGAAGGGAATGGCAGGATATATTTAAAGCACTGAAAGGGAGAAATCTACAGCCAAGATTACTATACCTGGCAAGGATCTCATTCAAAATTGTTGGAGAAATAAAAAGCTTTCTGGACAATCAAAAGTTATGAGAATTCAGTACCACCAAACCAGCTTTAGAACAAATATTAAAGGGACTTATATAGTCAAGAAATACAAGAGAAGAAAAAAGTTCTCCAAAATCAATTCAAAATAATTAAGAAAATGGCAATAGGAACATATATATCAATAATTACTTCAAATGTAAATGGATTAAATGCTCCAACCAAAAGACACAGACTGGCTGAATGGACAAAAAAACAAGACTCATATATATGGTGTCTACAAGAAACCCACTTTATACCTAAAGACACATATAGACTGAAAGTGAGAGGATGGAAAAACATATTCCATGAAAATGGGAAGCAAAAGAAAGCTGAAGTAGCAATCCTTATATCAGACAAAATAGACATTAAAATAAAGAAGATTACAAGAGGTAAGGAAGGACACCACATAATGACCATGGGATCAATCCAAGAGGAAGACATAACAACTGTAAATATCTATGCACCCAACATAGGAGCACCTCAATACATAAGACAAACACTAACAGACATAAAAGGAGAAATTGACAGTAGCACAGTAATAGTAGGAGACTTTAACACTCCACTGACACTAATGGACAGATCATCAAAACACAAAGTTAATAAGGACACAAGTCATAAATAATACATTAGATGAGATGGATCTCACTGATATCTTCAGGACATTCCATCCAAATGTAGAAGAATACACCTTCCAAGTGGACATGGAACATTCTCCAGGATAGACAACATCTTGTCACAAATCAAACCTCAGTTAATTTAAGAAAATTGAAAACGTATCAAGTATCTTCTCTGACCACAACACTATGAGACTAGATATCAATTATAAGAAAGAAACTGTAAGAAACACAAACACATGGAGATTAAAGAACACATTTCTAAATAACCAACAGGCTACTAAAGAAATCAAAAAGGAAATTAAAAAATATTCTAGAAACAAACGACAATGAAAACACAACAACTCAAAACCTACAGTATGCAGCAAAAGCATTCTAAAAGAGAAGTTTATAGCAATGCAATCCTACCTCAAGAAATATGAAAAACATTGAATAGACAACCTAACTTTACACTGAAACAACTGGAAAAAGAAGAACAACAACAAAAAAAAATTAGTAGAAGGAAAGAAATCATAAAGATCCGAGCAGAAATAAATGAAAAAGAAATGAAAGAAACAACAGTAAAGATTAATAAAACTAAAATCTGGTTCTTTGAGAAGATAAACAAAATCAACACGCCTTTAAGCCAGATTCATCAAGAATAAAAGAGAGAAGAATTAAATCAACAAAATTAGAAATGAAAAAATAGAGGTTACAACAGACAATGCAGAAATACAAAGGATTATAAGACTATTATGAACACCTATATGGCAATAAAATGGATAACCTGGAAGAAATGGACAGATTCTTGGAAAAGTTCAATCTTCCAAGACTGAACCAGGGAGAAACAGAAATTATGAACAACCCAAACAAACACTGAAATTGAAGCTGTGATCAAAAATCTCCCCAAAAAACAAAAGCCCAGGACCAGATAGCTTAGAGTTCTATCAAACATTTAAAGAAGAGCTAATGCCTATCCCTCTAAAACTCTTTCAAAAAATTGCAGAGGAAGGAACATTTCCAAACTCATTCTACAAGGCCACCGTCATCCTGATACCAAAACCGGACAAAGACAACACACAAAAAGAAACTACATGCCAATATCACTGACGAACATAGATGCAAAAATTCTCAACAAAATTTTAGCAAATAGAATTCAGCAACACATCCAAAAGCTCATATACCATGATCAAGTTGGGTTTATTCCAGGTATGCAAGGATTGGTCAATATACGCAAAGCAATCAATGTGATATACCGTATTAACAAATTGAAAGATTAAAAACCATATGATCATCTCAATAGATGCAGAAAAAGCCTTTGACAAAATTCAGCACCCATTTATGATTAAAACTCTTCCAAAAAAGGGCATAGAAGGAACCTACTTCAACATAGTAAAGGCCATATATGATAAATCTACAGCAAACATTATTCTCAATGGTGAAAAACTGAAAGCATTCCCCCTAAGGTTAGGAACAAGACAAGGGTGTGCACTTTCACCACTACTGGAAGTCCTAGTTACATCAATCAGAGAAGAAAAGAAATAAAAGGAATCCAGATGAGAAAAGAAGTAAAGCTCTCACTGTTTGCAGATGACATGATACTGTACATAGAAAACCCTAAAGATAGTACCAGAAAATTACTAGAGCTAATCAGTGAATTTAGCAAAGTTGCAGAATACAAAATCTATACACAGAAATCACTTGCATTCTGATATACTAACAATGAAAAATCAGAAAGAGAAATTAAGGAATCAATCCTAGTCACCATTCCAACAAAAAGAATTAAGTATCTAGGAATAAACTTACCTAAGGAGAAAAAAGAACTGTACACAGAAAATTATAAGATACTGATGAAAGAAATCAAAGATGACATAAACAGATGGAGAGACAGTCCATGTTCCTGGGTAGGAAGAATCAGTATTGTGAAAATGACTATACTAACCAAACGCAATCTACAGATGCAATGTGATCCCTATCAAACTACCAATGGCATTTTCACGGAACTAGAACAAAAACATTCAGAATTCATATGGAAACACAAAAGACCCCAAATAACCAAAGCAGTCTTGAGAAAGAAGAATAAAGTTGGAGGAATCAACCTTCCTGACTTCAGATTATACTAAAAAGCTTCAGTCATCAAGACAGTATGGTTCTGGCACAAAAAGAGAAATATAGACCAATGGAACAAGATAGAAAGCCCAGAAATAAACCCATACACCTATGGGTACCTTATTTTTTGACAAAAGAGGCAAGAATATACAATGGGGCAAAGACAGCCTCTTCAATAAATGGTGCTGAGAAAACTGGACAGCACAGAAAAGAATGAAATTAGAACACTTCCTAACACCATACACAAAGATAAACTCAAAATAGATTAAAGACTTAAACGTAAGATGAGAAACTATAAAACTCTTAGAAGAAAACATAGGCAGAACACTCAATGACATAAATCAAAGCAAGACCCTCTATGACCCACCCCCTAGAGTAATGGAAATAAAAATGAAAGTAAATAAGTGGGACCTGATTAAATGTTTTTGCACAGTAAAAACTATAAGCAAGGTGAAAAGACAACTTTCAGAATGGGAGAAAATAATAGCAAATGAAACAACTGACAAAGGCTTAACTTCCAAATTATATACAAGCAACTCATACAACTCAATGCCAAAAAAACAAATAAAAGACCTAAACAGATATTTCCCCAAAGAAGACATACAGATGGCTAACAAATACATGAAAAGATGCTCATCATTGCTCATTATTAGAGAAATGCAAATCAAAACCACAGTAAGGTATCACCTCACACTGGTCAGAATGGCTATTATCAAAAAGTATACAAAGAATAAATGCTGGATAGGGTGTGGAGAAAAAGGAATGCTCTTGCACTGTTGGTGGGAATGTAAATTGATACAGCCGCTATGGAAGATGGTATGGAGATTCCTTAAAAAAAACAAGGAATAAAACCACCATATGGCCTAGCAATCCCACTCCGTGGCATATACCTCGAGGAAACCAAAATTGAAAAGATACATGTACCCCAATGTTCATTGCAGCACTATTTACAAAAGCTAGAACATAGAAGCAACCTAGATGTCCACTGATAGATGAATGGATAAAGAAGTTGTGGTTCATATACACAATGAAAGATTACTCAGCCATAACAAGGAAAGCATTTGAGTCAGTTCTGATGAGGTGGATGAACCTATAACCTATTATACAGAGTGAAGTGAGTCAGAAAGAGAAATATAAATATCATATTCTAATGCACATGTACCGAATCTAGAAGACTGGTACTGAAGAACTCATTTACAGGGCAGCAATGGAGAAACAGACAGAGGGGAGTAGAGGGTGAGATGTATGGAAAGAGTAACATGGAAACTTATATTACCATATGTAAAACAGATCACCAACGGGAATTTGCTGTATGGCTCAGGAAACTCAAACAAGGACTCTGTCAACCTAGAGGGGTGGGATGGGGAGGGAGACAGAAGAGAGGTTCAGAAGGGAGGGGTATATGTATACCTATGGCTGATTGATGTTTGACAGAAAACAACAAAATTCTATAACACAATTATCCTTCAATTAAAAAAAAAGAATTATAGAATAAATGAATGAATGGCTGAAAGAATGGGCAACATCACTCCACCCTGTGTGCAGTCCTACCATCTCTAGAGCACAAACTCTCCGTGCTTGTTTGCCCCTCTCCAAACTAGACATGATCTTGCTTTCCTTTCCTTCCTTCTTTCTTCTTCTGACTTGGGTTGAGTATCACACTCCCATATTTCAGCATAACTTACAGAGCTAGTTCAGTTCAGTTCACTCACTCAGTGTGTCCAACTCTGTGACTCCATGGACTGCTGCATGCCAGGCCTCCCTGTCCATCACCAACTCCCAGAGCTGACTCAAACTCATGTCCATTGAGTCAGTAATTCCATCTCATCCAACCATCTCAACCTCTGTCATCTCCCTTTCCCCCCACCTTCAATCTTTCCCAGCATCAGAGTCTTTTCAAATGAGTCAGTTCTTCACATCAGGTAGCCAAAGTATTGGAGTGTTAGCATCAGCATTAGTTCTTCCAATGAATATTCAGGACTGATTTCCTTTAGGATGGACAGGTTGGATCTCCTTGCAGTCCAAGGGACTCTCAAGAGTCTTCTCCAACACCACAGTTCAAAACCATCAATTCTTTGGCGCTCAGCTTTCTTTAGAGTACAACTCTCACATCCATACATGACTACTGGAAAAAGCAAAGCTTTGACTAGATGGACCTTTGTTGTCAAAGTAATGTCTCTGCTTTTGAATATGCTATCTAGGTTGGTCATAACTTTTCTTCCAAGGAGCAAGCGTCTTTCAATTTCACGGCTGCAGTCACCATCTGCAGTGATTTTGGAGCCCCCCAAAATAAAGTCTGTCACTGTTTCCACTGTTTCCCCTATATGCCATGAAGCGCTGGGACCAGATGCCATGCATGATCTTAGTTTCCAAATGTTGAGTTTTAAACCAACTTTTTCACTCTCTTTCACTTTCATCAAGAGGCTCTTTAGTTCTTCTTCACTTTCTGCCATAAGGGTCATCTGCATATCTGAGGTTATTGATATTTCTCCTGACAATCTTGATTCCAGCTTGTGCTTCTTCCAGCCCAGCTTTTCTCATGATATACTGTGTATAATTTAAGTAAGAAGGGTGAAAATATACAGCCTTGACATACTTCTTTCCCTATTTGGAACCAGGTTGTTTCTTGTCCAGTTTCTAACTGTTGCTTCCTGACCTGCAAACAGATTTCTCAAGAGGCAGGTCAGGTGGTCTGGTATTTCCATCTCTTTCAGAATTTTCCACAGTTTGTTGTGATCCACACAGTCAAAGTCTTTGGCATAGTAAATAAAGCAGAAGTAAATGCTTTTCTAGAACTCTCTTGCTTTTTCAATGATCCAACAGATGTTGGCAATTTGATCTCTGGTTCCTCTGCCTTTTCTAAATCCAGCTTGAATATCTGGAATTTCATGGTTAGCATACTGATGAAGCTTGGGTTGGAAAATTTTGAGCATTACTTTGCTAGCATGTGAGATGAGTCCAATTGTGTGGTAGTTTGAGCATTCTTTGGCATTGCCTTTCTTTGGGACTGGAATGAAAACTGACCTCTTCCAGTCAGTCCTGTGGCCACTGCTGAGTCTCCCAATTTGCTGGTATATTGAGTGCAGCACTTTTACAGGATCATCTTTTATTATTTGAAATAGCTCAACTGGAATTCCATCACCTCCACTAGCTTTGTTCATAGTGATGCTTCCTAAGGATCACTTGACTTCACATTCCAGGATGTCTGGATCTCAGTGAGTGATCACACCATCATGATTACCTGGGTTGTGAAGATCGTTTTTGTATTGTTCTTCATGTATTCTTGCCATCTCTTCTAAATATCTTCTGCTTCAGTTAGGTTCATACCACTTCTGGAGCTAGTACTTCAGACGAAACAACCTGTGACCTTTCAAGCTTGACAGGTAACAGCATTATCATCATAATAATAGGCCAGAATATTAGAGTGCTCCTACCACTGAGAGAAGGCTTACTGAGGAGCCCTATCTGTGAGACCCAAGGACACAATCCTGTATCCTTTAAAGAAATGAAATTTGTATTTTAAAACTTTCTGAAAATTGAAAACAATCCATATCAGATGGTTTCATTGGTGAATTATCCCAAACTTTTATGGAAGAAATAATATCAATTTTATGTAAACACTTTTAGAAAACAGAAAAGAAGGAAATACTTCCCAACTCATTTTATAAGGCCAGCATTACTTAATACCAAAACTAGACTAAAATCTCATTCATCTTCATTAATTAATAGATGCAGAAATTCTCAAAAAAGATAGAAAATTAAGTTCAGCAATATATAAAAAGGGTAATACATCAGGAACAAGTGGCATCAACCTAGGAATGTAAAACTAGTTCAAGGTTCAAAAATCAAATACAATTCACAATAATAAGAGACTAAAGAAAAAAGTCAAATGATGAAATCAATAGCTATTAAATCATTTGACAAAATTCAATATCCATTCATGACAGAGATTCTCAGCAAAATCTACAGGTAACATCATACTTAATAGCTTTCCTTTTAGCTGGGACAAAATAGAGATGTTCATTCTCCCAACTTCTATTCAATATTGCAAATAGACTGACTCTATGCAGTAGAAATGAAAAGGAAATAAAAAGCATACAGAACAAGAAAGAAGTCCTCAGACAACATGTATATCTCTGTAGAATATTCCAAGTAATCTACAGAAAAAGTTCCTGGAACTAATCTACCCTAAAGCTCTAGAACTTATGAATAAGATCAGTAGGGATACAAATAAACATAAAACAGTCAATCATATTTCATGTATCAGCAGTGAACATTTGGAATTTGATATATTTTTTCAAACACTATTTATAATAGCACACAGAAAAATGAAGCACTTCCATACAAATCTAACAAAATGAATATAAGATCTATATCCTGAGAACACTGCAGAAAGACAGTGATGAAAGAAATCAGAGACCTAAAATGTGGACAGATCTACCATGTTCATGTACTAACAGAGTCAATTCTGTTAAGATGTTAATTCACTCTAGTTGATTCAAGGAAATATCAGTCAAGATTTCTTACACAAATTAACAAATTAATTCTAAAATTTATGGAAAGGCAAAAAACAAAAAAACAACCAAACAAAACTGGACTAGTCATTTGATCTCTAATCATGGAACCAGATCCCACATGCCACAGCTAAAGATCTTGCATGCCACAACTAAGGCCCAGTGCAGTCAAATAAATTAAAATTAAATATTTTTAAAAGTTGAAAAAAAATTAACTAGCTAAAAACAATTCTTAAAATGAAGAAAAAAGTTAAAACTATTCACATAGTTCAATTAATTACAGACTTATAATAAAGACTTATTATAAAGCTACAGTAACAAGATAGTGTAGTATTGACAAAAAGATTATGTAAAATAGAAAGACCTGAAATTTACCAAAATTAAAACTTCAAACTCTGTGGAAGACACTACTAAGAGAATGAAAACACAAACCATACGCTTGGAGAAAATATTTGAAAATCATATATATGATAAAATACTTGTATCCAGATATGTAAAGAACTCTCAAAACATAGCAATAAGAAAATAACTCAATTTTCAAAAGAATCAACAGTTATAAACCAAAGAAGACACACAGATGCTAAATACACATATGAAAAAATGCTCACATCATTAAAGAAAAGCAAAGTAAAACCACAATAAACTACTACACACCTATTAGAAGAACTAAAAATATTTTTAATGACAATGTCAAGTGTTAGTGAAGATACAGGGCCACTGGAACTCTTTTTCATTGCTGATGGGGATGGAAGACTATACAGCCACCCTGAAAGGAACAGTTTATCCACTCACCAGTTAAAGGACATTTGGAACATTTCCAGTTTCTGGTAATTATGAATAAAACTTCTATAAAAATTCATGTGCAAGTTTTTATGTGAACATAAGTTTCATTTCTCTTGGGTAAATACCTAGGAAGAGGAGATCTGAGTTTGCCAAAACTTACTGAACTATACTCTTAAAAGATTTAATTTTACTGTATGAAATACCTCAATAAACCTGTCCTTTAAAAAAAAAGAAAAAAGCCATGGATTGAGACATGGAAAAATAGCACCTGGGGCTTTACATCTGTTAGGAAACAAGAGAAAAAGACAGAAATTTTTAGTACTGGGGTCAATTCACATATTTATTTACTTTCTTAAAAAGGGAATCATTTAAGGGAGCCATGTTTTTTAAAACAACATCTTCACAAGTCATTAAACATTATCTTTCCTAACATTACTTTTTTTGGCGAGTGGGTAATTCTTTTAGAAATAAGCAAGCTAATTTTTCAATCATTATAATACTGAATCATTTTCTAAGTACTGGTTTGTTGTTTTGGAGACTATAGAGCTTCTTAGATATAATTCATCACTAACTGCTCCATATCACAGTTTTTCTCAGTCAGATCATATGGCTGAGATAAAAGTAAAATTCATTCAGGTATACAAAGGAGTTAGCAAAAATAATATGATAGTTTTTTTCTTCTTACTGTGGTTGATTCATGTTGATATTTGGCAGAAAACAAAATTCTGTAAAGCAATTATCCTTCAATTAAAAAATAAATAAATTTTTAAAAAGATGGTTTTTAACCTGAAAACATCAACTAGGAAATTTTGTTCCCATGGAAAATTAAGCATATTGACATGACTTCCTGTGCTGTATTCCTAACATAGGCAAAGAGAGATTTGGAGGGACTTCCTTAAAGACAATTCTTTAAATAGGTTGTCAGTAATTAAAGACGAATTTAGGCAATACAAATCTTACTTAACGCTTCATGAAACAAAAGTAGTCTCTATTCAGAGAATTGCAAAATAGAGCAGAAAGCAGAAAGCTTTTATAGGTTAAAGAATAAGGATGAGGAAAAGTGAAAATGTCTGATTGGCTGGAGTCACACAGTCAACTTTATTTAGGGTGAGAAGGAACAGGAAATAACATAGAGCCCAAAGTTGGCTTGGCATTTGGAGACTGGCTGACTGGATATACTATTTCATAGTATAATATTGTTGTTGTTTATTTGCTAAGAGGTGTCTGACTCTTTGTGATTCCAGGGACTGTAGCCTGCCAGGCTCCTCTGTCCATGGGATTTCCCAGGCAAGAATACTGGAGTGGGTTGCCATTTCCTTCTCCAGGGGATCTTCCCAACCCAGGGATTGAACCCAGGTCTTTTGCATTGCAGGTGGATTCTTTATCGCTAAGCCACCAGGGAGGCCCATAGTATATTATATTCTATTTCTGGTCAAGTAGTATTGTTTACAGGGACATGGAAGTTATCTAAGTTTGTTTGCTGATGTGGCACCCCTGGGGCAGGAGTGGCTCCATCTTGGACCTAGAAAGTTATTTCAGAAAGGTAAGTATTTAAACATTCTTTGATTTGTGACTTGATCATTTTAAAAGAGTGATATTCCAGGCTTCCCTGGTGGCTCAGTGGTAAAGAATCTGCATGCCAACACAGGAGACATGGGTTCAATCCCTGGTCCGGGAAGATACCACATGCCACAGAGCAATTAAGCATGTGCACACAACTATTGAGCCTGTACTGTAGAGTCCAGAGCCACAATTATTGAGCCCATGTACCACAACTACTGAGGCCCACGTGCCCTAGAACCTGTGCTCTGCAACAAGAGAAGCCACCCGAAATCCACATATTGCACCTAGAGAGTAGCCCCTGCTGGCCACAACTAGAGAAAAGTTCATGCAGCAACAAACACCCAGCACAGCCAAAAATAAATAAAATTATTTTTTAAATTTAAAAAAAAGAGGAATTTTCCATTTTGGCTATATGTGAGGACAGGCTATAGCAGAAACTCTGTTTGCACATATAGCTCCTGTGGGTGAATAAGAATACAAACAAACAAAACCCCAGCCGGGATCCACCAGCCAGTTTAGAGGGGTCTGGATTTTAGATTCCATTTGTGCCTTCAGCTGGGGTCCCTTGTGCACAGCACAGCTGTATGCTTCAGCTCTTTTGCCTATAAAGAATGAGAAATCTTCAGTTTAGCGACAGAAAGCTAAAAGTCCATAAAATCATGAATTATAAGAACAGGTGCCAAATAGCCCCAAACTGTTTCTGGAACTGTCTGGAACCTTGGTTCAATCATCTGGAACCAAGTGATGTTCTTTGATGACCCAGAGAGATCTTTTTCAGACAGCCAAAGGAAGCCTGATACTACCCACAGGAGCGGAATGCATAGATCTGACTCTGGCAGAAAAGAGCACTTTGTTCTAGATGAGATGAATGTATGGATGACACAGAAAAACTAGGGGAATTTGAGATATAGATGTTATGTTTTTCTTAGATATTTTTCGCTCTTCAATTATTTAAATACTCCATGTTGTCCTTAAAAACAAAAACAAAACAAAAAAACTTGGGATTTAATTATAGTTCTGTTTCTTTGGGTGAATTCAGACTGTCCCCTATAAACTAGTGCAATGTCTTTCTCTTAGTAGAAAGAATATTTTTTCTTTCACTCAGAGGATCAGAGTGGACAACTGGTCTCTGGATAGTTTCTGCATAATGATGCTGTCTGATTGTAATAACCTTGCAAACATCTAAACTGTCTACTGTGGAAGACAAAGGGCTGATGGAGTTGACCAGTATCTCACTGGTTTTTAAGGAACACCCTAGAGTATATACACCATATCTGGAGAGTTTATAAATACTTGAACCCTGGTAGCAATTGTGACTGCTGATTGTGATTCAAATGGTCTGCTGCTGCTGCTAAATCGCTTCAGTCGTGTCCAACTCTGTGCAACCCCATAGACGGCAGCCCACCAGGCTTCCCTGTCCCTGGGATTCTCCAGGCAAGAACACTGGAGTGGGTTGCTATTTCCTTCTTCAATGCATGAAAGTGAAATGTGAAAGTGAAGTCGCTCAGTCGTGTCTGACTCTTAGCGACCCCATGGACTGCAGCCTACCAGGCTCCTCTGTCCCTGGGATTTTCCAGGCAAGAGTACTGGAGTGGGGTGCCATTGCCTTCTCAGTCAAATGGTCTAGGGTGGGTAATCAGCACTGATAACATTTTTTAAGCTCGCTCAGCTGATGCTAACATAGCCAGGATGAGACCCTTAGTCTGGCACTTCACTCCCAATTCACCAGACTCCCACACCTGGTGACGTTTGCATTCTGTGACCTTAGGCAGAATGATTCACAATCACTCCTGAAAAAACAGTTGATAGGGATTTCAGCAAGAGCAGGTTCTTCTCCCGAGGGAACCCTGAAACTCTAGGCCTCAGTGATCCCAGCCTATGAGGCAGAGCTTGTAACCATGCACAGAGAGGACCTTCTAGCTCAATACTGCTTCCTTTTTGCTACACTCTCCTCCAGGGTGCTGGATGTGGTGAAAACCTGAAGCAAGCAATGATAAGGTGCCTCTGCTGTGATGGGCAAGGTGAGGTTGTACAATAAGAAAAGAGGCTGGAGAGAGGTGGGTCCCCCAGAGTATCTGGTAGCCCTGTCATGCCATGCCTGTCCCCACCTATTGACATGCTCCCTCCACCTGGCTTCAGCCCTACCCCCCCACAGTGGGCCCTCTTCTGAGGGTCTGCTCAGACCCCAGCCAACAGAGGTACCAGTCGAGGTTTCCTTCTCTCTCATCTCCTCTTGTCCAGGTCCCCGCCCCCAATCCCCACACAGGTAAGAAAGGGTAAGAGGGGCACAGCCGGGGTTGAGGCCACCACAATCCCCCCAGGCCCTGAGATGAAAAGGCCAAGGTGTGTGTGTGTGGGGGCGGGGGGTGGGGACGGGGCAACAGGTAATGTGCTGAGGTAACCTTTTGGCTGCCCGAATGGGCGGCACCAACTCTCTGCCTGTGAGGCCCTCCCTGTTCACCGCGCCTCACTGCATTCTTCTTTTGTCTCTGTAGCTGCCAGTCTCCTACCTGCCGGACCTTCCTAGAACCCCTGGGCCAGCGTCCACTGCCGCCTCAGCGCCTCAGCCCCGCGCACCTGTGCGCCTTCTGAGCGTCAGCGGACAACCTGGGCGGGGGCGGGGCCAGATGAGGGGGCGGGGCGAAGGTCTGCAGTCTCCAGCACCGCCTTGGCAGATTTTGTTTTTAAACCATGGACTTAGGTTGTAAATTAACTTGTGAGGCGTGGACTGCAGGAAGAACCACCTTCCCTGCCTTCTGTTTTCCCACCGGGGGCTCTGGACAAGGACTTTTTCTACTTACACTTTTATTTTTTCTTTCAAAGGGATAGGATTGGGGAGGAGGGGAGGAGGGGTTGGGGCACGGTCTGTAGGCTCCTGTGTGCCCATCTTGCACCTTCAAGGGGCCTGGGGTGTGGAGGTGGGTGGGAGAGTGGGGCGTACTGGAAGATGACAGGCGCCCCGCTCACGCCTGCCACTGGGGGGACACCAGTATACCAGCCCTCTCTCTGCTGGCAGTCCTCAGCCCCTGCCTCACCACAGACTCCTGTTGCCCATCCCTCTGGGGTCTCAGTGCTCTGGGCGAGGGAAACAACGAAGAGGCTGTGCCTTGCCCTCGGGCCCCACCCCAGAAATGCCAAGGCCTCGCCACCGCCACATCGCCATCCTGCGCTGAGGACTCTGGAGGCCACCAGGGGCTGCCCTGTCTGCTGCTGTATTAAGTTGTGTCTGTTCGCCCTCCACCTTTAGTGTTTCTTTCGTTTCTTCCCTCCTTCCCTTCCCTTCTGCTCCTGCTCCCACTCCAGAGTTCAGCACAGGTAAAAGGGTTACCCCTCCCTCCCTGCCTCCTGGATCACCAACTCACAGTTGTTTCCTTCTCTTTTATTTTCGTGTGTGTATAATTTATTTTTTTCTTCCTCCTCTTTTTTGTCCTCTCTCCCACCCTCTTCTGCCATGTAACTGGAGGATGTGCAATGAGTTTGCAAACAGCTGGACTGTCAGGCTGCTTCGTTCTCCAATGTTTCTCCTCTGCCTCCCCTCCTCTTCCTCTCTCCCTACCCTTTCCTTCCTTCAGTATTTCCTTAGAGCAGTGAGCACTATTTGGAAGCTTGAGAGAAACTAGAATTAAATTGAGAGAGAAGAGGAGAGGGAGATGCTGGAAATATCACAGAAACAGCAGCAGATCCATGCAGGCAGGGCAGGTGGTCGATGAAATTTGTACCTTTATAGTTCACAGCTGATTCCCTACCTATAATATCAGATCACATATGTATCCCATAGTCATCATGATAACTTCTAGTTTGCGTCATCTGTTTTTAGACACCAAGTGGACCATGTGGAATCTGCCAAATTAAGAAATCTCTGTCCTCTCAGTCAATTCTGGCCAATGCTATTTCCACAAATACTTCTTCCTCTACACACCCACTTAGCTCCCTAGCACTAGCCCCCAGCCATGATTTGCTTTAATACTCAAGATTCTGGGAGAAAATAGTAAAAAAAATTTGCCATTTGCTTTGAACACACATGCACAGCCAGTGTTCTCACTTGAGACAAATCACTATGGAGAGGTGTCAGCAAGCAGGTTATTGATTTTCCTGGGAGAACCTCCATATCTTGCTTCTGCATTAGCAATATCTCAAGCCAAAACTGATCTGGCTATCTCCCTCCACACAAAGGATATGTGTACTCAGTGTCTCTCAAATTCAACACACACACACACACATTTGCATGTATCTTGGAGATTTGTCATTGATCATTGTGAAGAACTGTTCTACAAAGTGCAGGAGGTATTTAATGTCCCTGACCCACACCCCCACCCCAAATGCCAGTGGCAGCCCCAGTTGCTGTAATAACCAAAACACTCTCTTAGGTTTTGCAGTATCCCCCAAAGTGTTTATATCATCCCAGAATGAGAACCATAGCTGGCTCTGTGTTGGGTATTTGCCCTCACTCTTCGGTGCAGTTGTTCTCAACTGCGTGGAAATTTCAAAACCCCTGATGGCTGAGTACCACCCCTAGAGATTCTGATTAATTGGTCCAAACTGCATCTTAGGCATTAGGAGTTTAAAAAGAGCCCAGCTGATTCTAATGGGTAGCTGAGGTCAGCCTTTCCAGCTGAGTCCACAAGTCTTTGACTCTCTGTGGTTACAGATTTGGCCAGCATCTGTCACAGGTTAACACAATGTGAGTCAAAGCAACTGCTTTGAGCCAGGACTAACAGTCCACTCCATTTACCAGGCTCCTAATGCTGGACCTGATAGCCTCTTGGCTATTCTGTACCCTGACCCCTGCCTGTGCAGCAACGTATGGGTCAGTGAGAAACTAACTGCTAGATGAAGCAGCCCCTCACCAGCTCGTCTCTAGGAAACACCCTAAAAGGGGAAACGAACTGTGTATACATTTCTTGGCTCAGAGAAAAACAGGAATCTCAGTCTTAGGAGCAGGATCCTTCTAGTTGCCCAAGGCCTTCTGGGATGGGGCATGGGGGGCAGTGACTTATCACCAACAATGTGCCAGTAAATGTCTCCTCTCTTGTTCTCACTTATGTGGCTGGAGTTTCCTAAGAAGCTTGGTTAATAGGGCAACAAAGATAATTATTGGTGTCAGAAAAATTGTTTGTTATATTTGAAAGAAAGATAAATGAAAACACTTAGTCATGTCCATCTCTTTGCAACCCCATGGGCTGTACTGTAGCCCACCAGGCTCCTCTGTCCATGGGGATTCTCTAGGCAAGGATACTGGCCCTCCTCCAGGGGATCTTCCAAACCAAGGGATTGAACCCAGGTTTCCCACATTGTGGGAGGATTCTTTACCATCTGAGCTACCTATCTAAAGGTACAGACCTCTCTGGTGGCTCAACTAGTGAAGAATCCACCTGCAATGCAGCAGACCTGGGTTCAATCCCTGGGTTGGGAAGATCCCTTGGAGAAGGAAATGGTAACCCACTCCAGTATTCTTGCCTGGAAAATCCCATGGACAGAGGAGCCTGGTGGGCTACAGTCCATGGGGTTGCAAGAGTGAGACACAACTTAGTGACTAAACCACCATCTAAAGGTATTGTTGTCGCATTGTTTTAGGAAGCGGACAAGCTTGGATTCTATGGAAGTTAGACAACCTTTCAAGAAGACAACTGAGAGAGCACACCTCTGGCTTGCTCCTGGCTAATGGGGTGGGGAGAGCCCTGTGTTTGCCAAGTTCAATGGTGTTAATACTCTCACCAGGTTGATTTCAAGCTACTGATATTTTAACAACTGACTATCTTCTCCTTTCCCATCTTCTCAAACATATACACGATTGGAAGCTCCCTAAGATTAATCAATTTATATCTTGTAAATCCAGTATATGATTTATATACTGGAAATGCACCTTGTGAAAATGTAGTGGAGTAGCTGACCACAACCTAGGATGAAAGATGCTCGGATTCTCTGAGAGGAGACCCTGGGAAGACTGGAAGCAGTATGCTAGCCAGCCACGGACATGGACATGCAGAGGAGAGACTCAGAGTGGGGTGGGGAGATGGAAGTCAAGACACCATCCATACACCAAGTAAGGCACCAGGCTTCAATAAGGTCTCTGGGTTAATTAGCCCTTTCCTTCACATTAGAAACCCAGGTGGTGTGAAGAATGTATTTTGAAATAATCCAGGGAAGGAACCACAAAACTGAAGACTGAGTTACTTTGGGGTCCAGAAGGCCTGGGGATGGTGCTTTTTGAGTCTCGGGATAATGTAGCATGACCCTGGGGGACCCACTTGTTTCGCTATAGGGGTGCAGGGCCATATGTGAGGAGGATTTGAGCTGCACGGGGAAGTTTGACCTGTGTGTGCACATGCTGATTTCACACTTGGCGAATGCTATTTCTAAACATTCACCGCACTGCTATTCACATCACAGTGTCTTCATAAAATGAGCCAGGGAAAAAGAGGAAAAATTCACAACACTTTTGCACATATAGATAATAAGACCAAAAGGCAGTATTTACTATGCAACAGGCACTGTTCTACTTTTCACATAGTGACATTTAATCCTCAGAACTGTCCTATGTATGAGGTGAATGCTGTGATAAAGCCCATTTTACAAATGAGGAAACTGAGGCACCGACTGCTTTAGTCACTTTCCCAAGTGTACATACTAATAAATGGCAGAGTGAGAGCGAAGCCTGGCTCAGAGTACAGGCTCCACTGTACATAAAATTTCTCCTTTTGATCACTGAGCCTTGGCCAGTGGGTGTCCTGGTTGTGTGCACTTTTTTTTTTTTTTTTTTGACTGTGAGTTATGCTAGGGTGGAAACCCTGAGTGTGGCTTATTAAGATCCTGAGAAACCCATTCCTGACTTGTGGTGAGGTCTTGCAGCTCTGAGATATTGCTTGGTTTGGGCTTCTGGACATTGCTTTTGCTTTCTCCTCCCAGAAGAGAAAGAAGCCTTACTGACACCAAGTCTACACAAGAACGAGGAAGAGGAATAATTGTAATAGTCCCTTAAATGAAAGCAATCAGATCACTAGTGTGAATTCTTCATGTTGAGGCTAAAACAGAGGTTTCCAGGTCAGTCCAGAGTCTGGCGGCCCATGTCTTTGCAAGCAGAGTGTCCTGTGATGGACTCTGGGGAAAGAGGTGCTCTCCTGAGAAGTGCTGCTTCCGCTGCTACTTGCATGGCCATCCCTCTGCTGGGGAAAATAAAAATATGAACTTGGCCAGTGAAATTGACCACTTAATCTAAATTTTATCCCACCGGAAACACTGAAGTCATAACTAGTATTTCCTGGTGAAGGAAGAGATGAACGAACGAACAACTGTGATTTCACTCTGCTACTTGGTACTACTGGGGATTCTCACTGCCAGTGTCTCACACAGGAGAGAGGGTCTCCTCCTGGGCCACAGACCCCCTTCCTCCAGGTCCCTGGGTCTGCTCAGGCTGCTGTGCTCGAGCCATCAGCTCAAGACTTTATCTCCTGATTATGTCCCCACCGTGTCTTACATCCTGCATGTGTGGGGCAAAAAAATCAAAGGATTAGCGTGTGGTTGAACCTCAAGGTTTCTTACATGTTTCACAGGAGGAAGCAAGGCATGAGGTTCTTCATCCATAGCCCTGTAATTGCACACACTCCCAGCTGCACATCCTGCCTGTGCCTCATCCGGTAAGGGAAGATATGATGTAACTCAGACTCTTATCCGAGGATTTGTTTTTTACACGTGAGTCACATTTAAACCCCAAACAATATATTTTCCCCTTTTTCTATAAAAAAGAAAATGCTTTCTTTCTTTTTTTTTAACTGTCTTGGTCTTGTTTATTTTTTCTTCCAAAAGAAGAAGTAAAATATAAATCCATTATGTTGTGCTGAGTCACTCAGTCATGCCTGACTCTTTGTGACCCTTTTAGACTGTAGCCTACTAGGCTTCTTTATCCATGGGATTTTTCAGACAAGAATACCAGAGGGGGTTGCCATTTTCTCTTCCCAACCCAGGGACTGAACCCGAGTCTCCTTTGTCTCCCGAATTGCAGGCAGATTCTTTTTATCAGGGCACCCTAAATTCTTTATAACAAAGTATTATCAAAAGGCTCAGTGATTTCATGGACATGTTTTCTGAAGAACTAAGAGGCATTACTGTATACCCAGAAGCTTCCCTGACACACTGCAACAGAAAGGGTCTTGGGATGTTCAAATGTGAAATTATTACTGTACTTTTCTTAGCATTTGGCTGAACTATTTCCTGCCTATCAAGGAATCTCTATCGAGGAGTACACATTCCAGCTGTACTCCACCTTTGTTTTCAACAAGTGAAATATTGCCTAGATCAGAATTTGAAGCTACTAACATGCACGGAGGATCCAGAACACAGCCATGACTGAGGAAGTGGGGAATACCCATGCAGAAGTTGTGTACAACTTACGAGATACCACAGATGCGTTCCTTGAACTTGACCAGTGACTAATGTTATGAGGAATGGTCAGAGAGCTATGCTCATTCTAGGGAAAATATTTTAATTAAAAAAGAGATTTTCAACAATTGCCATCTTGGGAAGGACCACTGGGTTTAGGACTAGAAAGTTACTGGGCTGTAAAGGATAAGACATTCCACTCTAGGCCAGGATCCTTTGTGCTCACCAAGGAGAAAATATATGCAAATGATGCAAAGCTTACAACTTGGCTTTATTAAGGCAGTCAGGGGCCCGTGTGACAGCCAGGGTCCGGACCCAGGAATTTGGGGACTGGGATCCAGTTCTCACTCTGCTCCTGTCTAGCTGGTCAGTCACTGGGCATCTCTGAGGCTCAGTTTTCCCATCCAGTATGAAGCACAAGAACAGCACAGTGCCTGTCACATCATAGACACCTAAGTAGTAATTGTTGAGGGAAGGAAGGAAGGCAGGCTTCTCAAGCACTGCTGCAGACTCAAGTTACAATAATACATGACCCCTCACCCTACTCACTTTCTAAAGCCCCCAAATACTAATTTAACCCCCATGAGAAGTGGGGGACTCTGGGAACAGTAACTCCTCAATGAGTTGTGAGTTGGGAAGGAAGAGGCATCTTGGATTAGTTACAGGGTTTATGATGGGTACACAGCCCCTCCTTCCCCAGTTAGTGTGATGAGGTTTAATGCCTCATCCAAGTCTCTTCTGCTCTATCCAGGTCATGCAGTTTTTCCCATAGCCCCCAAACTCAGGCTGCTCTGCTCTTCCTGACCCCCTCTTACTTCTGTGTCATAGCCAGAGCTCCCTTCTCTAAGAGCTCTTGGTCATCAGGAAAGCGATGATCTTGCTTCCTAATGCTCAAGTGCATCCTTGTTTAGGAGGAATTGCCCTCTTCACAATCACCCAGCTGCCAGACATTCTCTCCTGCCTTCAGAAATGCCTTGCCTAGGTAGGTCATTCTTCCTTTGGGATTAAAGCCAGCAGAAAGAGGCAGAAAGAAGTGTGTCTCAGCTCTCATCCCCCTGCCCTTGGTCCTCCCTCTGCATCCTTTTGGACCCCACAATTACTCTGAGATTGAGTAATCCATCTTCCTCCTCTCAACCAAACATGACAGGGACAAAATTATGAATGTCTGAAAATCCATTGCCTTTTCCTCCCTGTCAAATACATGAAAGTCTTGTTGCCAGCATGACATTCTCCAAGCTCTCTCCGTTTCCCATCCCCACTTTATTGTGCACCCTGGGGTCATGAGCAGAGGAAGCTGTGTAGAAAATTCACACTGAAAAGGAAAATAGAAGAAAAAATAAAAACAGGCTTTAAAATGATGGGTAGTGTTGACAAAGGAAAGAATAATCATGTAGGTTTTATGAAGTTTTTGTTTAAGGTTGAGGGAGTGGAAAGAGTTTTAGGGTTTAGCAGTAGTCTGTATAGAATTCATTGAGAATGGCTGAGAGAGAGAGAGAGAGAGAGAGAGAGAGGTGAGTGGAGAGGAAGAGAGAGGGAGAATAAGAAAGAGAAAATTTATAAAGGGTTTGCTGCATTAAGAAAATACTTCCCTGGCAGTCCAGTGGTTAAGATTTCACCTTCCACTGCAGGGGTTGTGAGTTCGATCCCTGGTCAGGAGCTAAGATCCCACATGCCTTGCGGCCAAAAAATAAAAACATAAAACAGAAGCAATAGTGTAACAAACTCAACAAAGGCTTTAAAATGGTCTGCATCAAAAAAATCTTTAAAAAAAAAAAAGAAAATACTTCTTCTAGAGACTTGAGTAATGGTTTAAAGTACTGTTCATGACTTTATGATGGCTACACAATACGTCTTTCAATATGTTTCAGCACCAAGTTGCTCACAGACACATCTGCTTGTATCAGTATACTGGGGACAGTGACTTACATGAAGGTGGCCTTTTCCCTAGACCATGTTCCTACATGTTCCTTCCCTGCCCTTGACCTACACAAGCATTTATGTATTGATGCATTTTATCCTCCCCCAAGATATAAACAGCGAAATCCCAGATGGCACTAGTGGTAAAGAATCCACCTGCCAGTGTAGGGGATACGTGTTTGATCCCTGGAGCAGGAAGATCCCCTGAAGAAGGAAATGGAAGTCTAGTTTAGTATTCTTGTCCAGGAAATCTCATGGACAAACCTAAGTCGCTTATTTTTGCCCCAGACATACTAGAGGTTTTTTTTTAAGTCCTCATTACTTGGGAGGATGGGTGTTGCTTCTCTCACTTTAGAAACTCCTTCTCTCCCTTCTGACCCAAAATGCCCCCCCTTGCAACCAGCATGATGATGAAGTGAAGTCGCTCAGTCATGTCCAACTCTTTGTGACTCCATGGACTATAGACTACAAGGCTCCTCCATCCCTGGACTTTTCCAGGCAAGAGTACTAGAGTGGGTCATCATTTCCTTCTCCAGGGGATCTTTCCAACCCAGGGATTGAACCCAAGTCTCCTGCATTGCAGGCAGATGCTTTACCATCTGAGCCACCATGGAATACTGCCGGGAAAGTAAGGTAAGGATGATGGGGCAGGAGATGCTGGAGACCAAGTGGGAAGGGAAGTTATTAGGTTCTTTGGGGAGATATCCTCAGGGTTAACATCAGTATCTGTAAATGAATAGACTCAGAAAATTATTTTTTCTTAAAGTTATGATTAGCAAGGGGAAACATTACTCCGTAAAAGTCTAGTTTTCCTGGAAGCCAAAGGAAGAAAAGAGGTTTGGGAAACATACAAGCATGTGGTGTTCCACATGCTCCAAAGACCTATTTTAGAGCATTTTCTATCTGTGAAGTCCTTAAACTCTCTTCCAATTCTTAACCAGCAATGTCAATTAAGTGGATAATGAAGACAGGCAGTACCACACAATTTCCATCAAAAGGCAATTCAGTGCTTTCATAACAGCAGGGATAGCTACTAGTACTTAGAAAGCCAGAAGTGGCTCATCTATCTTCAGGGATAATTTATATGACTTGGATGACATGAAATTTAACACAGATCTATCCGAAAGGATGGTGATTTAATGCTCCAGATTAAAAAAAAAAAAAAGTGAGACTTTGCTGCCATTAGGTGAATTTCACTTCACGCCATTTTATTTTCATTTGAAGAAAAATCTGTTTAAAAAATAATTTTAAAACTTTTTTTCAATGGTAGGCAGAACCCTAAGATCAAACATCCGGCCAGAGTTAAGCCTCTATGCTTCCAGTAAGAAGACTAATGGAGACTTGTGATTGTGAAACAAAGAATTGGATCCAAACTGTCCCTAGGAGATGAAGCCATGGGAAGATGAATTTTTTATTGCTTACCTACAATTTCTGGACATGAGATGCAAATAATTTCCTCTTTGCAATTCTATAAGAAAGAAAACTGCCGTGGCTATCAGCTTCTCTGAAGATCCTTACCCTTAGCACCCCACTGGCCCCAGGAAATATCTGGCCACAGAAAAACCCTCTGCCCAAACACTGAACAACCTTCCTCTTTTGAAATGTCCCCTAACTTTTGCTTGCCCTCTTGCAGCCAACCAAGACTATTGGATATACTTAAAGATCAAACAGAAAGTTTTCCCAACTTTCATTTCCAATCAGATGTTGTCTCAATGTTTCCTCTATTTATTCATTAAAACTTACTTTTCTTTCTAACATCCTTGAACCCCTGTGGAAATGAAAGGACAGCAGATGGAAGCTCTTGCCAAAAATTTATGAAAATACAGCCTTTGATTTTTTTGTTTTTGTCTTGGGCTTAGTTTTTCTTTTATATCTGTCGGGGGAGCGGGGGGGCCAGTGTTACTCTCAAAGTATTGAAGAGTAATAGGAAGTTCAGTGGGACTAGTGATTGTCCAGAGTCACACAGGGAAACTGGAATTTGGACCCAGCTCTGTCTGCCCCCCAGGTCATGCATTTTATCTTACCAATACCAGGTACATAGACCTGGACTCTCAATGCCTTGGACTGTCTGTGTGCACATCAAAGCTATACAGGATGTGCATTTGAACTTGATTTCACTTATGATACAATACTGAGATAAAAGACAGAGGGACATGGGACAAGGTTTGATTTGTTCAACTCAGAACCCTATAGCTATGGCTGAATCTGGACTCCTCTAGGGATGTTCCCCAAGACAATGAGAATTCCTCATTGGACTCACCTGGAAATATTTTTAAAGCCCTAATTCTGAGTCTGTAGGTCTGTGTTGAGACTGAGATCCTGCATGTCTGATAAAGAGCCCAGGTGAAACCAATGCTGCAGATTGACGGCATCAGGTCATCATTCACAACCCTGGCCACATATCAGAATCACCTGGCAGCCTTTTAAACACTACTAAAGCCCAGGCCCCAGGCCCCCATTTCTGATTTGATTACCTGTGTGGATCATAATAAATTGTGGAAAATTCTGAAAGAGATGGAAATACCAGACCACCTGACCTGACTCTTGAGAAATCTGTATGCAGGTCAGGAAGCAACAGTTAGAACTGGACGTGGAACAACAGACTGGTTCCAAATAGGAAAAGGAGTATGTCAAGGCTGTATATTGTCACCCTGATTATTTAACTTATATGCAGAATACATCATGAGAAATCCTGGACTGGATGAAGCACAAGCTGGAATCAAGATTGCCAGAGAAATATCAATAACCTCAGATATGCAGATGACCCCACCCTTATGGCAGAAAGTGAAGAGGAACTAAAAAGCCTCTTGATGAAAGTGAAATAGGAGAGTGAAAAGTTTGGCTTAAAGCTTAACATTCAGAAACCTAAGATCATGGCATCTGGTCCCATCACTTCATGGCAGATAGATGGGGAAACAGTGGTAACAGTGGCTGACTTTATTTTTTGAGGCTCCAAAATCACTGCAGATGGTGACTACAGCCATGAAATCAAAAGATGCTTACTTCTTGGAAGGAAAGTTATGACCAATCTAGACAGCATATTAAAAAGCAGAGACATTACTTTACCAACAAAGGTCCATCTCATCAAGGCTATGGTTTTTCCACTAGTCATGTATGGATGTGAGAGTTGGACTATAAAGAAAGCTGAGCACCAAAAAATTGATGCTTTTGAACTGTGGTGTTGCAGAAGACTCTTGAGAGTCCCTTGGACTGCAAGGAGATCCAACCTGTCCATCCTAAAGGAGATCAGTCCTGGGTGTTCATTGGAAGGAATGATGTTGAAACTGAAACTCCAATACTCTGGCCAGCTGATGTGAAGAGCTGACTCATCTGAAAAGACCCTGATGCTGGCAAAGATTGAAGGCAGGAGGAGAAGGGGACAACAGAGGATGAGATTGTTGGATAGCATCACTGACTCAATGGAGATGAGTTTGAGTAGACTCTGGAAATTGGTGACGGACAGGGAGGCCTGGTGTGCTGTGGTCCATGGAATCGCAAAGAGCTGGACATGACTAAGCGACTGAACTGACTGAACTGAGTGGGCGTAGGGTGTAGGCACCAACACTCTAGCATCCTTTCAGCAGACAGGCATGAGAACCACTGCTGAAGAGCTTTAAGGTAATTAACTCTGGCACATTCCACTTAAATAAGAAAGGATGAGATGGCTGCACAGAAAATGAGAAGCTTCATTGGTGCCTAATTTTTTCTGTTCAAGTTAAGGTAGCCTTTCTTTTCTGTAACTGTATTCAGTTTAAATGTTTGTGTATTAGTAACTGCAAGGAGATCCAACCAGTCCATTCTGAAGGAGATCAGCCCTGGGATTTCTTTGGAAGGAATGATGCTAAAGCTGAAACTCCAGTACTTTGGCCACCTCATGTGAAGAGCTGACTCATTGGAAAAGACTTTGATGCTGGGAGGGATTGGGGGCGGGAGGAGAAGGGGACGACAGAGGATGAGATGGCTGGATGGCATCACTGACTCAATGGACGTGAGTCTGAGTGAACTCTGGGAGTTGGTGATGGACAAGGAGGCCTGGCATGCTGCGATTCATGGGGTCGCAAAGAGTCGGACACGACTAACTGAACTGAACAATATTTTAAAATATGTTTTCTCATCAGGAAGCTGGTTTTTCTCTGTGGTCCCAGCAATCAGCAAAACTGAGTGATAAGGTTTAGTGCACCAGGAAGATGGGACAGAAATTGCCCAAATCAGAGAAGTCCATGGACTAAGGACAGAAAGGAAGGCTTTCCCAGGGTGCAGTGGGGGGAGGGTGGGGAAAGACAAGAAGGGTAGGAGAAGCCCAGCAGTTGAAAAAGAAAGCATTTCAGAGGAGAACAAGAAGGAAATGAGTTAAGAAACCATTTGTCCCTGATCATGTCAACAGAAAAGACCAGGAGCTTACAGCTGGGTGGACTTTGACAGCAGATAACAGGATGCCCCATAACTATGGACATAAAGGACATCCCCACAGACATAGAGAAACCCAGAGGACCACACAGATCCCAGCACCTGGATCTCCAGCCTCTCTCTATCTCCAGATACCATTTTCGCTGGAAAAAGGCAGGGGAGGGAAATTTTTAAAACTGATATAGATCATTTAGTCAAAGGAGACATTTTTGTTTTTTTAAAAAAGACTAAGTATCTGCAAATGGCAAAGTTAAGTATCTTTGGCCACGCCACCACCCTCAGCGAACAGAAGGCAGGTTTGTTCCCAGAACACTTAGAAGAAATAAAGGATACTGTTTTTCTCTGAGGCATGATTAAGTCATCTTTCTCTGTGAATTGTTGACCCTACATACTTAAGTCATCCTGAGCAAAGAACAAAGTCCCACTTTTCCTCAGTGGGACCTTAAGGGAAGCAGGAGAAAGATCTTTCTAGTAAGAAAATACAGACAATAATTGCTGTGCCTGCTGAATACTGCACCCAAGTACCCATATCAAAATGCTTTCTAAAATCTGGCCAGGTAGAGAAAGTAGCTTCTTGGTTATTTGTGAATTTGGTAGGAAAAAGTATGTTACATTACTTAATAACCAAATCAAGTATCCTAAAGAAGGCCTTTTCACATCTTCCACAGCTTCTTTGGTCACTGTTTGGTTTTTATCTCCCTTTGCCTCCCATGTACACTTACCCACTACCCTTTCCAGGCCTCCAACCCCTCCCAAGATAGGATCATTAAGAAGAAAGTTCTCAAAAGGACATAGGCTCTTTAGTATATACATGGAGACTATATTGAGAGGCCACCAATCTAAGCAGTAGAAACATTCATTTAAAGTGTTCTCTTGTATTAAGCAGTTCCTTCTGTTTTCTGTATTCTGCTGCTTTGACATCTAGGGCCCTGCTGACCCTGGACAGACTGCCTTTCCCAGAGCTAGCCAGTTCCTAAAGAAAGTAAATAGCTCATCTCCGAGTATGTCTTTCATATGCAAACCAACCAATTCAGAGTTCACACCTCCAACTACCTCCTCTATTGGCTTTCAAACCCTAATCATTCCAGGCCAACCAATTCAGAGTTCACACCTCCAACTACCTCCTCTATTGGCTTTCAAACCCTAATCATTCCAGGCCAAGTACCAGAAAACTAGGGACAGGCCTTATGCCCCAGTTGCTGTGGTTGTTTAGTTGCTAGATTGAGTCCTACTCTTTTGTGACCCCTTGGACTGTCCATGGGATTTTCCAGGCATTTCCTTCTCCAGGGGATCTTCCCAACACAGGAATCAAACCTGTGGCTCCTGCCATGTCCCCTGCATTGCAAGTGGTTTCTTTATGGCTGAGCCACCGGGGAAGCCCTCTATACTCCAGAGCCCTCCAAAGTTATTCAAACTAGCCAATCCTAAACCTGCTTATCTGCCTTGCCCATTCCTTCCCATGCAAACCATGATAAAGGTTTTCCCCTCACTCCTACCTCCTGACTAACCCTGGTGCTTCCCCATGGCCCTGTGTGTCCTGCCATGCCTCCTATTTCTAGGAAACTGTGGGTAAACCTTTTCCTTCATGACAGTCACTTCTGTGTATGCCTGTCTTACCACACCTGATTAAAATAAATCCTAGGTACCCTTGCAACACTTTGTTCTGTTACCATTCCCCAGGCCAGACCAGAAAGGGCCACATGCCTCATCCCTCCTCCTTAAGAATGCACAGCCTCTCCACCTCCAGACACCTGGAGAGGAAAACCAAATGCAGCAGGATGACTGATGGACTGGGAGAGAGAGCTGAGAGGAGTTAAGAAACACGGCACCTCCTTTTAAAACGGTACTGAAGGAGGAAAGAGAGTCAAAATTTAAAATGACCCTTTTCTCCACATTCTGGGAAATCATGTGAGAACTAATGATAGAGGGGGCACAGTGAACACAGCAGCTTTTCCACTGCTGTGGGGGATTTAGGTCTAGGAGTCCAATCTCAGGAATAACCATTACGAATTCTAGTCCTAAAGGCTACTAGATTTTCATAATAAAATATTGGATACATATATATACATATACATATATATATATAAAAGAATGATAAGATTGAAGAGGAAAGAGAAGAAACAGGCAAGAAAGGCAATTGGCTCAGTGTAGACTGAGAGGCAACTCAAAGCAAAGAATTTTTTGTAACACCCTTTTTGTTTCTCATTCAGGCTTGATCCTCTAACTGCAAAATTCCCCTGCCTCACCCATCCCACTATCACAGCCCCTGGATTGCACACCATAAACAGTACTTTCCTGCCCTTTCAAAAAGTCAAAACAAAGAGGTTAAAGTTATTTCACTACTACTTACAAAGACTCCCCAGCCCTCTGAGATTTCCTTACTAAAGTTTCTGCTTACTCACCACATAGCTAAAGCTTAATCTGGTTACATGGCATTTTAATGTGGTATTTTACCATTTACAAAGCACTTTCACTCCCATCACCTCACTGGATTCTCCCAACAATCCTGTGAGGTCAGCAGGAATTAATTTTCTGATAAAATCCCTCTCTGTTCATCAATCCTTCAATATCGAAGGAAACCTCAGCAAAATTTCATTATCAGAACACGGTGAATACTAATGGGATTCAAATCCTTTTGAAGCTATTTCCATCAATCCTCTCAAGCTTCTCTCTAGACTGCCAAACAGAATTCCCTTCAACAGGGGCTGAATCCTGACATGAAACTTTGGACAATGGAATTTATTCTAGCACCATTGTGTATATAATACCTAGATAAAGACCTGCAGTTAAAAAAAAATCTATATTTTATACATTCATTTATCACTCATGAAAAACTCAGATGCAAGAGATTCAGGAAGTAGAGGTGGAAAAATGTATTCAGAGCTCACTACAGCTAAAGCCATAATTAGGAACCTTGTACTTGCCAGCACCTAAGTACTAATCTTTAAGACGGTGCAAATATTCAGAAAAACGAATACATCCTTATTAGTGCTATGTTGCTCTTTCCAGTATATGAAAGTGTGATTTTTAAAACATAAACTAGATTATAACTTGCAGATAAAAAACCTTGCTTTGTACAATAGATTCCTTTTCAAAAAATGTGTGTGCTGAGTGCACTTTTGTCAGTTAGGTGGCATTTATATGAAAGGATATGAGAAAGAGAGAGTGGGTTTACCATGTAAAAGAATGCAATAGATATATTTTATAACTGCTGAATAATCACCTTATAAAACCAGGTATCTTTTAATTTATACATTGTGTAAATCTGTAATTTTACATGTCATATTTCCTTGAAATGGGATACATATGGATTTAGTTTGCAGAACAATTAAAGTCATTTAGAGGCCTTTTTTATGTTAAAAAATGACTTTATAAATAACTGCTAGTGGTTGCACCAAGTATAGAATCTAATGTACTTTTCTATTTCCATTTCTATTATGAACTAGGTATGAAAGTGAAAGTGAAGTCACTCAGTCGTGTCCGACTCTTTGCAACTGCATGGACTGTAACCTACCAGTCTCCTCCGTCCATTGGATTTTCCAGGCAAGAGTACTGGAATGGGTTGCCTTTTCCTTCTCCAGAGGATCTTCCCAACCCAGGGACCGAACCTGGGTCTCCCACGTTGTAGGCAGATGCTTTACCATCTGAGCCACCAGGGAAGTCGAGTCCAACTAGGTATATAATTAAGCAAATTATTGTTGTGACTTGGTTTCTTCTATAAAGTGAGAAGACTGAATTAAGTTATTTTTCATTCACTGAATTTCTATGTATATTGGTTTAACCTCTGCAGTTAACATATGTCAAGATGTTAATATACATCAGAATGAATTTTCTACAAACAGTTTTTACATTTTCCCCCCATGGCTTTAATGTTACTAAATTCAAGACTGCTTAATGCTTCCACGATTGTGATTTTGCAAGATGCTTTATGTTTTCAGCCTTGTTTACTCCTGTGAAACAAAAAATATTGCTTGGGGAAAAAAAACCTATGTACTGCCATCCAATGGATAATCACTACATTTATGACCTTGAATGTCTATTGAATTTCTCTTTGTGTGTTTATCATCCCATATTCAGCCAATCACCATATGTTCTCCTCTATAGTTATTATTGTCAGGGATATGCTTATAAGATTTACTTTTTGTCATTATTTATTTCTTAATCATAGTTATACCCTGGACATAAATGAGAGATGACAGATCCCTCATTTTCCCAACCCTAGCAGAAAAAAAAAAAAAAAAAAAGGCATATACTCAGAATCAAACAGTGTAGCAAATATGCAGTTCTTTGCTTCAGAACAGCACTAGAATCAGGGTTGTTGTGTATGGCTGTGTGGATTGTAAGCTGCACAACTCTCAGGGACAACATTAGCATCCTGTGAATGGTATCCATGGCACTGTACGATACACAATCTGCTGAGCTGTATGCCGAGACCCTTGCTGAAACATTTGCACAACTTAGACCAGTTAGCATATTTCCAGAGGAAGCAGGCAATTCTAATAGTAGTGTATCCAATACCATGGGATTTACAGTAGACAGGCTAAAACCAGAGGTAAACTCAATCAAACAGAAGCAACCACTGAATGTCCAAAACTGACATATTCTCCTTGCTTCTAAATTCCTATCATTTAAGGATATAGACACCATCTCCATTATCTCATTATTTTCAAAACTTGCAGTGCAGCTTCTGTTGATCCAACTTACTGATAGTGTTTTCCCAGGTCACCAGTGACATGATATGGACTGAATTTCTCATTTACCATTACTTTTTTTTACTTCCATCCAGCATTTAATTTTGCTGACTACCCTCCTTTTTTTTTTGGCCTTTCTTGCTGAGATGGTTTCTTTCTTAAGGTTCAGTGATAGATAGTGAAGAACCTATCAGAGGGGAAGCTTGTATGGATGAAACCTGCATTTGCTAGCAAAGTTGCCAGCTACATTCCAGGCAAGAAAAAGAAATCACCTGAGTACCTCTAAAGGGGATCTCCCTTAAAATGGCACAGGAAAGGAGCCTCCACCTTGGGAGAGGTATTAATCACAAGAGAGGCAAGAAGGGGTATGGAGCTTTGGCCATATCCTGCCTGGGACTTCTGCTTTCTGCTCTGGCTTCATCAAGTTTTCAACATAGAGAATCTTGTCACCAGTGGGAGAGCACACAGCACCCAGGCTTCCAGGACTCGAGTGCCTACAAAGGCGTAATCCTGGAAGCTAACTTTTTCTCAAGGAACTGTTGGGAGAGGATGTGCTCCAGTTCTCTCCTCCCCAGCCATGGGAGGAGAGAACCAGCCTCTACCAGTGAGATCTGAGCCCTGGTTATAGGGCAGCTTTATGTGTAGAGATGGGCACCCCCCAATCTGTCTAGTCAAGGACCTCACTCTACCATGGGAATCTTAACCACTGAAGAAACCTAACACCCCTCTCCCCAGTGTTTCTAAACCAGATGGGACTCTCATCCACCTTGCCTCAAACTTCTGCTGAGATAGAGAACTGAGTGCTTTCACCCTAGAGCCACTGTGGGAATTGGGTCTTCAGCCAGCTTCTGCTATGTAGACACAGCTTTCCGAGATAAGCTTCTACTCACTCACAGTTAGAAAAATGAGGTAGGATTGAGTCAGCATTAAGGGACCCCAAGTACAGGATAAGGATAAATCCTTGCAAGGAGGATTTAGGATTAGGAGACCTCTATTTTCAAAAAATACAGATGCGGACAGAGTCTCAGATATTTTTCCTCTGAGGAAAAACAAAGCACAGCAGTCACAATACCAAAGTATAGAGGGCACCCCAGTCCTAATGTGTAACACTAGTGGCCCTCTTTCCCCTCTAACTGACCTTCTGACCTTTCAATGTCTTTTCTTTCTTATATCCCTCCCCTGAGAGATAGGCTAAGGTGCACTTCACTAACCTGTGCTACTCTTTCTAATATCTTCTTTACATATCACATGAACTTCACAACTTTAGCAACCTCCTAGGCAGCAACTCAGAGAAGGCAATGGCACCCCACTCTAGTACCCTTGCCTGGAAAATCCCATGGATGGAGGAGCCTGCTGGGCTGCAGTCCAGGGGGTCACGAAGAGTCGGACACGACTGAGCCACTTCATTTTCACTTTTCACTTTCATGCATTGGAGAAGGCAATGGCAACCCACTCCGGTGTTCTTGCCTGGAGAATCCTGGGGACGGGGGAGCCTGGTGGGCTGCCTGCCGTCTATGGGGTCGCAGAGTCGGACATGACTGAAGCGACTTAGCAGCAGCAGCAGCAGCAGAAGGCAGCACCTGGAAAAGCTCTCGATTTGGAGACAGCCAAGGGGGAGCAATCCTGGAGATGTTGTTACACTGCAAACCCAAACCAAAGGTAAACTACTCATACAATACATCACAGTAAAGACAAACCCATGCACCTGGAAAAGAGACACAATCCAATGTATGAATAACTGAAGGGCCTGATGAGTTTGAAAAGACCAAAAGTGGAGAGACAACAGTGGGAGAAGTGAAGGTGATTTTGCTGACTTGAAAGAAGGCTAAACTCAGCTAGTAAGCAGGGAGAAGCACTGAGTTCCACTCAAGAGTAATCCTCAGGCAAAGACTCCCTCCAAACAAAACAACCTTATGAGTTTTAGGTGTTAAAGAAAAATTAATAGTCTTACAAATCACAAAGAAGATAGGAGGGATAATGTTTAAAGAAGAGAGAGGAAAAACAATATCTAACTTTGTCTCAAGTGAGAAGAGCAGCAGACTTGAGTAGAAGATCTACAGATCAGAATACAGGTGTGATCACAACACACACCAGCCCAGGTGACTCTTCTTTTGGAAAGAAGGGAATATTCCAGGACCTAGTGACTGAATTGGGCACAAATTCTTGATCTTCAAGGATACCTATAAGGAACAATGGAAAATGAAAAGTAGAAGAAAGCCACTCAGAGGAGAAATATACTACACAGAGCATTGACCATACTCAAGGTTAATGACGTGAAGCAGATCAAGAAATTCATAAAGATTATGAAGCTGAAAAACATGATAAGTAATGCTGTAAGAGGCATATTGGAAGACTTTAATGGTAAGTAAAAGATTTCCAAGCATATCTGTGGAAATTTACCCCCCCCAAATATATTATAGGAGATTAGAATATGCCACCCCCAGATATTCTACTTTGACATAAGGATTATTTTGTGCTGAAGGCAATTAAGAAGCAGACATGAGAAACACTCTGCCTTTCCCCTTTCCACTAAGAAGGGAGGACAATTTTAATTGTTGGAGACAACTTTAAATTTATTATATCAAAGATAGCATCAGAGAAAACTACATAACACACTTTACTAAACAACCTTTATTTTCAATTGTTGTTGTTCAGTCACTCAGTCATGTCCAACTCTTTGCAACCCCAAGGACTGAGGATGCCAGCCTTCCCTGTCCTTCACTGTCTCCTGGAGTTTACTCAAACTCATGTCCATTGAGTTGATGACAGTTTTCCCCATTTGTTTACCTTTTCACAGTTTGTGGTTGTTCAGTCCCTCTGTCGTGTCTGACTCCTTATGCCATGGACTGCTGCACACCAGGCTTCCCTGTCCTTCACCATCTCCCACAGCTTGCTCAGACTCATGTCCATTGATTCAGTGATGCCATCCAACCATCTCACCCTCTCTCTTCCCCTTCTCCTCCTGCCTTCATTTTTTCCCAGCATGAGGGTCTTTTCTGATGATTCAGTTCTTCACATCAGGTGGCCGAGGTTATTGGAGCTTCAGCATCAGTCTTCCTGAAGAATATTTCCCTTACAGTTGATCTCCTTGCAGCCCAAGGGGCTCTCAAGAGCCTTCTCTAACACCACAGTTCAAAAGCATCAGTTCTTCAGTGCTCAGCCTTCTTTATTGTCCAGCTCTCACATCCATACATGACCACTGGAAAAACCATAGTTTTGACTATATGGACCTTTGTCATCAAATGTCTCTGCTTTTTAATATGCTGTCTAGGTTTGTCAGAGCTTTCCTTCTAAGAAGCAAGCATCTTTTAATTTTTGGCTGCAGTCACCTTCTGCAGTGATTTTCATGGTTGCTGCTAAGTCAGTTTAGTTGTGTCCAACTCTGTGCAACCCCATAGACGGCAGCCTACCAGGCTCCCTTGTCCCTGGGATTCTCCAGGCAAGAACACTGGAGTGGGTTGCCATTTCCTTTTCCAATGCATGAAAGTGAAAAGTGAGAGTGAAGTCGCTCAGTTGTGCCTGACCCTCAGCAACCCCATGGACGGCAGCCTACTAGGTTCCTCCGTCCATGGGATTTTCCAGGCAAGAGTACTGGAGTGGGGTGCCATTGTCTCCTCCGGATTTTCATGGTTAGCTGCCTCTTAAAACTTGTCCTTTTTCTTCATCTTGTTGTTTCTCTACAAATTTACTGTCCTTATAAAGAAGCCTGAAGTTCTAACCACCCTCTTTGAGTTACTCATCACTGTGCTTATCCCACGTATACACACTCTGCACATGTTAATAAACTTCTAGGATTTTGTTTTTGTTTCTTCTCTTGTTAATCTGTCTTTTGGGGCTTCCCCCATGGCTCAGGGAAGAAGCTGGTAAAGAACCTGCCTGCCAATGCAGGAGACACAAGAGATGCAGGTTCAATTCTATTTGGGTTGGGAAGATCCCCTGGAGAAGGAAATGGCAACCAGCTCCAGTATTCTTGCCTGGAAAATTCCAAGGACAGAGGAGCCTGGGGGGTACAGTCCATGGGGTCACAAAGAATTGAACATGACTGAGCGTGCACTCATGTGGCCTTTTGTCAGTCTAATCTGTAGGGTCCCAGGCAGAGGATCTATGAGGGTAGATGGAAAAATGTTTCCTCCCCTAAATATTCTGGCATATAATATGTATTTTAAAAAAACCAAAAGTCAACATTTTAGCCTGCCATATTCTCCCATCAGAGTGCCATAAAACTTAATTTTTTAATCATTAAAATGTGCCCAGCTCTGTGAACATTAGAAAAGGGGGTAGGAAAGCTCCCAATTAGTATAGGCACCCTTTCCCCTCATCTTACAGTGTATGCTCAGATACTTGCAGTTTCAAAAACTCTATTCCAAATATCCTAATTCCTTCTCAATCCTTTCACTTAAGCCAAGTGAATTAAGTACTTTTAGCACCAGGTTCTTAAGAAAGAGGCCTGTTTCTCAGAGCATCTTGGGAAAAATTGGCACCAATCATCTGTCCATCCTATACTCCCACACTTGGGTTCAGGTTTTCTCTCTGGGATGGAAACTGCATACACAGGATTAGGGACTTTCTTGGACAATGGCCCAGGCCTCTAAATTCAGTAGCTTATTTGGAAGAGGCTAAAAAGTCAAAACAGGGCTCCAAATGACTGTTCTTTTCCTGTGCTCTTTGAGTTTGTTGCCTCAGAAGTGGAACCTTACTTCCCCAGGGCCTTATGTCTGCCCAAGGCTGGCTACATGCAACAGGAACCCAGGGCTCTATTTATCTAGAATAGCACAATGTAGCAATGCTAGAAACTAACTCATATGGGCAACTGTGGATGAGTACAAAGTTGCTTTTGTTTCCTTTTCAAAGTACTTTCAGTACAGGAAACACATTCTGCCCTTGATCTCTTTCCTTGTTTCCCTGTAGAAGCACCAGGTGTTGATGGCTTGGTGCTTTGTATTTGCTCTTTCCCTGTCGGGAAGAGTCCTCCTCCCTGCTTCCTTGTTACCTGGCAACTCCTACTTGGTGTTCAAGTCTCACATTAGACATCCCTTTCCTCCAGTCTTTCCTTGACTCCCCAAGACTGGGTTACATAACTCTGCATGGTGTTCAAGTATAGCCTCTACCTATTAACATCCTAATACTATACATATTGCTCTGTAGTTAGGCATACTCACCTGTGTGGCCCAGAGACTTGTAAGCCTCAAGGATAGGAACTGCCCTTAAGATGTTACCCTTCTTTAATATCTCCAATGCCTAGCACAGATCCAGGCACAGAGCAGTGACACAGTAAATCTTTTGTTGGAACAAAAAAGTAATATGGATCCCCTATTCAATATTACAATGTACTAAAGTAAACTCCAGCTGGGTTGAAAGACTTCAGCAATTAAAAACTAAAATAAAATCAGAGAAAGCACACAGAATCTCTGTGAAGAAAAGAAACTACACTAAATACTGAAAATATTGAAATTGTCATCAGAGAAAAGATGGATAACTTCATAAATATAAAAATGAGAGCAAAATACAGTAAAAATCTATTAAATAGGAACACAACAGAATGAGGGAAAAGTGATGAACATTACTAAAGCTTAGCATTCAACATACATAAATAATTCATACAAATACATGACCTTATTCTATAATTGAAAAAGGGAAATACCTGCTAAAAAGTACAAATTGCAAAAATTCCACTGCCTCACTAAAATTCAGGCTTTGTGGTAATATACACCTATTAAAATAAATAAAAGTAACACATCCCAATATTTTCACAATTCTGTGGGAAAATACAACTATTACTGTAGATATTATAAGTTGTTTCAGTCTGGAGAGAAACCTGGCAATATGAGAAAAAGAACCAGAAGATATTTATATTTGATACTTTACAATTTCACTTTGAAGGGTACATCCTAAGGAATTAGGCTAAAAGATGACCAAAGGTAAGTTGTGTAAAGAACTTCATAGCAGAACTATTCAGAGATAATGAAAACTAGAAACAGTCCAAGTGCTAGTTGATAGAATTAGAGTATGTAAGTGTAATGGGCATCTATCAAGGTAGCATGAATATGATAAGCACACAGACTGTGGTCCAGCTGTGGGAACCTGATATGAAGTTAAGGGAAAGAGAAAAATGCAAAATCCAAAACATGTACACAGAGGTGGCTGCCATATAAAGGTTGGAAGGGAATTCAGAGATACTGCATCCTGCTTAGCTTTTAATCTTCCCTGGCTTTATTTGTCAGTAAAATTGCTTTTTTCCATCCTCATATATTTAAGGGAAAAAAAGGACAGTCTAAGAAAGGAAGTAAGATGTTACTGCATAAGCATTTCAATTGATATGCAATGTACATAAAGCTTATTGCTGACTATTATGATTAAAATCATTATTATTTAATACACCAAGGCCAGACTATTTTATTAAGTAAAAGTCAACTAATTAAAAGAAAGGGTATGCAGTGGTTGTGTGAGTACATCCTCCATCACATATCAGGTCCTGTGTTCTGGAACATTCTCTCCCAGCTACAATGCAAGCACACACCCCTTCCTTCATCCCCTCTCCCTCTCTGCCCTGTGCCTACCACCCTCTCCTCTCTCTAGTCATTTCTGCCACTCCTTTATAGTTAAGCAAGGTTAGTTTAGGGATTATACCTGGACCTGTTTGGAGTAATGAAAGGCAACCAAGAGCAGTTTGAGGTGACAAGGACAACTGCAGACACTCACTAATTAGGCAAGGGGTATGAGGAAAGATGGCTGCCCAGGGAGCCATGGCCCAGCTCATGAGGACCAGCTCAGCCCTCACTGCTCCACATCTCGTTCAAGTTGAACTGCAGCTGCCTTGGGTTTCATATCATAGAGTTGAGCCATATGATTTTTCAGTTCCTTTCCTTCAATTTTATTCTTCTTAGTGAGATGGGGAGTGGGGTCTGTTATATGGTTGACCCACAGTCAAGGAAGTATCATGTCTCTAAACTTTGTTTTCTCCCTTTTTTTCCTTATCACAATTCCTAAGGTGATTTTTTTTAATTCATTGCCTCAATTTCTTTCTAACCCTGCTGATGTGACATTTTTCTTTGGCCATCACATTTTCATATTTCTTTTGGAGTCCTCCGAAGTATTTAATAAAATAAACCTGATTTTAAGAACAGTTTTAGACTTACAGATTCTGAAGTATTTTGAAACATGTAAAAGTTTTTTTTTAATATTCATGTAAAACATACAAAATACTCATAATTTTGGCTAAAAGAGTTATTTTGTAAGTGCTAAAATATTTCTACATTTTTTCCACTAGAAAAATTAAGGTTATAAAGCAGCTCCTAATTAAGAATATATCATTTTGATTTCTAGCCAGTCCTGGGCATGGTTAAGCAGCTAAATTGTTCTTCTTCATCTTTTTCTTTTATAAAAAATAACATTGCTCCCTTTTAAAGGCAGAAAAATGGCATAAAATTAAACTGTTAGAATTTTTGTTGTGTTTATTGTCAAATATTTAAATGGAAACAAACATTAAAATGTAAGTGATAAAATCAATTCTTTAAAATGTTAGCTTTTATAAAAACAGAGCCAATTATTCACTAATCATATTTCTATTAGATGTTCTTATAGACTCTTATAGTATTACAGAACTTTCTAGAAGCAGATACTTTGCATAGCTTACAGTTCTTAAAACTATTAAGAACTAACTCCTTAAAGAAATAGCTCAAGACTTGGGGGTTCACTTGAGGCATCAAGGCAACCACAAGAAGCTTGAAAAAGTAAAGATTTGTACATGAACCAGGGAAAGATCAAGTGGTGTGGCCTTTATAAGTTTGTTGGATTGTGGGTTGTGGACTTCATGACAAATGGAAATGGGTCTCTAGGTTATCATAGTATTTACTTCCCAGCAATCGGATTAAATTCCTCAGGAATATCTTAGCAAGATAATGCACATTTGAGAAATTTGTAACAAAATAGAAATGGAGCAATAAATTGGAAATGACCCAATGGAAATTTTTATGAATGGTTTTTCTGTTCATAAAATAAAGTAGAAAGATAAACAGGGCACAGATGTTAGGGCAGAGAGACTATTCTGTATGATCCTCTAATAATGAAAACATACACTATACACTTGTCCAAACCCATAGAATGTATAACACTGGCATGAACCCTCAGGTAAACTATACTCTTTGGGTGATAGTGATATATTAATGTAAATTCATCAATTGTAACAAATTTTCCCCCTTAAGGGGGAGCCATCAGAATGGGAGAAGCTATGCATGTGTAAGGGAAGAAGGTAAGTGGGGAATCTCTATACCTTCTGCTCAATTTTGCTGTGAATCTCAAAGTAATCTAAAAAATATTTTTTTTAAATGCACTGCTGCTGCTGCTGCTGCCGCTGCTGCTGCTGCTGCTGCTAAGTCGCTTCAGTCATGTCCGACTCTGTGTGATCCCATAGACGGCAGCCCATCAGGCTCCCCGTCCCTGGGATTCTCCAGGGAAGAACATTGGAGTAGAATAAAAAAAAAAAAAAGTGAGTGACCCTTTATGTACCTAATTAGTAATAGCAGGTATTATATATTACTAATTTCCATGAACTATTCCTCACTTACTAAAAACGTTTTTGCTTACTTTTCTTGGAGTTTCAATGGTGCATTTAAAAATTCTCATTGTTGTAGATATTTGTGCAATAATGGGCCTTATGACTCAGAGTTCCTACATCCTGCTTCTGGGAAACTGCTTAGTTTCCAAGGGCCCAGAATAATCTGACTGCTTTACTTTTTAAAAGTTTTGAATAACCTATATTCAACATGCTTACTGGATATCTCTCAATTCCTACCTTAACAATGTAGATTCACTTTTGTCTGTAACAGCCTCAGGTCAAAGCATCCACTGCTATCCTCCTTTTCATTTCCGTGCACACCACTCAGCTCCCTTTCCTCTGATGCACCCCCTACACAGTTCTGAGGGCTTCCCAGATGGTACAATGGTAAAGAATCCTCCTGCAGTGCAGGAGACAGAGGAGATGCGAGTTAGATCCCTGGGTGGGGGAAGATCCCCTAGAGAAGGAAATGGTAACCCACTCCAGTGTTCTTGCCTGGAAAACCTTATGAACAGAGGAGTCTGGCGGGCTACAGTCCATGTGGTCCAAAAGAGTCAGACAAGATTTAGCAACTCAACAACAACACCACTACAGTTCTGAGGTCTGCCTCCATCATCTTTTCCGAGATTTCATTAAACACCCACTTCTTCCTTGCCAGGTACCTTTACTGACTTTTTCTATGACCATTCCCCTAGTTTGCTCATTTTCTAAATATCCCCAACAAGAATGTATCCGTTTACTGCATGCCTTTCCACATTCCTGCATTCCGTGGCTGCATTTCTAAATAACACTCCTTGTCTCCCCTCTAAATAATGTAGGAGTCCCTGGCTCCTTTGTAAATAATATAGTCAAAAGCCATTATGTGGACAAAGCAAGGCAGACATCAGTGTTGAGGGTATGGTTCTGTCATGGCTAAAGGCGGCACTGGAGCCTCAGTGGGATGACAAGGGTTCCTACACAGCTTAGAGGGTTGATGTGGAGCACTGGAAACTGAGCAGGGTAAGGAGGGAATTTGGGCGGCAGTCCAGAGTTGGGGTAGAGAGTCTGAGAAAGATCAGGACACCATCCGTTTGGGGTAGGGGCAGATAAAATATTGATCCAATTACCAAATATGTTAAGGATAATTGAAACCGAGTTTCTTGTTCTTGGATAAGGGAGTTACAGTTGTGGGCTTAGTTAGATTAAAATTGGAAGTATTAGCATGAATTTATAGATTTCAGTATAAAGAGATAATAGGAATGTGTGTATATGTGTCCACCAATGAGAAGACCTGGTGACCAGATCTTGGTTTTTAAATACCATTCTCCTTAAAAATAACCAGTGTATCTTGGAAATTTTGGGTTCCAGGCCTGCGTCAGAGAAAATATAAGATTGGTCTGGAGCATCACATTACATTAGAAAGTAAGGAAGAGCTCAAAGAATAATAGAATACATGTCAAAGGGACACAGGATCCAGCTTGAACAGGATCTCACTGGCCAAATCTGGGATGATTTCAGAATCAAATAAACAATGATATTTATTTTGATGATAGCCCATTGAATACAGTAAGAATCCATGATATCAGTAAACAAACACAAAAGAAGAAGCAAATGTTATTCCTTATGATGTAATGCCAACTGATAGATAAATGTAGAAATAATGACAAAATTAGAAAACCACCATATGACACTTATCACAGTAATAATTAGTTGAGCTAAGAAACATGAGTGGATGTTTAAACTAGTGGATGAAAGTTTAATGAGAAACAGAATATACACATAATTTTCAAAGTTCTTCTTCACAAAAGTCTTATTAATTACAAAGACTAAAACCAATAGCCTTATAGGGGAGAAATCTGGCAGATATCATCAAATTCTCAGTTATATCAATATCACGTAGCACCTGATGGGTTGCATTGAGAGCACAGCATTACTTCTATGGTTTCCCTGCTCACACAACACTTTCCAGATGCATAATCTGAATCCAGTCAGGAGGAAACATCAGATAAAGCTAATCTGAGGGCCATTCTGCAGTATAATTGCCCTATAATCTTCCAAAGTGTCAAGTCATACTTTTCAAGGATAAACTATTCCAAGTTCAAGGAGATTAAAGAGTCAGTTCAGTTCAGTTCAGTCACACAGTCATGTCCGACTCTTTGCGACCCCACAGACTGCAGCACACAAGGCTTCCCTGTCGATCACCAACTCCCAGAGCTTACCCAAGCTCACGTCCATTGAGTCAGTGATGCCATCCAACCATCTCACCCTTTGTTGTTCCCTTCTCCTCCTGCCTTCAATCCCTCCCAGCATCAGGGTCTTTCCCAATGAGTCACTTCTTTGCATCAGGTGGCCAAAGTATTGGAGTTTCAGCTTCAACATTAGTCCTTCCAAAAATATTCAGGACTTATTTCCTTTAGGATGGACAGGTTGGATCTCCTTACAGTCCAAGGGACTCTCAAGAGTCTTCTCTAACACCACAGTTCAAAAGCATCAGTTGTTCTGCACTCAGCCTTCTTTAAGGTCCAACTCTCACATCTATACATGATTACTGAAAAAATCATAGCTTTGACTAGATGGACCTTTGTTGGCAAAGTAACGTCTCTGCTTTTTAATATGCTATCTAGTTTGGTCATAACTTTTCCTCCAAAGAGCAAATGTCTTTTAAAGAGTCACGACAGTGAATACTAGACAGGATCTCAGATTGGGTTCTTTGCTATGAAGGATGTTTTTGCAATAATTTTGTAAAACCTGGGTCTGATAATCAGAGTTCAGTTCAGTTCAGTCACTCAGTCATGTCCAACTCTTTGTGACCCCATGAATCGCAGCACGCCAGGCCTCCCTGTCTATCATCAACTCCTGGAGCTCATTCAGACTCACGTTTATTGAGTCAGTGATGCCATCCAGCCATCTCATCCTCTGTCGTCCCCTTTTCCTCCTGCCCCCAATCCCTCCTAGTATCAGAGTCTTTTCCAGTGAGTCAACTCTTTCCATGAGGTGGCCAAAGTACTGGAGTTTCAGCTTTAGCATTATTCCTTCCAAAGAAATCCCAGGGCTGATCTCCTTCAGAATGGATTGGTTGTATCTCATTGCAGTCGAAGGGACTCTCAAGAGTCTTCTCCAACACCACAGTTCAAAAGCATAGATTCTTCAGCGCTCAGCCTTCTTCACAGTCCAACTCTCACATCCATACATGACCACAGGAAAAACCATAGCCTTGACTAGACGGACTTTAGTCGGCAAAGTAATTTCTCTGCTTTTGAATATGCTATCTAGGTTGGTCATAATTTTTCTTCCAAGGAGTAAGCATCTTTTAATTTCATGGCTGCAATCAACATCTGCAGTGATTTTGGAGCCCCAAACATACCGTCTGACACTGTTTCCACTGGTTCCCCATCTATTTCCCATGAAGTGATGGGACCGGATACCATGATCTTCGTTTTCTGAATGTTGAGATTTAAGCCAACTTTTTTGCTCTCCTCTTTCACTTTCATCAAGAGGCTTTTTAGTTCCTCTTCACTTTATGCCATAAAGGTGGTATCATCTGCATACCTGAGGTTATTGATATTTCTCCCTGAAATCTTGATTCCAGCTTGTGCTTCTTCCAGCCCAGCATTTCTCATGATGTACTCTGCATAGAAGTTAAATAAGCAGGGTGACAATATACAGCCTTGACATACTCCTTTTCCTATTTGGAACCAGTCTGTTGTTCCATGTCTAGTTCTAACTGTTGCTTCCTGACCTGCATACAGATTTCTCAAGAGGCAGGTCAGGGGGTCTGGTATTCCCATCTCTTTCAGAATTTTCCACAGTTTATTGTGATCCACACACTCAAAGGCTTTGGCATAGTCAATAAAGCAGAAATAAATGTTTTTCTGGAACTCTCTTGCTTTTTCCATGATCCAGCGGATGTTGGCAATTTGATCTCTGGTTCCTCTGCCTTTTCTAAAACCAGCTTGAACATCAGGGAGTTCACGGTTCACGTATTGCTGAAGCCTGGCTTGGAGAATTTTGAGCATTACTTTACTAGCATGTGAGATGAGTGCAATTGTGCAGTAGTTTGAGCATTCTTTGGCATTGCCTTCCTTTGGGATTGGAATGAAAACTGACCTTTTCCAGTCCTGTGGCCACTGCTGAGTTTTCCAAATTTTGGCATATTGAGAGCAGCACTTTCACAGCATCATCTTTCAGGTTTTGAAATAGCTCAGTAGGAATTCCATCACCTCCACTAGCTTTGTTCATAGAGATGCTTTCTAAGGCCCACTTGACTTCACATTCCAGGATGTCTGGCTCTAGATGAGTGATCATACCATCGTGATTATCCAGGTCATGAAGATCTTTTTTGTACAGTTCTTTTGTGTATTCTTGCCACCTCTTCTTAATATCTTCTGCTTCTGTTAGGTCCATACTATTTCTGTCCTTTATCAAGCCCATCTTTGCATGAAATGTTCCCTTGGTATCTCTAATTTTCTTGAAGAGATCTCTAGTCTTTCTCATTTTGTTGTTGTCCTCTATTTCTTTGCATTGATCGCTGAAGAAGGCTTTCTTATCTCTTCTTGCTATTCTCTGGAACTCTGCATTCAGATGCTTATATCTTTCCTTTTCTCCTTTGTTTTTCACCTCTCTTCTTTTCACAGCTATTTGTAAGGACTCCCCAGACAGCCATTTTGCTTTTTTGCATTTCTTTTCTATGGGGATGGTCTTGATCCCTGTCTTCTGTACAATGTCATGAACCTCATTCCATAGTTCATCAGGCACTCTATTTATCAGATCTAGGCCCTTAAATATATTTCTCACTTCCACTGTATAATCATAAGGGATTTGATTTAGGTAATACCTGAATGGTCTAGCAGTTTTCCCCACTTGCTTCAATTTCAGTCTGAATTTGGTAATAAGGAGTTCATGATCTGAGCCACAGTCAGCTCCTGATCTTGTTTTTGTTGCCTGTATAGAGCTTCTCCATCTTTGGCTGCAAAGAATATAATCAATCTGATTTTTGTGTTGACCATCTGGTGATGTCCATGTGTAGAGTCTTCTCTTGTGTTGTTGGAAGAGGGTGTTTGCCATGACCAGTGCATTTTCTTGGCAAAACTCTATTAGTCTTTGCCCTGCTTCATTCTGCATTCCAAGGCCAAATTTGCCTGTTACTCCAGGTGTTTCTTGACTTCCTACTTTTGCATTCCAGTCCCCTATAATCAAAAGGACATCTTTTTTGGGTGTTAGTTCTAAAAGGTCTTGTAGGTCTTCATAGAACCTCTCAGCGTCAGCTTCTTCAGTGTTACTGGTTGGGGCATAGACTTGTATTACTGTGATATTGAATGGTTTGCCTTGGAAACGAATAGAGATCATTCTGTCGTTTTTGAGATTGCATCCAAGTACTGCATTTTTGACTCTTTTGTTGACTATTATGGCTACTCCATTTCTTCTGAGGGATTCCTGCCTGCAGTAGTAGATGTAATGGTCATCTGAGTTAAATTCACCCATTACAGTCCATTTTAGTTCACTGATTCCTAGAATGTTGACGTTCACTCTTACCATCTCTTGTTTGACCACGTCCAATTTGCCTTGATTCATGGACCTGACATTCCAGGTTCCTATGCAATATTGCTCTTTACAGCACCGGACCTTGCTTCTATCACCAGTCACATCCACAGCGGGGTATTGGTTTTGCTTTGGCTCCATCCCTTCATTCTTTCTGGAGTTATTTCTCCACTGATCTCCAGTAGCGTGTTGGGCACCTACTAACCTGGGGAGTCCCTTTTTCAGTATCCTATCATTTTGCCTTTTTATTCTGTTCATGGGGTTCTCAAGGCAAGAATACTGAAGTGGTTTGCCATTCCCTTCTCCAGTGGACCACATTCTGTCACTCCTCTCCACCATGACCCACCTGTCTTGGGTTGCCCCGCAGGCATGGCTTAGTTTCATTGAGTTAGACAAGGCTGTGGTCCTAGTGTGATTAAAATGACTAGTTTTCTGTGAGTATGGTTTCAGTGCGTCTGCCCTCTAGGCCCTCTTGCAACACCTACCATCTCACTTGGGTTTTCTTACCTTGGGTGTGGTATATCTCTTCATGGCTACTCTAGCAAAGCACAGCCGCTGCTCCTTACCTTGGATGAAAGGTATCTCCTCACCGCTGCCCTTCCTGACCTTCAACGTGAGATAGCTTCTCTAGGCCCTCCTGTGCCCGCGTAGCCACCGCTCCTTCATTACTACTCTAGTAGTAATGAATAAATGTTCATTTCCTGACTTTAATGATTGTTACTATCACTATATTAGAGAATGTTCTAGGATATAACAAATGCATGCCAAAGTATTCTAGGGTAGTGATATCAAATATGCAACTCACAAATGATCCAAAAGGAAAAAAGTGTTCTTCTAGTCTTACATGATTTTGGAAAGTTCAAAATGACTTCAAAATAAAAAGAGAAAAAATAAGAAATAAAATGTGCTGATTATGGATCTTTGGTTGAAAGCAAGGAAATTGATGGTGACATATATGAAAATTAAAGAAATGTTTTTGCTAGTAGGAGACTGGATAGACAGGAGGAAGACTTGATTAAAAACTAAGCCTCAGAGAAGACAGGCAGCAAACAGTACTGGGAGGTTTGGTTCAACGCTATTCTGAGGCCACGGTGCTTTGGTGCCTCCTCTTAGAATCTCCACCTGTGAAGGCATGAATTTCCACATCCATTTACCTGCCCAAGTTCGAGTTTGTCAGTGTCAGCAGTTCCATTGTTCTACCTGCCTCTCCTAGGTCTCCCTTTCTCCTGGATTTAGCATCTTGTCAGTTCTTCCATACAATTAAGATTTTTCAGTGGGAAGGTCTGTCCAAATAATCTAGCTGCCCATATTCTCAGAAAGAGAAATCCCTGCCATATTTTTTTCCTAGCTGTTACTACCAGAGAAGGCAATGGCAACCCACTCCAGTACTCTTGCCTGGAAAATCCCATGGATAGAGGAGCCTGGTAGACTGCAGACCACGGGGTTGCAAAGAGTCAGACACTGAGCAACTTCACTTTCACTTTTCACTTTCATGCATTGGAGAAGGAAATGGCAACCCACTCCAGTATTCTTGCCTGGAGAATCCCAGGGACGGGGGAGCCTGGTGGGCTGCCGTCTATGGGGTCGCACAGACTCGGACACGACTTACATGACTTAACAAAATGTATTAAAAGTCACTTAAAGTCTGTTGACCTGCCACCTGTCACATTCTTCTATAGTCTAAAAACATGAATTTGATATTTCCATAGTTTTTTTTTCTTTTTTAAACTAGATGTTTTAGTTATATTCTAGGCTAAGCTACTGTAACAGAGATCTGAAAATTCAATGGCTTAAATAAGACAAAAGTTTGTCTAAGAGACCAGAAGTAGGTGGACAGTCCAGGGCTATAGGCAGCTCTGCTCCATGAGTGCTGTCAGGGATCCAGGCTGGTAGGATGGATGGCTCTGCCACTTTCTACATATGCTTCCATCTGTGTCTCAGTGACTGTGCCAGTCACCACAACTTCCCAAAAGACAAGAGAAAGAAGGTAAGTAGATTCTTTTTAAGAACATGTCCAGGACTTCCTCGTTATCCAATGGTTAAGAATCCACCTGCTAATGCAGGGGACACAGGTTTGATCCCTGGTCCAGGAAGATTCCACAGGCTGCAGGGTAACTAAGCCGAGTGCTGCAACTACTGAGCCCACTTGCTGCAGCTACTGAAGCCTGCATGCCCTAGAGCCCATGCTCTTCAACCAGAGAAACCACTGCAAGGAGAAGACCATGCACCACATCTAGAGAGTAGTCCCTGCTCACTACAGCTAGAGAAAGCGCATGCATAGCAACGAAGACCCAGCACAGCCAAAAATAAATAAAATTTGAAAGAAAAGAACAAGTCTTAGAAGTTGTATCACATCATTTCCTCTCAACTACATTGTCTTTAAATGTAGGGTCTCATCAGCACAGTTAACACCCAGGGAGGTGTTAGAAGAGGATTATTCTCACCTGTTGAGGACCTATTAGTACCGGGAGATAGTTTCTGCCATGCTAGGTTTTCAGGTAAAGCCAAAGTAAGTTTCTGTAACCTACATCTATCTCCACCCTTTAAAATGGTAAATCGATTCTCAAAAAAAAAAAAAAAAAAAAAAGGTAAATCGATTCTGAACCAATTAGCCTTTGATCTTTGACATTTAACTTTGCACCAAGTTCTAAACGACTGAAAAGAATTACAGATATGCATAAGCATCAAGGTTGTAATAAAGGCAAGAGTAATGTAAAAAAAGGCAGGCTAGTAATGAGCCTTATGAGTCTCATTTAATAGGTATAATGAAAGCAATCAACTATAAGTATTACTTGCACAACAACTCCAAAAAAAGAGTGTGAAAGTCACTCAGTCATTTCTGACTCTTTGCGACCCTATGGACTATACAGGGTCAGAATATTCTCCAGGCCAGAATACTGCAAAAAAAAATAGAAGACTGGTCCAATTCAGGGCAAATGTAATGAGCAACATGTCTTATTCTTTATTACTTAAGCATCTATTTATTGTTGTTCTTTTTAACTTGTTTTATCCTTCTCCCCACAAAAATGTTGAAAACCCAATGGGAATACATAAAATACCAAAGGTAACAAACTGGAAATGCTTTAAAACAAACGCATGGGTATAACATGGGTCTATGAATGAGCTGGCACAACTTTGATGATTTTCTTCAATGGGTGGCAATCTAGACCACCCGGAAGACTGGCTGCAAAATTCACATCATGTCTAAGCTCCTCATGATTCAGTTTCTATCTTAGTTCCCTGCATGTGTCTTGCATTTTCATACATTCATAATTTTGTCTGCTGTTGCTTCTGCATCACCTTCTCCTTATCATGATCTTCCCCATCTCAGGCCAGGTAGTCACTGCCTCTGGGGGTCTTCCCAGATATTCCTCAGCAGAGTTAGTCATGCTCCTCCTTACGCCCACAGTCATAGTACTCATGATCTAAACAACTGCTGAATTCCGTTAGTTTTGTGTTAATATCCCTTTCATTAAAGTGTACACTCAGTAAGGGCAAAGTCATTCTTTCTTTATTCACCTCAGTTTCCTCCTCTTCCTTTCATAATGCCACATATATAGCAAGCACTCATAAATGCTGTTCAATATATAAGTAACAGTTTGCATTTCTAGCCACTTTCTCTACTGAAAAATTCTTATTTTTGCCCATTTCCCCCCGCTGACTCTTGAGCTCCCCATACCTGCATAAGGAGCCAGGCATACGGATGTTCACGGCAGCATTGTTTATAATTGTGAAAAGTTAACAGCTACATAACTTGTCTTAGGAAATAGAGACATAAACTGTTTAGTTCATACACAAGAATTCTATATATCAGTTAAAATAAATTAATTGATGCACGTTTGTCAATCAACAAGAATAAATCTCAAGAAAGCCTTAAATGAAAGAATTTAAGTTCATGAATAGTATGTAAAGTAAGATAACATTCATATAAGTTACAAGTACTATCTTTTCACTAAGAAGCCAGGTAGTTTGTATAAAAGAAAAATGAATTTTTTAAGAAAACCCATAAATATCTTTCCTTCACCCTCACCTCCCCTCTAGCTTCTGTGTTGTCTTTATATGGTTTTTTTGTTCAAGTCGATGGAGCACAAGAGAGAGAGAAGCTGGAGAATTTCGTCCTCCTTTCCTCCCTGCACAGCTCTGTCAGTGGCTGTGTCCCTGCAAATCTAAGAGTCAGGCAGCATCTCCCCCAGGCTTCTGCCCTCAGTGGATTTCTTGGTCTTTCCCTTTGTTGCTTCAGACCTAGAGGAGGCAATGGTTTCCTACCATTGCTCACTTCTAGATACCTCCCTGAGGGTTTCCTTAACTTTTCCTACACCTCTATAAAATGCAACCCCACAAAAGTCTCTTCAGTTGAATCACCAGATACAGGGACTCTGAAGGAGATCTTGGTTCTAGATCCAGCTCTGCCCCTGATGAGCTGAAGGAGACTGAACAAGTCACTTCTCGCTGGACCTCAGCACACCTCTAAGCGGGGGAGGAAGGACAGGTGACTTTCAAAGTCTTATCTGCCTTGAAGATTCTGGAATCCACTGGAGACAGACAGGATGGTGTCCTGTCTCAACCGAATCTTTGTAGCATATTTGTTTAAAGATGATCCTTTTAAGAGAAAGCTAAGGAGGTTTACCTTCTAGTTTTCATTCCTTCTAAAGGGAACGCTTCAGCAGAGTGAGCTTCTGGAGCCCCCAAAACAATTCCAGTTCCTTTCTTTCTCTCTTTCCCAAACTTATATCCTGTTTCCTCTCTCATCTACTCCTGTTCTTTGTGTGCCACTTCTCAAGGCTATTAGAGGGACAAAAAGCACAAAGGTCTTGACCCTACAGCCTCAGCGGTTATTCAAAGAGTGCACCAGCTATAAGATTGTCAGTCCTCTGAGCCTAATGCCAAGAGCCCCCTGCCCCTGCAGGCTATCAACACCTCTACTGGAGTGAAACTGCTCACAAACTTGTCTACTAGGAATGGAGGAGCAGCTGGCATAAAGGACGTCTGGAACAATTCTAGCTAGGCACAAGGTACAGGCTGCCTTCCAGAACTGCTGCCAATGATCCAAATGTCTGTGTAATCTCTAAATGTGCACCCATTCAAGGAAATTTAATTTTAGTCCTTTTTGTCAACCTTCCTCTCTACATTCAGAGAGAAGACTGTTTCTGTAGGCACCAAAGCACCCAAACCAGGCTCTGTTTATCAGACAAGGCTTGACTTTAATCCCACCCCTTCCCAATCCTCTTCACTCTGATGCATTGTTGTAGACACAGTGTCACTAGCTGGCTTCATTTCCAAGGAAGCAGAACCACTGCAAATCCATATTTATCTGCAAAAATCCCAAACCAATGATTACTAGAACACCAGAGTTTAGGGAAAGAAAAGAATTGTTTTAAAGTATGTAAACAAGAAAGAAATAATAAAATATGAAAAACCAATAACAGTCTTGTATAATTTTTAGTAATGTTCACTATTCACTCACTGATAAAAAGGTGAACTAGCTGGTGATTTCTCCTATAGACACATAATAGCATACCGACCAGTATATAACATCCCTGGCCATTTGATTTAGTCTAATACAGAGCTGCTGTACTTACCAAATAAAAATACAAGATGCCCAGTTAAATTTGAATTTTAGGTAAACAACAGTTTTTCAGTTTAAGTATGCTCCAAATATTGCACAGTCTGAAATGCAAATATAACTGGATATCTTGTATTTTATTTGCATCTGATCTAAGAGCCACGATGTTCTATTCTTCCTGTAGGACTCATTGCATGAATCCATCTCAGAGATCTGAAGACCTCTGGTGCTGCACACAGGAGAATTCTATCCTGTTTGGCTAGGGACCAGGCTTATCCAAGTAAACAGAGGCTGGGTGGCTGGATCACATATGAGATGCAGCCCAACTCTCTGGTTCTCCATGATCACTTCTCTTCTGAGCTCCAAAACCCCCAGCAAGCCCAAAACTCCAGTTAAAAAATTGCTTGGCCAACTTGAACCTGTGCTCTATATCATGAAGGTAGTGATAACTCCCTGTTTACATCTGTGTTTTGTGATAAACTCCCCTCTTTGAGTTTTAGTTTCATTTGCCTTTATTTTCTTATTAGTTTCATTGATCTCTGAGAATTTCCCCAAATGATGAAAAGCTTCTTAATTGTGGACCAAGCAGGTCAGCCATTGTGAAACTAAAGGAGAAGCTGGTCTGCCCTCAGCCCACAGGCAGATAAAACTCTATTCTTCACCACACCCAGGGAAAGCAAGGGAGCCATCCTTTAGGCCAATATTAACATCCATCCCTCAGGTTGTATTACCCTAAGACATTTGCCAAAGTACCCATGTGTCTGTTCACCTCTCCACAAGTTCTGTCAACAATCAGTACTGATCACCTTATTTTACTAATGAGGCAAAACCAGGCACCACATCATTGAAAGGTTCTGGTGTTGGAAACAGGTCACAGAGCCCCACTTGGTGAGAAGCAAGGACACAACTGAGTATGGCTGCTTTTGATCAAGACTTTCTGCACTAAGGTGTATATATTCACTGAACATAAAAAGCCTGGTGTTTGCTTCCTGTGTTGGGTGGAGTTATCAAGGTGCTATTTAACTTTTAATACTTTGGATAGAGAAACTTGTAAAATACATATTTCCTCTTTTCATTCTTTATAGTTCATATGGTTCCTTCTAGTCCTTAGAATTTTACCATATCTGTGAAGCCAAATCTTATGATTTTCCAGGATGATTTCAATGTCTCAATTCTCACTGGCTAGTAAAATAATTCATTCTTACACTTGTTGGCCATTTATTAACTCCAAATGTGTGCTAGTTTCTTCATATCATATAAGCATTTTGTGATCTAGTACAGAAAATTCATATATGTAAGTTACCAAACAAAGACATGTAACTCTACAGAACAAAATAAAAAAAAATACATTATTATACCAAAAAAAAAAAAACCCCGCAATAAGTGCTCACTGAAATTTAAGCTCAGTTGTATAAAATCAGACAACTGTCAAGTTGATAACTTTGATACAGATGAAAGAAGGCAACATGATTTCGCTTTACTCTGAAAAGGAAAATGCATTATCTTGTCTTCACAGCTTTCGTGCACCTGACAATAAACTTGGCCTTGGGCCAGTGAGTGACTCATTTGTTCAGTTAATGTCACAGTAACAAGAGATCTCTTGTCCCATCAGTTGCAAGTTTAAATCAAGACATTAGACAGAAGGATCACAGTTTAGAAATGTGTGTGGACACCACCCCTCTCAGTAAGGCAGCCCAGGGACCTGGGGCTCCACGGTGGCTCCACACAGCCTTCTCAGGAGTCTGTCAAGGAGGAGTATGAGGACCAGGTAAGAAAAGTGCCCCCTGGAAACGGCTTTGGCTCCACTGGAACATTTGTGCAGTCAGGAAGAGATGCAAAGCAACCAGCACTGGAGAGCTCCAAGGCATAAATCCTCAATTAAGGAGCAACCTTAATTAATCATGCAGTTTCAGATAATCCACTCAGCCTTTCTGAGCCTCCTGTCTTTTCCTTCAAGTGGTAACAAGGATTGTGAACCACCACATCTCAGTGCTTCTGAGAAATATAACCAAAGGATGTTCAGGAGGATATGAAATGACAGCCAAGATTACTACCTAGTTGAACTATTCAGACTTCATTTCTCCTACCCTCATGTCCCTGAGACCACTTCAAAACCAGAGGACACATTTGCTCCATAAGACTTTTCTCTTCTCAAATTCATTGGAACATATTAAGGTGAGGTGAAAGAGGAGGTGAGACATTTAGGATGTATATTGATATAAAACATACATATAGGGTTTTTATTTTTACCTTCTTCTCTTCTTACTTGTTTTTATTTTGGTTTCTTATTGATAAGACCTGGGAAAAGTGATTGTTTTTAAACTTCTTTGGTCTCTATTTCAATATTCATAACATGGGGAATTTCTACCTGAATGCATGGTCACCTTCTCAAGGCTAACTGTCCTGAACCAAGTTCCCCAAATCAATCTCTACCAATGCATTGGCAACTTCATGCCTTCTTGGCTCACCCGGGCACTCAAGATCACACTTTATTCTAGTGTCTTACTCCCTGCATCCAATCCAGTAGAAAATTCCTATTGGTTCTACCCCCAAAGTCTATATCCAACCATGCTTCCCACTCCCACAGTCCTTTCTGTGAAAGCCACGATCATCCCTCTCTGAAGAACTGGATCATATCTCTAAGTGCTCTGCCTGTCTCCTTGCTCCTTCCTCACCCCTAGTCCAGCAGCCAGAGTGTATGCATGTGCTAAGTCATTCAGATATGTCCAACTCTTTGTGACCCCACGGACTGTATGTAGCCCGCCAGGTTCCTCTGTCCATGGGATCTTCCAGGCAAGAATACTGGAGTGGGTTGCCATTTCCTCCTCTAGGGGATCTTCCCAAAACAGGGATTGAACTCAGGTCTCCTGCATTGTAGGCAATTCTTTACCATCTGAGCCACTAGAGGGATGGGCATTGAAAAAGGAAAGAAGCTACAGTCAAAACAAAAAAAAGCATAACTCAGACAACTGAAGATTTGTCCTTTGGGACCTTGTGAGGAGTACTGAGAGTGTGTCTCAAAGCCACAAACCTAGAATTGAAAAAGGAGGAGAAGCATTGGCCTCTGTCCCCCAGTGGTCAGGGGCCCATTGTCTATTCCCCATACTACTGAGTTGTACATATGTGAGCTATGGGGTAATGCCCTGCAAACAAGTTCAGAGGAGCAGAATGGTAGTTATATGACACAAGCCTGTGGTGAAGAACGATTTGGGGTGAAAATTGTTGGCGAAGTTTTGGTTGGAATAGGAAAAAAGGTGGAGGCGGAGAGGATCAGTTCCAAATGGTACGCCCACTCTGGAAAATAGCTTGGCAATTTTCTTTCAAAACTAAAAATGAACTTAGCACACAACTCAGAAAGTATATTTAAGTGTATATCTCAGCAAAATCAAAACTTATTCTTCATGCAAAAACTTGTCCATGAATGTTCACATAGTTTTACTTACAATAATTAAAATCTGAAAACTACCCATATGTCCATTAATGGGTGAATCATTAAGTAAACTGTGGATATGCATACTCCATGATACTAATTAACAATAGATAGGAACAACTATTGATACACATAGTAACTTGGATAAAAATCAAGGAAATTGTGAGTGAAAAAAAGTCAGTCTAAAAAGGGTACATCCTGGTTGATTAATTAATATAACATCCATGGGATAACATAGCAATAGAGAACTAATGAGCAGATACCAGGGGATTATCAGAGAGGGAGTGTGGGTAGCTATAAAGAGATATCACAAGAGAGTCTTATAGTGACGGGATAGTTAAGAATCTAGATTGTACTAGTGGCTGCCATAATAAAATTGCATAGTGATACACACACACACAGGCATGCGTGTATACACAAATGAATACTTTTATAATTGGTGAAATAGGAATAAACTCTATAGATTGTACCAATGTCTATTTTTTGGTATTGCTGCTGCTGCTGCTGCTGCTAAGTCACTTCAGTCGTGTCCGAGTCTGTGTGACCCCATAGACGGCAGCCCAGCAGGCTCTCCTGTCCCTGGGATTCTCCAGGCAAGAACACTGGAGTGGGTTGCCATTTCCTTCTCCAATGCATGAAAGTGAAAAGTGAAAGTGAAGTCACTCAGTCGTGTCCGACCCTCTGCATCCCCATGGACTGCAGCCTACCAGGCTTCTCCATCCATGGGTTTTCCAGGCAGGAGTACTGGAGTGGGGTGCCATTGCCTTCTCTGGTATTGCTATTATACTATAATTACACAAAATTTTAACATTGAGAGAGGCTAGCTAAAGAGTACAAATAACCTGTCTTTTCTTTGTATCTTCTTGTGAATATATAATTATTTAAAAACAAAGGCTAAAAAAAGAAAAAACAATCATTTTTCCCTACTCCCACCTGTATTTCCCACCCCTCCTTCTCACACAAAAAATTTGAAAAGTAACTTTCCCAATTTAAATGTTGGATGTCAATTAAGAGAAACCTATTTTTCTTCAGTTACAGACTTCTATCTAGATTGAATTGTACATTGAATGAAAACATTCTCTTAATTTAATAATGAGAAAAAGAAATTAGGTCTATAAAATCATATAGCCCAAATTAAAATGTCTATAGTTTACATACTGAAAGAAAGCCAACTACAACAAAAAATGGTTGGAAAAATGAAAGTTTTTAACAGTTAAGAAAAAACATATTGCATGGCAATCAACTGTTTCATTAGCTCTAATACTGCATACAATTAAGGGTTTTCACATCCTTTCTCAATTTAACTTGAACCAATTGACTACGATTCAAACATGCTTTCTCTGCATTCCAAAACTTTCCAAATGCAAAAACTATCCCCCTCCAGTGGATATACACTTCCCTGGTGGCTCAGATGTAAAGCATCTACCTACAATGCGGGAGACCCGGGTTCGATCCCTGGGTGGGGAAGATCCTCTGGAGAAGGAAATGGCAACCCACTCCAGAAAATCCCATGGGAGGACCCTGGTAGGCTACAGTCCATGGGGTCGAAAAGAGTCAGACAAGACTGAGTGACTTCACTTCACTTCACATCCACATCTAGTGGATACACACAGTGAATTAGTTAGATTTCAGAAAACTTTCCTCTTTCCTTTAGATCAAAGGAGATAAGTGTCCTCTTAGGTTCAATTCCACCTTGGATAATAAAGAAAACATTGCTGACTTGTAGAATGCATTAAAGTCTAGTACAAAACTCAGAAAGAAAATCATGCTGAGACTACAAGGAATTCTTCAAGAGTAGATATGACTCTTAAAAGAGTGCTAGTGAGAAGGATAGGAAAACTCTGAGTAGCAAAGTAAATCAGGATGATGCAAAATGAAAGAAGACATTTTAGGCTCCAAGAGTGAGTTATAAACATAAAGCCAGAATTCCTTAAAAGGACTATGAAAATGAATTATGAAAGCAGTTTAGAAGTATTGGTATTTGCAAATATCCCCTGGGTATTTTAATTTCCTTCACATGAACATTAGCATAAATCTTCATAACTTAGTAATCTGCTCTCCCATTATTTATTCAGCACAATTAATTTCACTCCATCTTCTCAAGCTGTTATTCCCTGATGAGTTTTTTCTATTCCTTGTTTTCTATTTCCCTCCCTTCAAACCACTACCAGTGTATTTCCTGAGTAGGAGGAGAATCTTTTCACAGCAGATCCTTAAAGAAAAGTAAATCCCACCCCAAACCTAATCACCAGGTCCTTGCACCCCATCTGGTTGAGCTTCTGTGGAGGATGAAAGCTCCAGAGACCATACTTTCAGCTTGTATTCCCTCCCAGAACAGAGCAGGCCTGAGGAACATGGAGTTAGAGCTAGCATCCTCATCTTCAGGGGCTTCCCTGATGGCTCAGGTGGTAAAGAATCTGTCTACAATGTGGGAGACCTGGGTTTGATCCCTGGGTGGGAAAGGTCCCCTGGAGAAGGAAATGGTAACCTACTCCAGTATGCTTTCCTGGAGAATTCCATGGACAGAGGAGCCTGGCAGGCTACAATGGTCTCTCAAAGAGTCTCAATGCATATGTGAAAATCTTCGCACAAAAAAATGTTCACAGTACTATTTGCTCCTTTCAGTCCTGCCATGTAACATCAAGTTTTAGTATCCACTGAGTGGCAAAATACATAATGATCAAAAAAGGGTCTACGAATTCAGTAAGCTTCTAAGTTAATTTGTATTTTAGTCATCAGAGCAGCATAAAATATTGTTTCTGTGTGAGGCCTATATTGACTTAGTTCACAGCCAATATGTGGTGTATGTATGTGTTGATGGATCTTACAATAATTCTTCATCCATTCCCAGATTGGAAACCAGTGTTCTGGGGAATGTTCTTGAACAGTGAGTTGAAAACTCTTCCCTGTGGCAGTAACATGTTAGGCTGGAATTTCAAAAGCATGATCATGGATAATGCACAGGGAATTGAAAATATTATAAAAATCCATACAATATGGAAGTGATTTGGAGGTTTCACTGAGATGCTCTGGGGTGTCATTCATGAGCATCAAATAAACTGCACTGCTGGATAAGTGCACCTCATATGGAAGCCTTATGGGAAGGAAAGTCTTTTCCAGCTCCTGCAGAGAATCTTGTGCCACAATACTGCTTTCAGTCTCACTCATACTCTTTGTTTCTCTGTTTCTTTTTTGATTTTTTTTTTTCTGGGTGAATTTGTGCTGGTCACCATTTTTTATGACTTTCATTGGAAGCCTGGCTTTGATTACATGGTCCAACAATCTGGTCTCTTGTGAGTGGCAAGTGACAGACAATCTGTTCAATGGAAGAGGACAAGAAATCTTTCCTGTTTGTGTTTATCTGTCCCAAAGATTTTGACACCTCCTGGCTATCTCCTGTGATTTATCTTGTTTGTGCACTATTGTGAATTAAAATCACTTAAGAAGATAAAACTTCCCATGTGGTTCAGTGGTAAAGAGTCCACCTGACAATGCAGGAGAGGCAGGAGATGCGAGTTCGATCTCTTGGTCAGGAAGAACCCCTGGAGAAGGAAATGGCAAACCACTCCAGTTTTCTTGCCTGGAAAATCCCATGGACAGAGGCTGGTGGGCTACAGTCCATGAGGTCACAAAGAGCTGGACATGACTAAGTGACTAAGCACCCATGTCTGCAAAAAGAAAAAGAGGAGTCGAGATGGCAGAGGAGTAGGTAGACATGGAGTGCATCTCTCTACACGGATGCATCAAGACCATATCTACAGATGCAACAGCTCTCACTTAGGAAGAACAAATGTTCCCACTAGAATGGAGAGTAACCTGTGATTCAAGGAACAACCAATTTGGTGGCTTTGAAATCTGTTTTGTGTCCTTGGTTACCCAGCTGCAAGCTACTAGTGAATTTTCTGGACCAATGCTACAATTGAGAAATGGAAGTTGCTTGTTCTTTCTCTGTCTCTGTGCATGTAAATGAATAGGATATTTTCCTGGCTGCACAAAGGGAGGGTAGTTAGCCTTTTTTAAGGGTTTATGAATAATTGAAATCTTTATATACCTCTCTTTGGTAATAGCTTTCTCTCTCTCTCAAAACCTTAAAAAATTAATTATATATAAAAATCTCTTATGTGTACAAACTATACAGTGTATACTTTAACCAGACAGATCTACCTACCATTAGAGGGAGGAACACACACAAAGATTTAAATTAATAAAACTGGCTTTGCATGGCTTTGAAAACAGAGAGCTCTGACAGCTGAAAGAGTTTTGTGTAGTTTGTACAATTTTGATAACAGCTATGTGAATGAGCTAGACCTGGGTTGGAATGGTCAGGGCCTGTCTGATGCTTTACAACCTCCAGAAAAAAAACAGAAGAGTTATGAGTATGCAATTTTCCTCTCCTCACTCAAAAGGATATAGACAATTACACAGAGATACACAAATGAGCCAAGTAAAGATATAAACAGAAATAAACCTTTGAGTTCAGTCCTTAGCTTCACTCACAAGTGAACAAGAACCATGGAAAATAGCATACAATAAAATAAAGAGAAATCTACCTATAAACTCTAGCTTGCCCAGGAGTTTATAGAAGTCTTCAGTCATATAAGTCAGAAATACTTTTGAGCAAACATATTGGGATATCTTGTCTACCTCCTGTGAAAATTAACAACTTATATTAGGACATATATTCTCTTAAATTAAGCAATCCTCCACTTTGATTAGCTTATAAAGAATAATAAGCACTTACATACATTTAAAGGGCTTCCCAGGTGGTGCTAATGGTAGAGAACCTGCCTGCCAGTGCGAGAGAGACAATGCAGGAGAGATGAGGGTTCGATTCCAGGGTCAGGAAGATGCCTTGGAAGAGGGCAGCGCAACCCACTGCAGTATTCTTACCTGGAGACAGAGGAGCCTGGCAGGCGATGGTCCATAGGATCAAAAGAGTCAGACACGACTGAAGGGACTTAGCAGGCACACATACATTTAAAATAAAAGAAATCAAAATTTTCCATAAGATAAGCAATTACTTGAACTTCTAATGTTCTAAATGTGCTAGTCCTTTGAGGAAGCTTCAGATACTTACTGAAACAGTATCTCAGGGGGAAAAAAAAAATGTGTGTGGCACAAGAAGAATTTAGCTTTAAAATAAATTATTGCCCTTGGTTGTTGAGTTTCCAAGATAAGAAGCAAATTAATACAAGAAAAATAATTCTAACAGAATTTCAGTACTTTCAACAAAAGTTAGAGTTTTAAAATATGCACATAAATTTAAAATGAAGCTCAGACAATATTTCTAGTAAAGGTGAATCTTGACAAAATAATTTTTCTCAGTATTAACACAGCATGAAAATGTTGGCACAATAACTTACTTAATACAAAATTTGGTTTTATTTTCCAAGAAAAGTCTAATTATTTTAAGCTATCTAAACTCATAAAAATAATTTTATGGATAAAGTAAATAAGTATTTCNAAATTTTAAATTGAACTAGTTAGCCATGTGTTTATTAAACGGAATTAATTCTTATGAATCTGTACAAAATATTTAAGTGTAATCTATCTGGTAAGTTCATAATATTAATAGGAATATGTTTATCTTAAAACTAAGTATAATTTCTAAAATCCTTTTAACTTTGAGACTTTTGACTAATTTAAACTGAGAAAATTTTGGTTATTTGAACAATCACTTAAAAATAAAATTCATAAAAATAGAATGAATGCAAAAATACCAAACATTATATACATAATACCAGCTTTATATCATTCTGTGGCTCAGATTGTAAAGAATCTGCCTGCAGTAGGGGAGACCCAGGTTCAATCCCTGTGTCAGAAAGATCCCCTGGAGAAAGGAATGGCTACCAACTCTGGTATTCTTGCCTGGGAAACCCCATGTTCAGGGTTACAGTCTATGGGGTCACAGAGAGTTGGACACGACTGAGTGACTTTTGCTTTAGCTTTAACTTATAAGAAAAACTATCACTTTACAGGTGACCAAGGATGTGCAAGTACGTTGGAGGCATATTGGCAGACATGCTAATTTTTCTGCCTTAAGAAGGATGAAATGGATGTAGGTGACCACAGACAAATGTATCCCATGTGGGTACATGAGGCACAGCAGCTCAAGCTGGAACTCTGCTGGTTAGCAGGATGCTTGTGTTGCTGAACTATTCTCAGCTACCTGCTTCCCAGAAATCTCTGTGCCTGTAGAAGGAAGTCAATTACCTCTCTCAAAAGTTGAAACCAACAGAAGAGATTGAAACTACACTATGTGTAATCATTACAAAGCAAGATGAATACATTTACATTAATAAATGGTGGATGTGATTTGCCTGTTGGCTTATACAGGAAAAAAAGGTTTTGTCGTAAAATTTAACCATTCAAGGATGTGAAAAAAAGTAGTAAAAACCAAGTTTTGATTTGAAGGAATAAAAATCAAGTTGTAAAAGAACAGAGGGAAAATGAATTGCATTTTCCTTTGTTTTATAATATCTGCAAATAATGAATTTGTAAGAAGTACTAAAATGTTTACCAAAGATACCTCAATTTTGATGGATTCATTTGTAAGAGAATTCAGGGACTGATAACCGTTTTCTGTTAAGGGCCAGAGAGTAAACATTTCCAGTTGTCTAGGTCACAGTCTCTGTTGTAACTATTCAACTCCTGTTGAGTCCCCAGAGCTTCCAGGGACAAGTAAACAAATCAATGTAGCTAGGTTTGACCTGTGGGTCCCAGCTTATGGACCCCAGAAGCAGATAAAAGGCTGCAAATCCTTTAAAGAAAAATGTCATGTGAGTAACATACAAAAAGAGTAAAAGTAGAATTTAGTACTCTTCCTGAGAACATGACAGATTGATCTTTGGGTAACAGTTTGCTCTTAACAAGAAACAGTAAAGATCATTCTATACTTTCTCTGTACTCAGTAACATCATAACTCTCTGTACTTGCTTTATTTGTTTTTGAGTCAGTTTGAACAAAAGTCTACTTTTGAAAAAGCTAGAACTTCTAATAATTAGGTAGTTTGCTTTGGTTATTTCCTATTTTGTCTGAGTCTAATCATTTTCTGCCTTTAGTCACCTATGACTTAAGCTCATGTCTTACTTTCTCTGATAAGTATTTTGGATAGTGCCTTTCCCAAGTTAGGCCCCACATTTAAAATAATTCATCCTTATAATATAAACTAGCCTTTGGAATTTTCCAGTTTGGATAATATCAAAGATTTGCTTCCCTTCCTTATAAAAGAAGAATTACTAGAAATAATATGTTGGAAAATATTGTTAGAAAATCTCCACATTTTTACATACATCCACAGTATTTATTAAAGTCCATGGTAGTAAAGGAGCTGAGATTTCCAAAGAGAAGCACAACTTTCCTAAGTTAATTATACACAAATGAAATGTTATTAATTTGAATATATTTTAAAACTGAATATCTTTCAAACTGGATAGAAATATACTGATGGTCATGTTCAAAGACTGGCACAATAACTCCCAAAAAACATTTTTCCAAAAATTAAAATTTTGTTTGTATGTTTAAATATCCTTACTAATTAGGAACAATGATAACAGCTTGCAGTATGACTTGAAAGGCCCTGCATATTTGCCAATCCCACCTTGTCCACAGTATATTTTTATTGTAGGGTAGTCATTGATGAACTCCTTGTAAATTCCATAACATATTATACACTGAGAGCACAGTCCATCAGCCTTCTACGTGATATTTTGTTTGTTATCGACCATGTCACTGACAGGTGTTTTTCTTCAAAGTTGACTAAAAGTTCCTGCTACAAACTACATATGCGACATTTGAGTCTTCTAGAAGAAATATTAAAAGAGCCTCAGTATGTCCCACATTCTTTTAACTAGTAATATTAAAGTAATGGACTAATGGGTGTAGGCTTTCCAGGGTATGCTGACACTGTCACCACCAACAGACGTCTGTCAGTCTGTACCAAAGACTTACTTCTGTAAGTCCAGAAGCAGATAGATTCGTGGTCCAGAAGTAGATAAGTTCATGAAAATCGGCTTGTAACCCAAGATCAGAAAAATAAGAATTAATTACACGGGAACAAATGAAACTCACTCAGTTGTGATTAGTAGCATATTTTTCATAGCCACACGAGAAAGTCCTTTTTAATTCTTATTGAAATATCTCTAAACTTCAATTTAATAGGCTATATTGGGCTTCCCAGGAGGGGCAGTAGTAAAGAATCCACTAGCCAATGCAGGGGGTGTGGGTTCAATCCCAGGGTCAGCAAGATCCCTTGGAGAAGGAAATGGCAACCCACTCCAGTATCCTTGCCAGGAAAATCCCATGGACAGAAGAGTCTGGCAGGATACATTCCATGGGGTCACAGAGAGGCAGACGTGAGTGAGCACACATAGAGAGGAAGGATACATATATACACAGGCAAATGCACATATTAAAGTGAAACACTCTCTAATGGCATCTCAAAATTCAGGGGAAAATTCTACAAAAGATCTTAATAAGGTTATAAACTAATAAATACACCTTAAAATCTAAGATTTATGACTCTGGAAAATTACGTAAATTGATCAGTCTTTTCTAATTCAGTTCAGTTCAGTCGCTCAGTCATGTCCGACTCTTTGTGATCCCATGAATCGCAGCACGCCAGACCTCCCTGTTCATCACCATCTCCCAGAGTTCACTCAGACTCACGTCCATCGAGTCCGTGATGCCATCCAGCCATCTCATCCTCTGTCGTCTCCTTCTCCTCCTGCCCAGAATCCCTCCCAGCATCAGAGTCTTTTCCAATGAGTCAACTCTTCGCATGAGGTGGCCAAAGTACTGGAGTTTCAGCTTTAGCATCATTCCCTCCAAAGAAATCCCAGGGCTGATCTCCTTCAGAATGGACTGGTTGGATCTCCTTGCAGTCCAAGGGACTCTCAAGAGTCTTCTCCAACACCACAGTTCAAAAGCATCAATTCTTCGGCGCTCAGCTTTCTTCACAGTTCAACTCTCACATCCATACATGACCACGGGAAAAACCACAGCCTTGACTAGACGGACTTTAGTCGACAAAGTAATGTCTCTGCTTTTGAATATGCTACCTAGGTTGGTCATAACTTTTCTTCCAAGGAGTAAGCATCTTTTAATTTCATGGCTGCAGTCACCATCTGCAGTGATTTTGGAGCCGAAAAAAATAAAGTCTGACACTGTTTCCACGTCTATTTCCCATGAAGTGATGGGACCAGATGCCATGATCTCCGTTTTCTGAATGTTGAGCTTTAAGCCAACTTTTTCACTTTCCTCTTTCACTTTCATCAAGAGGCTTTTGAGTTCCTCTTCACTTTCTGCCATAAGGGTGGGGTCATCTGCATATCTGAGGTTATTGATATTTCTCCCGGCAATCTTGATTCCAGCTTGTGTTTCTTCCAGTCCAGCATTTCTCATGATGTACTCTGCATATAAGTTAAATAAGCGGAGTGACAATATACAGCCTTGACGTACTCCTTTTCCTNTTCTGCTTCTGTTAAGTCCATACCATTTCTGTCCTTTATCGAGCCCATCTTTGCATGAAATGTTCCCTTGGTATCTTTAATTTTCTTGAAGAGATCTCTAGTCTTTCCCATTCTGTTGTTTTCCTCTATTTCTTTGCATTGATCATTGAAGAAGGCTTTCTGATCTCTTCTTGCTATTCTTTGGAACTCTGCATTCAGATGCTTTTATCTTTCCTTTTCTCCTTTGTTTTTCACCTCTCTTCTTTTCACAGCTATTTGTAAGTCCTCCCCAGACAGCCATTTTGCTTTTTTTGCATTTCTTTTCCAAAACAACTCAAAATGGAGATTACAATGTTTAAATATTATGCAAAGTGTTTACTAATGTTTTTACTTTCTAAGACCATGTTATTTACAAACTTTTAGTAAGAATATGTCCTTCTTTCTACTAAAATATAATTAGAAAAACTAGATTTATAATCTTGACCATTCTATAAATGTCACATAGTCAAACAAGTTTCATTTAATTGGATATGATAAGCTGACAATTAAGGAGCAAGAACTATATATCATATGAGAAAATGATGCCTATAAATTTTCTACAAAAAATTGGTGTGGCACCTGTTTTGTGGCTTATGAAATCCCAGACTTATTGATGGTAAAGAATATTATGTCCTAGCTGGCCAGGAAAAGTGGTACTGCGGGTGAAACCTGGAAGAAGAGAATTGGATGGCTGTTGGTTTCAGTAGACAAATTGATAAAGGCAATAAAAATGCTTCTAGCATATAAAAAGGAAAAAGGTTCAGCCCTAAAGGCTTTATAAAACTTTCAGACACAAACTAACTTCCAAGCTTTAGGATCCTATGACTCTAGTTTTATTAACTGCATCATAAGCAGGTATTTGTGCATTAATCAACATTCCTCATTATATCTATGTTTGTAAACCAGCCAGATAAAAGGAAATATCAGATTAATGATGTGAATCATAAAAGTGCTAAGTAAAGTATGTGAGCACATCAGTAGGAGGGTCTGAAAGCAAAACTGACACCCTGCTCTGCCTCCTCAGTGAGTAACTGCAAACCATTCCCAGCGCCCCTGCTAGAAAGTACTTTGTACTAAGAACAGCAATCACAACAAAACAAGAAACAAAACCAGCTTTGCCCATTTTAGCTTGATTCTCAAAATACAGGCATACCTCATTTTTTCTTGCACTTCGCTTTATTGCATTTTGAAGATACTTTGCTTTTTATAAATTGAAGACTTGTGGCATCCCTGAGTTGAGCAAGTCCATTGGTGTCATTTTTCCAACAGCATTTGCTCACTTCATGTCTCTGTGTCATATTTAGGTAATCTTCACAATATTTCCAGCTTCATCATTTTTACATTTGTTATGGTGATCTGCGATCTTTGATATTATTATCATAATTATTTTGGGGCACCATGAACCATACCCATAAAAGCAAACGATAAATGTTGTGTGTGTCCTGAGTGCTCCACTGATCAGATGTTTCCCCATCTCTTTCCTTCTCCTCAGCACTTCCTATTCTCTGAGACACAACAATATTGAAATTACCCAATTAATAACCCTACAATGACCTCTAAGTGTTCAAGCAAAGGAAGAGTCACATGTCTCTCACTTTAAATTAAAATTTAGAAATCATTATACTCAGTGAGGAAGGCATGTTGAAAGCCAAGACAGGGTAGAAGCGAGGATTCTTACAGCAGTTAGCCAAGTTGTATGTGCGAATAAAGAGTTCTTGAAGGAAGTTAAAAGTGCTACTCCCATGAACACATGAATAAAGTAAACAAAGAAGCCTTATTGCTGATATGGGGAAAGTTTTACTGGTCTGGATAGAAGATCAAACCAGCCACAACATTTCCTAAAGCCAAACTCTAGTTCAGAGCAAGGCCCTAACTCTCTTCAATTTCGTGAAGGCTGGGAGAAGTGACAAAGCCACAGAAGAAGTTTGAATCTAGCAGAGGTGCAAGGAAAAGCAGAAAGTGCTGATCTAGAAGCTGCAGCAAGTTATCCAGAAGGTCTAGCTAAGATATTTAGTGAAGTGAAGTCGCTCAGTCGTGTCCGACTTTTGCGACCCCATGGACTGTAGACTGCCAGGCTTCTCTGTCCATGGAATTTTCCAGGCAAGAATACTGGAGTGGGTTGCCATTTCCTTCTCCAGGAGATCTTCCCGACCCAGGGACTGAACCCAGGTCTCCCGCATTGTATGCAGATGTTTTACTGACTGCACTAAACAACAGATATTCAATGTACATAAAACAGCCTGTTTTGGAATAAGAAGTCATTCAGTACCTCACCAGCTTAAGAGGAAAAGTCAGTGCATGGCTTCAAAGCTTCAAAGGACAAGCTGACACTCTTGACAGAGGCTAATGCAGCCAATGACTCTAAGCTGAAGCCAATGTTCTTTATTATTGTTATTCAGTTGCTAAGTCATTTCTGACTCTTTGCGACCTCATGGACTACACCATGCCAGGCTTCCCTGTCCTTCACCATCTGCCAGAGTTTGGTCAAACTCATGGCCATTGAGTCAGTGAGGCCATCAAACCATCTCATCCTCTGTCATCCCCTTCTCCTCCTGTCCTCAATCTTTCCCAGCATCAGGGTCTTTTCCAATGAGTCAGTTCTTTGCATCAAAGTATTAATAGACCAAGTATTAGAGCTTCAGCATCAGTCCTCCCAATGAATATTCAGGACTGATTTCCTTTAGGATTGACTGGTTTGATCTCCTTGCTGTCCAAGGGACTCTCAAGAGCACCACAGTTTGAAAGCATCAATTCTTTGGTGCTCAGCCTTCTTTATCACCTAATTCTCACATTCGTACATGACTACTGCTCATTTACCATTCTGAAAATCCCAGGGCCCTTAAGAATTATGCTAAATCTACTCTTCCTGCACTCAGTATATGGCACAACAAAGCCTGAATAACAGCATATCCAGGCTTTGCTGTATATTTTGAGTCCTTTGTTGAGACCGACTATTAGAAAACAAAAGATTGATTTAAAAATATTATCAATCATTGACAATGCACCTGGCCATTCAAGAATTCTGAAGGAAATGCACAGGTGATTAATGTTTTTATGCCTACTAACATGACATCTATTCTACAGCCTGTGGATCAAGGAGTAATTTTAGTTTTCAAGTCTTATTAAGAAATATATTTCATAAGGCTATAGCTGCTATAGATAGGGATTCCTCTGATGGATCTGGGCAAAGTAATTGAAAGCCTTCTGGAAAGGAGTCACCATTTTGGATGTGATTAAGAACTTTTGTGATTCATGAGAAAAATTTCAACATTAACAGGAATTTAAGAGAAATTGATTCCAATCCTCGTAGATGACTTTGAGGGGTTTAAGATTTCAGTAGAGGAAGTAACTACAGATGTGGTGGAAATAGAGGACTAGAATTACATGTGGGGCCTGAAGATGTGACTGAATTGCTGCAGTTTCATGATGAAAGATGAGTTGCTTCTTATTGATGAGCAAAGAATGTAGTTTCTTGAATTGGAATCTACTTCTAGTGAAGATGCTGAGGGTTGTTGAAATGACAACAAAGAATTTAGAATATTACATAAACCTAGTTGTGATAGAGCAGCTTCAGGGTTGTTGTCTTATTTCAAGAAATTGCCACAACCACCACCCTGATCAGATAGCAGCTATCAAGAGGCAAGACTGTCCATCAGCAAAAAGATTATAACTTGCTAAGATTCAGATGATGGTTAGCACTTTTTATTTACATGTTTTAGATGTAATGTTATCTCACACTTAATGGACTGCAGTATAGTGCAAATATAACTTCATAAGCACTGGGAAAGTAAAAAAAAAAATGCATGATTTGCTCTATTACCATATGCACTTGTGGTCTGGAAAAAAAAAAAAAAAACTTACCGACAATGTGTATGCCTTTAAGTAAGATGCTGAGCCCTTAGGTAACAACTCATTAAAACATAGCAACAAAAAACTTTATTTCTGACTTCTGAAGTCCTGATGTCTCAAGATATAAGATTATCTTTGAGTACCTGACAATCAAGTGTAACAACTGCTGTTTTCCCACCACAAACATACTACAGTAATCTTGGTAACATTTTTTTAAAAGAACTTTAATATATTTTATTTGGAGAGTAGCTATTAAAAGCCTGTGCTCCCTTGCAAAATCTCTCTGCAAGTAAGCTCCTTTTCTGTTCTAAATGCTTCTGTTTCTGTGGCTTTCTTCTATGTTTGAAATCTCCAAACTTCTACTTGTAGCTCCTGCAAAGTAGCTTTGAAAAATTCCTTGTGAAACTGCTTCAGTTGTAACTAACCAGCAGTCATCCCTTACAGCCCATGAGGATGCCTGTTCTAAGATCCTGGGAAGGCTTGAGCAGTTCTGAGCCTCTGTTGTTTGCACGGGGCAGTGACACACAGTCATCACTCTGACACCACCAAGTTATCATCCCTTTTCAGCCCCACGAGTTTCTTTTGACATAAACATTTCCTTTCCAGTTCAAAAATGACTCTGAGAGGGAGGAGAGGGAAGACACACTCAGAGGAGGTCTCTGGTTATTAAATCAGCCCAAGCGTAGAGAATCCACAGTGGATTAATCTTCTATTTCCTTTCCATTATGAGCCTGTCTATATGAAGAGTTGCCCTACTTCTCAGTCATTATCTGACTCTTCAAAAAATTAATGCAGCTTCCAATTAGATTTTTTTTTTCCTCTCCTGTTAATCTTGGTTCTTCCTCTGCTGTCATCCTAGTAAGCCAAGTCTCAATTAGCCAGCCTGCTGGTGATTACCATCTTGTCGCTTCACTGTTCAGACATTCTTTAATTTCCTGGAGCATGCCAGCCCCCTTCCTCTCTTCTTACCTCCCTCCAAACTACTTTTGCTAAAACTGGAGCCCATCATCTTATTCTGCAGGGCCTGGAGGGCTGACGGGTAGCATGTCTTTTCCAGTATGTCCAGACACACTTGCATGTTTGGGAATCCCAGTAGATGAGAGCTTTCTACTGATGCGACCAGGAGTCTATAACTGTCCCCATGAGACTCTCTCATAACCCTTTAAGGAATGCAGGAAAATCCAAAGTAGATTCTAGTTTTAAAAACACAATTTTAAAAAGGAGGAGGAAGAGTCAGGCTCTTAATTTCAATTAGGAAAGATGATTGGTTGAACCTTTGTTGTTGCTTAGTCACTAAGTCACGTCCAACTCTGCAACCTCGTGGACTGTGGCCTGCCAGGCTCCTCTGTCCATGGGATTTCCTAGGCAAAAATATTGGAGTGGGTTGCTATTTCCTTCTCCAGGAGACCTTTCTAATCCAGGGATTGAACCTGAATATCCTACTTGGCAGGTCCTTTACCCTTGAGCCAGCTGGGTATGAAAGATGATTGGTTAAACCTTCTTATCAGTAAATCTCACCACAGAAATTAACTCAGAACTTTAGAGTTCTATTCTAATTCTTCCAGCCACTGATTGACTTTGAGTAGAGTCACATCACATATTGACCTCAGTCTGTTTGTTTATAAGAGCTCTTCTGCTCTTCTATTCAACTTAAATTTGAAATAAAAATTTATTCCATTTAAAGCACACTAAAATGACTACATGTGGGAAAAGACAAAGACAGTGGGGGAAGAGCAGACAAGAGATGTTCAAACTGGAACATGGATCAAGGAATTAGAAAAGACAAAGAGTTAATAGCAAGTGCCATCAGAGAGGGATGAAAGTGAGAATCAAGCCACTTCACAATGCAGACCCTCAGAAAAACTCAAAAATTGGAGACACTCAGAGCCAGAGAGGATGGGATCAAGGTGGGAGTCTGAGAAAGGCAGAGGGGAAAGGAGACACATTTAAAGTCATTAGAAGATTAATTCCCAGCTCCCTCCCCAATCCACCAGCCAGAACACCTACCTTCCCCCTTCCACTGCAAGACACTGGGTAAAAATGGAATCAGAGAGTCTCTATACTCCAGTAAATCAGGCAGGACAGAGATATCTACTGAAACTGGATCAATGGAAGTCTACTTACTGAACTCCTCACCCCCTTCACTAGCTCAGTTGGTAAAGAATCCACCTGCAATGCGGGAGACCTGGGTTTGATCCCTGGGTTGTGAAGATCCCCTGGAGAAGGGAAAGGCTACCCACTCCAGTATTCTGGCCTGGAGAATTCCATGGACTATATAGTCCATGGAGTTGCAGAGAGTCAGACACGGCTGAGTGACTTTCACTTTCACCTACTGAACCAGAAAACCACCTGTCCCCTACTCAGCTTTAAAAAGAGCTGGAGGAGTGGAATGGAGCACACAGTGAGAGGGGGTCACAGGATAGGGTGACCCTCCCAAAAGCCCTCCCCATCTGCTCATATCCACTACTCACACACAGAGCCCCTCCTCCAGCACATGACAGCTTAATAAAGATATGGTCATTCCTTAAAAAAAAAAAAGTCGGCTAAACAGAGGGCAACCAGGCAGGAGGATACTGATAAATCTGTCTCTGGAGAAATCAAATGGTACCAAAAATGATCACAGAGGAGGAAAAAATTCCTCTACTCTCTTATATTCAGTGGCTGAGAATGCAAAATAAACTGACAGAAAGATATATACTAACAAGAGAAAAAAATTTATTAACATGTGCATCATGCATACACATGGGAGAAGTCAATGATGAGTCATTCAAAGAGGTGGTCAGAAGCTGAGGTTTACGTAGCATCTTAAGAAAATAATAAATTTGTGGAGAAGTGACAAGACAAAAGAAGGTAGGTTTAGGCTTTTAGGGATGACAAATTGTGGGAAGGTAAATACAGAGGGTAAGCTAAAGGACAATAAGAGTCATTTGGTAATTTGTTATGTAAATTTATCTTAGTGCCCATCTCTGGGTTGATAAGAGTCCAAAGCTCCCTCCAGGTGATTAAGAATTCTACTCTTCTTGATATAGGAAAGAGAGACACCTTAACAAATTTATGTCCTACTTTTAGGCAAACAGGGGAGGGAAGAAAACTTCCCTGCATCTGCTTCTGCCCAACTGCCTTCAGTTCAAAGTAATAAGTCAAAGTGCTGTTTTGAGATGGCCTGTTCTGATACCCTACATAACCCATAAGTGCTGAGTATTTGGAGCATATACAAGTACCAATCATTCTATATAAATTCTATGAAATGATGAACATGTATACACGCAGCTTTTAGTCAACTTTTTAGCACCTTGCTCCTAAATAGGAAAACATCAAAAACATCATTATATCCGAGAAGCACCTAACATGAAAGACCAGGAATCAAACACACAAAGAGAAGAAAGAAAGTCAAAGGAAAGAAATATTCTATCAGTTCAGTTCAGTTGCTCAGTCGTGTCCGACTCTTTGTGACCCCATGGACTGCAGCACAGGCTTCCTTTTCCATCTCTAACTCCTGGAGTTTACTCAACCTCATGTCCATCGCGTTTGTGATGCCATCCAACCATCTCATCCTCTGTTGTCCCCTTCTCCTCCCACCTTCAATCTTTCCCAGCATCAGGGTCTTTTCAAATGAGTCAGTTCTTCCCATCAGGTGGCCAAAGTATTGGAGTTTCAGCTTTAGCATCAGACCTTCCAATGAATATTCATGACTGATTTCCTTTAGGATGGACTAGTTTGATCTCCTTGCAGTCCAAGGGACTCTTAAGAGTCTTCTCCAAAACCACAGTTCAAACGCATCATTTCTTTAGCTCTCAGCTTTCTTTATAGTCAAACTCTCACATCCATACATGACTACTGGGAAAACCACAGCTTTGACTAGACGGACCTTTGTTGGTAAAGTAATGTCTCTGCTTTTAAATATGCTGTCTAGGTTGGTCATAGCTTTTCTTCCAAGGAGCAAGCGTCTTTTAATTTCATGGCTGCAGTCACCATCTGCAGTGATTTTGGAGCCCCCCAAAATAAAGTCTCTCACTGTTTCCATTGTTTCCTCATCTATTTGCCATAAGTGTCGGGACTGGATGCCATGATCTTAGTTTCTGAATGATGAGTTTTAAGCCAGGTTTTTCAGTCTCCTCTTTCACTTTCATGAAGAGGCACTTTAGGCAATAACAAAAAACTAAAAATAAATAACAGACCAGCATAAGCTATAATTAATACCCTCAGGAGTAAGAGAAGATACTGCATCCCTGAAACAAGATTAGTGTATGGAAGGGACAGGGACAGAATGAGATAGGGAAGGAACTGGGGAAAGAAATAAGAGGAGAAGGGAAGGTAAAGAAAGTAGAAAATAAAATTCAAGAACAAGAAAGAGCTTGGGGAAAAAGCACCCAAATTTTTCAAAATCCAAAAGAAGAGCTGGAAAATGAAGTTGAGGAAATTGCTCAGAAAATAGAACCAAAAGACAAAATAAAATAAAATAAAATCAGAAAGAAAAGATCAGAAAACTAGAGTACTATTCCCATGACCAAATCTGAGTGAGAGTTTCAGAAAGAGAAAATAGGAGAAAAACAACAAAATTATTATTAAATGAATAATAAGAAAAGAATTAAAGAACTCAAACTTCCAGTGTAAAAGGATCCATTCAATGCCCAGCATAGTTAATTAAAAGAGATATCCTTTATTTCACATGACTGTGAAGTTTCAGAATACCAAGTTCAAAAGAAAGATCCTCCTAAGAAGAGTCAAGAATCAGATTGGTACTGTTCTTCCCAATAGGAGAAGTGAATGTCTGAAGTCAATGAAATAATACATTCATAAGTCTTACAGAGAGTGATTTCTATGATTTGATACCTAATCAATCTATCAGTTAATTTATATGAAGAAATAAAATCATTTCAGACACAGAATGTCTTTTAAAAATTACTTCAATTCATTCTATCTCAGGAAGAAATTTTATCAGTTAGGAATTGTAATAGTTACAGAGTCTATTGCAGTCAGCTTAAACACATACAGGTTTGTTTCTTTGTTTCACTAGTAAAAATAAGTCTAGAGGTAGAGTCAAGCCAGCATGTGACTTCAAGAAACCATCAGGGACATAGTTCACTCTATGTTTATGATTGATATCATTGGTACAGGTATCCTCATGGTCACTTATGGCTGTCAGAGCACCAGCTATCACATCCATATTCCAGGCAGAAGAAAGAGGAAGAAAAGAAGAAAGCACAGAGGGCAAAAAACTGTCTTAGAAATCTTGCATATTTATATGTCGTTAACCATACCCATCCATAAGGCAGCCTGGGAAACATAGCTTTGTTATTTGCTAAATGAAGTAATATAAGAATTTCATTAGATGGTCAGAAGAGGATAATGGATATTGGTTAAGCAAACAGCAGTGTAATAAAAGATATACTCCATCAAAATGAAAGGACATACCAAGAAAAAGGAGACATGATATTTGAGATGCAGATGAGCTAACACAGCGCGGGACAATGGAAAGTCTTGTAGAGCAGGCTGAGAAAGCAGTTAGTCCAGATGGAGGCTAGGAGAGATATGTCCACAGGCCTGGTATGTTTAACCAGGAATGCCTGGTTTGTTTCACCAGGTATATGAAGTTTTAAAAATTCTGTTGGATAATGTGATAGAAAACTAAGTAAAGGAGTGTGTGTGGGTGGGGGCGGGGGGAGATGTACAAGGGAGGAAATCTAATCATAACATACACATTTGGTTCCTCAGTGAATAATACATTTTTATAATAAGAAAAACATCCAATTTATTTAATAAAAAATTAGTACTGTATTCAAAGATTGGAAAGAGGGACCATAGGAATGTGTGAGACAGAAGAAGTCTAACTCTTCTTCTTTTATAGTAGGACTTTTCTAGATATGTCTAAAATGATAAATTAAGAAATAATATAAGCATACTGTTTTAAAAGCAATTACCAAAAGCAACAGCTAAAAGTTTAGGGAAGAAGATACATACAACGA